>OY986435.1:246320631-246800631 GCA_963920525.1 Dichetophora obliterata | reverse complement strand
TATTTTATTTTATTTTATTTTATTTTATTTTATTTTATTTTATTTTATTTTATTTTATTTTATTTTATTTTATTTTATTTTATTTTATTTTATTTTATTTTATTTTATTTTATTTTATTTTATTTTATTTTATTTTATTTTATTTTATTTTATTTTATTTTATTTTATTTTATTTTATTTTATTTTATTTTATTTTATTTTATTTTATTTTATTTTATTTTATTTTATTTTATTTTATTTTATTTTATTTTATTTTATTTTATTTTATTTTATTTTATTTTATTTTATTTTATTTTATTTTATTTTAAATAAATATTGCCGAAATAAACCTTGAAAATAAGGCCGGAGAACCAGGCTACAGCGCAAATACTTTGAAATCAATTTAGTTTTATTTGTATGTATTTTCTTTTATATTCCAAATAAATCAGAGAAAACATTTTTAAAATGTATTACTTTGCTCCATTAATGAACAAACATTTTTTTCAAGTCCTGACTAAGCAATTATTATTTCATTAGCCGAATCAGAATTCCGTCTGTCTATTCGGCTAATGAAGTATCTAAATATTATGCTTGTGTATCCAAAGTAGCAACCAAAATATTACTACAAATGTCCAGCTAGAAACAAACTAAATTCGGCAACCACAAGAAGATCGAAGAAAAAAACACACATGCATATAATTAAGAACCTGTAAAATTTGTATCAAATAGCATTTTTAATCTCATTCATAAAATCTACAATACTTCTTTGTTTTATTTTAAATTTATAAAATACTGCTAAACCAATTCTATTTTATTACTAAATTTTTTTTATTATCCAATATTATTTCATGAGCCGAATCAGATTTCTGTCTTTTTATTCAGCTAATGAAATATTTAAAAATCCTTCCTTGCAGCAGCAACCAAAATATAGCTAAAACAAAATCACAACAAAAATGTCCAGCTAGAAAAGAAACAAAATAAATTCGGCAACCATGCACATTCAATTAAGAAGCATGGTTTTTTCATTCAGAATTATTATAACATTTCTTTGTTTTGCTTTCGTTTACTCATCAACTTGTCAAATACATTTCTTAATGTTGATCGGCCGATTTCTGACATTTTTTTTCTTTCGATACGAGCAGCAGCAACTCGCACTTTTGAAGGGGTATAAAATAAATGTCCCATCAAAATAACCTGTTCTGTGAATGACTGAAATCATGACTGAAATCAGCGAGTAAAAAATAACGAGCGACGAGTGAAACCTCTTACAATATATACTCGTTGCTATGAATGAATGAATATAAGTACAGCGAAATCATGGGTATACGGTAAGTATACTCAAAGTATGAATCATTCGTTGTAGATAACTGGGGTAAATACAGTAGACCTGGCTATCAGAATCAATAGATTTCAAGCAGAATGCAGTGAAATCGAGGAGATTAGACACAGTGGATTTGTCAGTAACAAAACCGAGCTGATGAGTTGTCATGACTTGCCCACAGTGAATTTTCCCCCGATCGTACACTATTCGCTTAAAAAGTTTAATATAGGACTGATCTTTATCAGTCTTTTGATTTTTTTTCAAAAAAGAGGAAAATAACTTTCATTAATTGATTTATTAAAAATTAAACAAAGTGGTTGACACAAAAGGGAGCAGCACTGTTTTACCACTGCGGCAGGAATTTCATCTGGTCCAGCGCTAAAATCTTCATCGATCGATTCAATATACTTAAAAATATCTTCTGAGGTAAAAGATATATTCTCCAAAGAAACTTTAAGTGCCTTGCTAGGCACGCTAGATCAGAATTAAAAGAATCTGAACAGAATGATTCTTTCAAAAGATTAGCAAATAGCCCACAAATTATGGTGAAATCTTCAGTAAATCCATCCTGAATTTTGAAATAAGAAAGAAATTCAACAGTCTTCTTCTTTACATTAATAAATCCCCAAAATTTCTTTGGATCAGACAATATACTCAGCTCAATATTATCCAAATATTCATTACATCATGCAGCTGAGCAATTTTCGAATTTCAAAAACAAACGTTTATATGCTTCTAAGTCAGTTTGTATGCTTCAAAACTACAAACATGATTCTTCCAAGCCCTACTACTATTATAGTGAAGAGTCTTTAAATCCTTTGTGTACCAAGGGTACGCATAATTTTTCGCAAACTTGAGACCATATGGTACTGACTGAGAAAATATGACAAAGAACTCTGTATAGAAAAAATTTATTGAACTTTGAAGATTATTATTATTTATGTTTTCTATAATAACATTTAATTTACTATAAAGTATATGATTAAACCTCAGTCGGAGCTTGAATTTACCATATTCTCCCTCAAACCAAATTCTCAATGGTGGATGGTAAATATCAATAGTAGTAAGGGTATGAAGTTCCTTCTAAACAATTACATTGTTACTGACTGTAGTTAAGACAAGGTCAAGCAGTCTTTCCAGACTATAATAAGTACAACTAACTTGTTGTTAGTCTGAACATATATTGTCAACAAATATATGTTCTTAGCGTGTCTTCGAATTGGATGCACAAAATTGTGTTTCATCGTCAGAAGAATGCCATTTTAAGTCAGGCAAATTAAAATCGCCCAACAATAAAATGCCGGCAAATTATAGTTAAGACTCAGACAAGTTTCGATACATATCAGCTACCTTATTGACATAATATATGCATTTTTTTTTGGGTCCTGTTCGCTGAAGCTCGTTTGCATTCGGCTTAATATCAATGTGCAATTAATTTCTTTTTTAATGGCCTTTTCGTTTCTCGAAAAAATGTAACATTTTTTCTGCCCTTTTTGGAGATTCTGTCCTCTTGAGAATAAAAATAGTGACCTCTAAAATTGAATCGTGTTCTTTTCGCAAGAAGACCTCAAAAGAAGAAAAACATTCAGATTTCTCCAAGATGGCAGAAAGAGAGCAAGAGGTTTTTGAGAAACGAAAACGCCATAAAACTTCGCAGTTTTTCGTTACTACTCGTAGCTTTGACAGATTAAAATTGAGTCTGATACTCAACGCGGCCACATACATCCTTTTTTGAATTTGCTTATACAAAATTTATTAATTTTAATAAAAAATTTTTTTATAAAAAACATTTTTAAACCATAAAATTTAACCGAAGCGTTACATAGCAAAACTAATTTTACTAAAACAATAGCCTGAAACTTAATTCTTTATAAATAATTGAAAAAAAAAATAAAAAAAAATTACAATTTATTTTTGTTTCATCTACGCTTCAATAATATCCGTTATATATATAAAAATTACGACTTTCTCTTTTATGTGGCTAATTTGACGAATTTCATTCACTGTTTAACTTTTCTGCTAGAGCACAGAATATAAATAAATGCTTGGCTTTACTTTGTTTTTATTTGATTCTTCTAGTACGATGGAAGTTTAGAACGCCTAACAAAGGAATCGGATATGCTGAGGCAGTTGTATGGTCACTTCTTCGATTTAACGATAATGAATAACGACATAAACGAAACCATAAATACGCTGGAAAACTCCATTGAGCGTGTCAACTCAACTCCGCAATGGGTGCCCGTATCTTGGCTCTACTGACAAGACAGTGAGCTGGAGTGCCCTGACTGCTTAGAGGGCTGTGACTGCGAATGTGAACATTTTGCCACGGACACGCAATTCAACTACAGCACAGGAGTATTCTAGAGAAAATATAAGCACGAATTAAATTTATAATCACATGAAAACATGATGCATCCTCACCTAAATATTTATGTGCCATACAAACACGTAAAAAAATTGTATCATCTTGATTCCTTAAACTCCAGTGATGCGAAGTGACACACTAAGAACTCAATTCATTGTGTACATTATAAATTACTATATGAATCATTCCATGGATCAACATGCCATTCAAACTTATTTTATAAGTTAAGCGTTGCTAGTTTCTAGGAAATAATAATATTTTTGCTAGTGGCGCTTCCCGTTACTGACTCATTAAAAATATGCTGAAATCAAATACATAACACAATTACTACGAATAACGTATTAAAAGTAATAACAATAAATACATATTTAAAGGAGTATTTCAAAAAGTATTGCACAAGGAGACACTATCGGTCGTCAGCCACAATCTCCATTTTAATTATTAGAACAATGAAAATACATACATATGTACTAACAAACTAGAGCAGATACTTATAACAAGAAGAGTTTAAATAACCGAAACTTGAGTGAGCAATAATTACCTACAATCATCCAAAATAAAACGTGAATTAAGCCCATTATCAAAAAAGTTTTGGTTGATTTTCCTTAGTGAAGAATGCAAAATAAGTTGTTCACTCTTGAATAAAAGAATATGAAACAGATTTGTACTTTAGTTTGCAAAACATTCGTAAGTGGTCTCTGAAGTTGATATGAAGCATGCAAGATAAAGATAATTGATTTGTAAAATAATCTAAACAACATATTTACATACATTTATAGTTTTGGTCATGTCACATTTTGCATTTGTCGCAAATTCAATTAAGAAATATTCTTTGTTTTTTAGTAGGTAATACAAATTTATTCGCGCACGTTTTCCACATGTAGTAGTTATTGAAACTGACCAAACCTTTGCTAAATACTACTACCACTTAATAGCCAGCAATGGTTTCTGCGTGTAGCATTAAGCACGAATTACTTTAAATAAAATCTACACAGACACTTTGCAACACTTACATACATATTAACTAATACCAGGTATCAGGCAAAACCACTGATGAGATATAAAGAAACGATTTTAACCAAAATGACTGTTAACATTAAAACCAAATAAATAAAAAAAATAAAAATAAAAAATTAATGGATGCAATATAATTGTTACTTGGATGAAATAAATGTAATAGACTTTTATAAGAAATGCGTTAAAAAACTGAAAGGGTAAAATATGCACGTAAAATAACAAACTGATGACACTAAGAATAAGAAGAAGAAGAAGAAGAAGAAGAAGAAAATGGGTTGCTGTAAAAATAGTGATAAGGAATCGCCAAGGTCGAAATATGGGTGGAAAAGGGTGGTGTAATATCTTTTATTTACAGTTAGTTGAATTCATGCTTAAAGCTTTTTAAGTTTAATAAAAAATATCGTTTGTTCTGTATGTCAAAAACAAATACACATCATTGACTTCAAACCAAAACACACAATAAATGCAAAAAAAAAAGAAAAAAATAAATATGTATTTTCAACTTAAGCAATGAAGAAAAGGACACTTTCAATCAACTATTGTCTGACTGTCGAAACTAAATCATTAAAATCATTAAATTCCTGAGCTTATTTTAAAGTTACTGCAACTTTGATTGTAAATCTATGGTTTCAAAACTATTGAAATATCACAAACAACTAATGACATAAATATATTAAGTATGAACACTTCTGCTAAATTCAATAAATAAAGATTCCAATTAGTTTCTAACTAAAGTTAATCAAGTCGCACACATGTCAATTGAAGCAACTGAATCACTAACATCAAATATTGTAAACAATGTAACGATTGCAAATCTTATAAATATGATTTATGACCATCTTTGACCACATCCGATCTTTTCAACCTGCCCCCAATATACACGAAATATTGGTGGGCCAGCGTTTGAGTAGAACAATTAAAAAAAAGAAGGAGTCTTAAGCAGTATTATATTGAATTTCCAATGGTTAGATTAAGTAAATAACATTTATTTACCATTAGAAATATTAGCAAAATAGTATGAAATAAAACCAAAAAATATTCTTCGAAGTTTGAGAATTTAACTATGTATTAACCGTTCATCCGACTCAGCTGAAGGATCAGATGCGATGCTGTTTATCGAAACTCGACTTCGCGGGAAATGATTGTTCCAAAAACACACAGTTCAATGCAAATATTCAACAACTAAAACCTTCACAACCACATTAATATTTGCTTATCGAAATATAATATACATATATATAGTATATATAGTATATATATATATATATATAGATAGATAAATGTGTGTATTTTATAAAGATATATATTTATATATACATATGTATATGTATATTTGTAAAGATATATATTAAACAAAAGAAATAAAGAAAAAGAAAAACAACGCAAAACATTAAAAATATAAAACAACAATTAACTAGTTTTATTTTACCCAAATTGCCAGAACTCCAATTTGCTTTTAGTTATTTTTCTTCCAGCCGTAACACTTTGCGCCTGCACGTAGTATCCTTTAAATCAGTGTGGGCCAGCTACTATGCACGCGTGCGTGGTGAACCCTGCCTGTCTCTGTCGCTCTCACATGTGCGCGCACTAGCACACTGAAAAAAAACACATTGCAAGTGTTTTTTGGCCGACACTGCTTTAAATTAAAAGCGCAAATTAAATTTTTTTTAAATGGCGCGACACAATTGATCGTGTAGTGGGAAAAAAAATCAAAAGTGTTTTTGTCTCGAAACCCAACAAAATGGGTATTGTTGGAAGGAAAATTCACTATCGGAATGTTAAAAACTTAATTTGTTGTGGCTGATAAGTTACGTAAATACGCGTGAGTAAATTAAATCATGTTAATAGGAAAAAGTTAATATTTAAAAAAGTGGTTCTTATTTTATGGGAAAAAAAAATTAAGCACAAATTTATATTCTCCTAGATAAGCCTTCTGCTAAAAATATGAGCGTTCTGGGTCCCTGAATGAATGAATTCCAAGGTGAATAAATCCTTGTTAAAGCATTATTGGGCCATAAATCTGCAAAAAATCAAAGTATAACTTCGGGCTTTAATTAAGTACGAGGATTGTTCTTACGCCGACTCTAGTAGCTCCAGAGGATTGCTATGATCCTTAAAATGTGACCTTTTACGTTTGTAGTACTTTCTTACCTCCATTAGTAAAGAGGCTAACACGGCAGAACACATTTTATACACTTTTTTTTACAACTGAATTTATGTAAATACAAAATGTGGTAATTTGTGCAATCAAACACAAAACTTCAGCAAATAATTAAGCTGATTCGAATAATCGGATTTATTCATGTTCGAAAAGTGTCAAAACCGATCGGATTTCACAACACCATTTAATACAGGCATCTTTTTGCTATTCCGATAAAAAACCAATTCCGTCACGATTTTAGCAACAACTCTAATCAATAAAAAAAAACAATTTTGTGGATTTAATCCTTTAAGATCACTAATTTTGGACAATTTTATAGGTTGGGTCCTTTTCGCAGAATTTCAAAATCTTGAAAAAAATCTTGAAAACAAAATCTTGAAAAAAAATCTTTAAAAAAAAATCTTTAAACTCAAAATCTTGAAAAACGTACGCATAGGACCATACCACGTATGCGTAGGTTTTTCAAGATTTCTTAATTGACAATTTGACACTATTTCGAAGTGTCCAATTTCGAACGAAGTATCAAATTTTTCGAATAATGTCAAATTTCGAAAATAACAAAATAATGAAATTCACAAATGAACAAAATGAAAGTTACAGAAATTGTCAAATTTTGAAATAAATGTAAAATTTTCCAATTGTTTTAAAAAGTTTCAAATTTCAAAAAGTGTCAAACATCGAAAAAAAATATAAAATTTGGAATAAATGCCAAAATTCGAAAAATTGCTATGTTTTGAATAAGTGCCAAATTTCGACAAGTGATAAATTTTGCAAAAAAAATGTCAAATTTTAAAAAATTTGTGTTCATAAATGGACAAAAAACCACCACTGTCTGGATGACGCTAAGTGTGGGATCATAAATATTTAAAAAATTTATAATTTTGCCAAAATTGGATTTTTTTGTTTTCGAAATTAGACACTTTTATGTTTTTTTCGTGAAATTATACATTTTATTCGAAAGAACATTTCTTAAAAGTTCAAGATTTTTACAAATTTATGCATATTGTGTTTTCTAGATTTTTTTTTCAAGATTTTTTTTTTCAAGATTTTCACCTTCAAGCATTCGGACCGCTCCCCAATTTTACTATTGTAGAATTCTTGTTTTTGAGCGTCTAGCAAAAAATATTTTTGCAAACATATTTTTCAAAATATCAAAACAATTTTATTTTTACTTTTTATAAAAATTATCAAAGGAAAAAAAATAAAATTATCAATTATCAAAGGAAAAGAATAAAAAAATTAAATTGGAAATTAAATATAGAACATTTAAAAAAAATTATCCAATTGAAGCAGTCAAACAAAAACTTTTTTGTACAGCATTGTTTTTATAAAGGGGCATTTCCACAGAAAAGTCTACCGTGACCAAAAAATTAAAACTTATTAACAACTTATTATTTGATGATATTGTCTAAGAGAAACATTTTAATTTTATTAAGTTAAGCAAATTCTACATAAATTCAATAACCATGATGATCAAATCGTCTGCACTGTTTAACAAATGCAGTTTTTCTAAAAATGGAAGGCATTGGCTAAAGATAATAAAAAAAATGGTTGAGGCAAGGAAAGGACAAATATATTAACATTGTTTTTTAATTACTAAATTACATAATTACTTTACCTAATTACTTAATTACCAGAACGCCATTACTTAAAACGCCAGATCAAAAAGCCTCATAAAAAAAGAGAAGATTTTTAAATTTGATCACTTGGAAAATAAACTTATGTTATTTGAAATCCTTCTAAAAAAATTTGTATACAAAAAGCCTTTCCTAATTCAGAGCGTTTTGCTAATTTTGCAATCCAAGTCAAAAACCACTTCCGTTTTTTGTAATATAACGCTAGCGCATATTTTTGCTTATATCTTAAAATCCTTCTAGTCGATTGTTGTCGTTGCTTTTACTTAATATAAAACTTAATTACTACAGAAATATGACAAAGCTTTTTTAAAAATTAGACATTTCCACTATTTTTTTATAGTAATTTTTTCGTAAAAATCGTCCTTAATGACAGTTTGGAAATGCCCATGGCAGAATTATCCAGGTAGTGTTGACAACTGCTTATTTTCTCTTCAAAAGGAAAACTAGCCTGCCAAAAACAGCTGTTAGAGAAAGAAAGCGAAAAAGAAAGAAAGCGTCGAAAACCAAAATCATAAAATTCAAATAAGAATTTTTGTGCGCTTAAATAAACAAATAAAAGTTTAAAATCATGAAAGTTGTAAAAAAAACGTGTTCAATTCTATTCAGTGCCTCAAAAGGAAGCTCATTGCCAGATATGGATTGATGCCTGCGGCTATTGGTTACGTTTTGACTCATTGGCAATGGCCGATTGAAAGCGCTCTCTCTTTGAGTACATTTTTTGACAGCTAATGTTTTCCATAAAAACTGCCAACACTACCTGAGTAATTCTGCTGTGGGAAATGCCCATATGTTTATTTGTTCGAATTTTTTAAATTTATACATAAATATTTTTCAAATAATATTTCAGAATCAAAAGTAGTGTCTTTGGCATTAATGTGAATGCACAAGAGCCCGTCTACACTGGCCTTACTTAACCGACTCACCGAATGTCAAATCAAAGTAAGTCGCAAAATTTTTAAAATTTTTAATACTCTTGCCTCACTTTATTCACCTCCCCACTTCCTCATCTCTTATGTAGACGTCAAAGTGAGTCGCTTGAGTGAGGCCAGCGTAGACCAGCACCATGGCAAAATTAGACAAGGTAGTGTTAGGGCTGAATGTGTTCTCTTTCTTAGTGACCATAACTGTCAAACTCAGCCATTTTGGTATTCTTGCCAATTTTTGCCTTCATATTGCATTCTCATTGGTTGCAGATTTTGTATGAAATGTCAACTTCATTTTGACAGTTTCGGTGTCACAGACTCTCCGCCCTAACACTACCTTGTCTAATTTTGCCATGACCAGCTCCAAGACTACAACTAGATTGCAACCATAATTTTGCTACATTACATTTCTTCTACGCTTGTACACACCATGTGTTTTACGAAAAAGTTTCCAGTAAAGTTCTTAACTTGATTGAGTGAAAAACTAATGATGTTTTTTATCTCCTTTGATACGTAATCTGCTTTTATATAAGTATTAAAAAAAACAAGAAATTAGTAAGTATGTATTCGATTTAAATTTACCGATATATTTAATAATCGAACAATTTAATTTTTATGTGTACACAATAACTTTTTTCCTAGGTAAGAGATATTATAATTATTTTGTTAAGCCAAAGTCCGGACAAAGTTCGCACAGGGTTGAAAAGTCTGGATAGTCCGGATATACGGCAACGTTGGTGAAGTTCAGCGTAAAACTATTCAGCGAATACGCTGGTTGGATCATGTCCATCGTATGGATGAAATAACTCAAGCGAAAAATATTTTTGAAGCGAGAGCAGAAGGTCGACGATGAGGAGGAAACTAGATTGACTACACTGTCTACTGACTACTAAACAACTGGAGAATGCAAGCGTAAAACAGACGCGCCTGGCTAGAGCCGATGGAGTCGACCACAACTCGACCACAACTCGACCACGGGTTGATATTGCCACTCATGTAAGAGTGATGACATTCTTATGCCATTCTAATGTTTTTTTCAAAGATTTTATAAAATATCAATGATTTTCCTATTCCGTTAATATCCCTCGTTCTAAGCTATCTGAGTAAAATTTTCGGTTTATCGCATATACATACCTGTAGAACTTAAGTGACCCAGAGATTCACAATAGACTTAAGATTGGCTGAGCACACAGGCAAATAAATCAATACTAATGACTTTTGTTCATTTGTTAAAAAATAAAAGAATCGGACATTGTCATCGATTCCAACTCTTTTAACAGATGACCAAATTTTCACTGACTAGCAGTGTGGCCATTTTAGCCTTTTCCAGGCTAGATTTAGTCTGTTTTTTAGCGGATTAGCTAGTAAATTTACTATTTAGCTTCATGATTTTTTTAAGCCTTTTTGCCCTTTGAAAACAGCTTTTTTTTCTTTTTTGGCGAACTGTTGAAAACGTAGCTTTACCCTGTAGTTCGGTGGACCCACTACTTGGTATGAGAATTCACATACATTCAGTGGTAGGGCCATTTCCTTCGCCTAGTATTTTGTACGTCCTTTTAACACATCGATTTCATTGACAGGGGTGAACGGACCCAACGGGCTGTAGAATTCTTCTGTCCCATTGGGCCATACCGTTAAATGGCATGTCCAAATGGCATGGCCATCCAATGGCATGGCCCTATTTTACTACGCAATTTATTTCCGATATTTAAAATAGTCTTTACATCCTACTTATAGACGAGTCTACTAACATTTCTGTAAAAAAACGATGCTATAGTAAAAGATTCTACTGCAGGGGGCATTGTAAATATCATTTTAAAAACATTTCATGAATTTAAATAAAGCAAAGCTAATTTAAAGGGCTAGGGACAGCAGGACCTTCTAAGTGCTGGGCAACGGTTTCAAAACTTTTTATTTAATGTACTCTTTTTAAATTCATGTTTTAGAAGTTTAGATCTGAAGGGTGAGAACGGAGTACTTGATGTCCATGACCTTTGGAGCAAACACATTAGTCTACTCAAGACACAAACATCGATATATGCATCATACTTTAAGATTGAACTCTAAATACCAAAGTTAAGACAAAAAATTGAAAAGGGTGGAAAGGTTTGAAAGAACTAAGTTCAGCAAAATAAATTTAAAATATTTTTTTAAATAGTGCTACTGAAATAATCGAAATACTTCTATAGGAAAAAGTAGATTATTTTTTGCGAGCTTTCATTTTCTGACATTAGTGGTACATTAGGATGGTAAGAACTGAGATTTGGTGGATAAGTAGCAAACCGGGGTACTTGAGGTCAATGACCTTTGGACCAAAAAAAAAAAGTCGGACTGTAAATGCCGCGGATAAGACGAAACGTTTGGTAAAAAAAATTTTCGGAATTACCCTCCAAAATTGCTTCGAACTTAATGGTGTACGGAAAATTTTTTCTGGTACGGTTAAGGTACTTATATAAATAAAAATCAAATGTCGTTCGTTGGTAATTGTATCAGTTGAAAACGGGTGGACCGATTTGGATATTTTTTTTTAAAAATGTTCTTTATAGTCCAACTTAGGTTTTTGCGGAAATAAAAATTGACCACGCCCACTTTTACGCCCACTTTTTTGATTTATCTAAAATCGGAAAACGGCTACACCGATTTGGCTAATTTATTTTTTAAATGTTCGTAGTAATCCACTTTAAGTATTTACTAAAGAAAAATTTACCACTCTCACTTTTACGCCCACTTTTTTTATGTATATCTAAAATCGCAGAACGCCTGCGCCGATTTGGCTAACTTTTTTAAATTGTTTGTAATAGTATACAAAAGTTTTTTACAGAAAGAAAAAATGGGCGTTGGACAAGGGGGCGTGGCACTCTCATACAATCCAAATTTGCGATATCGAATAGCTTTTTAGTTATAGACGGCACAGTCTCGGAATTTAGTATTCGAACTTAATTTGCACGTGAAGTTTAACTGATAACATTGTATGGTGTTGGAAAAGGGGGCGTGGCACCTACTATACAACCCACATTTAATACTTTGAATAGCTTTTGCGTTATAATTCACACATCCCCGGAATTCAGTATTCGACGACAATTTGTACGTGCTGTTTTACTGATAACAGTTTATGGGCGTTGGACAAGGGGGCGAGGCACCTCTTATACAATCCAAATTTGAGATTTGCGATATCGAATAGCTTTGAAGTTATAGGTCGCACAGCCTAAGAACTCATTATTCTACCACGATTTACACATGACGTTTTACTTATCAAATTTTATGGGCATTAAACAAAGGGGCGTGGCACCTCTCATTCAACCCAAATTTTGCGATATCGAATAGCTTTGGAAGTATAGATCGTACAGCCTAGGAATTCGGTATTCGACCGCAATTTATACGTGCCGTTTCACTGACCAAATTTTATCGGCGTTGTAAAATGGTAAGTGACACCTTCCATACAGCCCAAATTTGCGATATCGAATTGCTTTGGAGTTATAGGTCGCACAGCCTCGGAACTCAGTATTCAAACTCAATTTACACATGCAGGTTCACTGATAACATTTTATGGAAGTTTGGCAACGGGGGCTTGGTAGCAACGCGCAGGGTTCCAGCTAGTTAAAAATAAATGGTATGCTAAACATAAAATAAAAACCTTAAATTGTATGAAAAAGATCTAGTTGTTTCTTAGCTTATTTTTTCAAGTCATTTAGCTTGTTTTGACTTCTTTTTTGGCCGGCTTAGCTTTCTTTTTTTTAAGCTCGTGGCCACACTGCTGACTAGGCTGCAATGCAAGAGATTTACTTTCGAACGAGAGCAGTTAAAAGGTGTTGTTGACCTCTCTGTGGGTAAGAGCTTTAGTTATTGCTTCATGAGTAGTATTATTCAAAAGTATTTTCTATGTCAAGATAAGCTCATAGGGCTGTTGCTTTCATATCTAAAGTTTCTTGAAGTATATTTGTCAGTTGATATAGTGCAGTCTCTGTTGATCTACCTGTTCTATATCCAAGTTGACAGTGGTGTAAAGGGGATGTTATTGGTACACTGGTCCTTATATGTTTATTAGAGTGGGTCCCAAAAAAAATGTCAAAAGTCCGCAACTCATATGAAAGCTTACCTCGATAGGCTTACGTGGACATAAAAAATATTTTTTCGGCACCCTGTATGAATTGCCAAAACGGTTTTTTCTTCATAACTTTGCTCCATTGAGTTCGATCATAAAATGCAATACATCGTTGAAACGGTATTAATGAGCCCTACAATTGTTCTATATACCATAGACCTAAAACATCAAATTCGTAAAGTTATTTCAGTTACACAGACTTCTACCCCCAAAAATTAAAAAAAATAAATATTATATAAAAAACCCTTAAAAAACCAATAAACTTTGTTCTTCAAAGTATTTTAAAAAGTTGAGAATCAAAAAAGTTACAGTCGATCAAAGTTCGGAATCTAAATTGAACATTATTTAAAACATAATTTACAATAACTATATTTTTTGAGCCAATCAATATATTTTTAGTATAAAAAATTAAGAAATTACAAGTTTGCATAAGAAACAACAACAATTTAAAAATATCGAAGACGCGATTATAATTTAATGAGCTCAAAGCAAATCTTGACGTGATTCTAAATGGCTGTATCGTTCACGGCTTTCGAGTTTCGCGAAAATATGTCGTAGTCGCTTTTCATCCATGACCGCAAGTGCAGATTCACTGACAACACTCACAAAACATTCCGTGCTTCGCGAGTGGAAGGGAAACTCTAAAATTTTTAAAACAGGGGTATTCACAATGTGGTGCATTTGCCCTTGTATTGTGTATTTTTGATAAATTTGATATTTGTAGTAAAAGGTGTAAAATTATAAAAATAAAATGTACAGTATTCAAAATACAACCCGGTGGCAAAAATACAACGCTGTCACCCTTTTGTATCCTTTGTTAATTTGGTTGTGTATTAGATCAGCTGATCGCAAAAGCATTTCTATTCAGCATGGAGGAAGTTACGACAAGCGCGTCGGAAGCTAATTGCATCTGGGGGGGAGGCAGTACAAATGGGGGTGCAAAAAAAATCACCAAAATTTCTTAAAAGAAATAGTTTCAGAATAGTTTTAGTTTCAAAATAAAAAAATATACAAAGCTAAATAAAAAAATATTAAAATTATATTATTTTTAAAATTTTTTCCAATTTCAATATTAGAGATAATTTTTTAAAGGATCTTTCATATGGTTATAAGAAAATATAAGAAATAATTGTTGCTTTTATAAAGCAAGACTAGGTATATCTTTACATGGTTTAAATGCAATAAGATACACAAAGTTATATCAATTTCAATTCTTCCAAAATGTTTCTTTCTGTCCTTGCGAGAAACAAACTCTTTCACCACCTCCATCGAATTCAATTCTTCGGTTTTATCTTTGTGAATGTGTATAAGTGCCTGCATCAGCACTTATGCATGAGTGAGTCGTTTCTGTGTCATATTTGCTCGAAGATACGTTTTAAGTCGTCTTATTGCACCAAATGAACGCTCAGATGAAGCTGCTGATGCAGGCACAGTCAAAACCAAAGCAACAAGTTTTTCAACTTCATTTAATAGTTTTTTCAGTGTATCCGAATTTTTTTCAAATTGGAACTGCAGTAGAAACTCTACATTTTGTTTTATCTTCTTGCAAACACAGAGAAAGAAAATGGTTATCCGAAAGCATGCTTATGAAGAAGAGAGAAGGAAGAGCAAAATAAATAGTACAAAAATATTATCGTTGTAAAAGAACTGATATTTTGAATAACTTTTGAAGTTGTCTTTTTAAATTGTTTATCTAGCTAAATAAGCCGGAGGCAACTGCCCCCTTTTCCCCCAGCTTGCTATGCCAATGAGCTACGGGCAACGGTGTGAGCTTATTTAATTAAAATTAATATAATTTAGTGTTTCGTTTCAAATTTTGCATGATTTCCTTTAATTAAACGACGATTTAAATTCAGATTTCCAAACAAAAGAACATAAAAGATCAGATGATTTTAAAAAATACAATGCTTTAGTAAAGTTTCGTTAACAATAAGTTGTAAGTATTGTAAATTTTCTAAAAATTTATCACAAATACACCACATCGTGAATACTCCTATTGAACTACATGTAAAATTATTATACGTACATAATTACAGGCATGGTGGTTCCGTAATTTTGAATTTACTCCAATCAATAATTTTTGAATAACATTCGCTATCAAAACTTATTACTCCCTGTTTCGGAACATAAAACTCTCTAACCGATGCTGGAGGATCGTATCACGCTGTTCTTATCATCTGATACCCTTCTGAACGTATTGATTGGTCCGGGTCAGTAATCATAGACACAATAATATTTTTAGGGTGGCAAAAATATGCATTATATTCTATTGTTGGACGAATTAATATTTGCAAGTCCATTGGCAGCTGACGTATCCAACAAATATATTTGAAAAAATACCGACTTCCGTGAATGGCTTGGGGTTGGCTTTTGACAACAAACCAAAATGGTGCATACACTAGGATGTTGTTTCGATACATAAAGGCTTCCATATAGATACATTGTTTCACTTCCGACGAATAATTTGACAGTTCCAAACTTTGATCGACTGTAACTTTTTCAATTATTACCTTTTTTTAATAACTTCAAGGACAAAGAAAGAATAATATTATACACACCGTTCCAAACTTTGATCGACTGTAACTTTTTTGATTCTCAACTTTTTTAAATACTTTCAAGGACAAAATTTATTTGTTTTTTAAGGACTTTTTTTTAATAAATTACTGTGTAACTGAAATAACTTTACGAATTTGAGATTTTAGGTCTATGGCACCTAAAGAGGGCTCATCAATACCTTTTCAAAGATGTATTGCATTTGATGATCGGACTTAAGGGAGCAAAGTTATGACGAAAAAAGTTTTTGGGGTTCAGGCAGGCTGCCTAAAAAATTTTTTATGTCCATGTAACTCTCTCGAGATAAGCTTTTATATGAGGGGCGGACTTTTGAAACTACTTTATTTTTGTATGGGGACCGACTCGGTCTAATGGTTATCAATTACTTTTTTTAGCGGTTTTAGTAAGAAGGATGTTACATCTCTGCCTTCGGAATGAAGACCACTTTTGCCCGCCTCCATGCAGTTGGTAAATAACCCAATGCAATACTGCCTCTAGCTGTTTTCATAAGACGATTGAAAAGAATATCTTTACCTCTTTGCAGCAGAGCCGGAAAAATTCTATCAACGCCTGGTGATTTCGGTGGATCAAAAGTATTCAGCGCCCCTCTTAATCTTAGCTCTGAACATATTTCCTTTGCTGCATTCCAGCTGTTCCTGTTGATCCTGCCTAATGTTTCTATTGGTACATGTCCTGTCTCTGTAGAAACAGTGGAACCTGGGAAATGAGTGCTGAAGAGAAGTTGTTTCTCCTCTTCCAGAGATATATACCACCGGCCTTAACCTTAAATATTCTTGATGCTTCAGTGACATGTTCCATTCTTTCATAGAAGATCTTAAAGCTGGCTTGCTTTGCTGCCCTTATCTCTTTGTTATATTGAGTAAGGGTACTGCTATATTCTGTAATCTACGAACATTTGTTCTTAGTTAAGATAAGTTTTTGTTCCACCAAGGAACATCTTTGGCGGAACAAAGCTTGCTTTTTGAACAACTGTCTTCATATGCATCTATAATAGTTTTACTAAAATGTTCTATCATTATTTCTAGTTCTAGTTCATTTCCGATATTATTTCTCATTCCAGAAGAGTTGCATATAATCTCGGATTTTCTAAATATTCATCCTAATTTTTTCCCTTAGGTTTCTTAAGGTTTTTATTATCGAGGGGACTCCCTAGGTTCGTTTGAGAATATCCAGTTCCTAATTAGGTCCTGAGCGTTGGTTCAGCCTAAAAAAAAATAATTGGAGTGGTGTTTAATTGGGTATGAGACCTTGTTTGTCACGATTCAACCGATCTAGGCCAATATAAAGATACATAAGTGTTGCTAACTTGATCTTATTTGTCTTGAAATTCCTCTCCAGGTAAATACCCGCTTGTAAAAATTTTTCGGTGACGACATTGTCATGCAGAACTGTAAGCGAGTATTGATAAATTGTGATTTGTGTTGTTAAGATCGATAGTTTATTATCATTGTTAAGAAAACTGTTTGTTTTTATTCTTCTGTGTAGCTTCATTC
Source organism: Dichetophora obliterata (assembly GCA_963920525.1). Lineage (NCBI taxonomy): Eukaryota > Metazoa > Arthropoda > Insecta > Diptera > Sciomyzidae > Dichetophora > Dichetophora obliterata. The sequence continues at coordinate 246,783,059 of OY986435.1, read as the reverse complement.
TGTTTTCTACCAGGAAGTTTTGCAATGAAGTGTGTTTGTGAAAATTATTTATCATTATACATATTTAAACCCGAACAAGTGCCATGAGATAACTAAGTTCTATTAAACATTAATTCTGACATTCAAAGAAGGCAATAAATCCGTTCATTAAATTGTAAAAATTATTGTGAATTTAATTTTTGTCGTTATTTGCTTTTCTTTATTTAAATTCTGACAATTAAAAAGACTATAAATCCGTTCATTAAATTGTAAAATTATTAGGGGTATTCTCTATGTCTAGCATAATTGCATGAGAGCACGGATTGTAACAATCCTATACTAAAATATCCAATGGATCGAGAGGGCCCTATTGTACAAGCGTAGCATAGTAAAATAAACAGCTTAAAGACCTCTGTAATGAGCTGCACTTCACGCTCATTTCACTTTCTGTTTGGCTGCTCTCTCATTCTCTTCTCTCTAATTAAAATCAAAGGGTTGCATTTCATAAACTATTCTTCCTAGCATCGCCGTATACATGGGTTTCAGTGTAGCATACATAGGAAATAGTGCACGGCTATTTTTACTTGTATTTTTTTGTTGCGGCGGTGCACGGATTGTATATTTCCTATTCTTGCCCCCTGCAACGTTCATATCCTAGACATAGAGAATACCCCTATTGTGAAAATCATTTGTGGCGTTATTTGCTTTTCTCTGTGGTTTTTACTGTGTTCTATTTCGTTATCGTTGCGTTTTTGGTGTTGAAAGGATTTTCGTTAATTTTTTTTTCTATCTTGTGCGTTATTGTTTTGTTCTCTCCTAACTTGTGCTAACTAAGTAAGGCATATGTCATCAGCGTCTTAGCGGCTATGTCCGAACAAATGTAAAAGAGAACTGTAAACAGGCTTGTGAGGTCTCGAATTTAGAATAGGGGTATCACTTTGAATTGGGTAGTTGGGTATAGATAAATTGAGTACTTTTGATTATTGCGAGCACCTTAAATTGCATTTGAATAGTTAGATTTTCATTTCAAATTTTGTCCCCAGAAATTTGCCGCTCTGTGCCTAAGCACCGCGAGCACCTAGTGTAAATCCAACGCTGTCCACGACCCTTAAATTGTAGCACAGTGTAATTTAAAAATGCTTTTTTTTTAAAAAAATTTTACATCAAATAATGACATCTATTAAAATGTAAAGATGTTTTGTTTCTGCCGAGTGTCCAACTTGATACATATAAATAAGATATCATTTCGATATCGAAATAATATCCTTTAATTTAACTACAGAAATCTATTTTGCTGGGATAGTGTGTTATGAATTTGTATGCTTTTTTCAAAGAACAAAAAAACTGTTAACCACACTCTATCGGGCTATGTTGAACTTTGAATCAGCGGCTTGACGCCGACTTGTGCTCAGATCAAGCGCGCCTAAGGCAAACAAAGTTCCAGCAACATGTTGCTGTGAAGCGATCTATATACAACATGTGTTTGGACTGTCGTGATAACATGGTTGGATTTAATCGGCGCTTAAACTGCTGAGTAGTTGTGCAGCAGTCACTTTTAGGTAAAGTCGTATTTTAACTGTTCGGTAGCATTGATAATAAGCGAATTTAAAGTGATATGGACAACCATATCGGCTGCATTTGCATATTTTTACAATCACCACTACGCAGTCAATTAATCGGTTATCAAAATGAATCCTGAATTTCTAACTCAGACATAATACGAGTATTACTCGTAAAATGACTCTCGGATTAGTATTGAAATAGCAGTTGTCGAAGAATTCTACGAAACTATTCTAATTAAGATTGTGTCGTGTTATCGCAGTACGCCTAGCGAAAGAATCATTCAAATATATTAAATGCAAAGCAACAAAAAGAAAATTTCATCATAACAACAGGAACTTGAGCTTTGACTATTCCAATCCAGCTGTGCGTTTCTTTTGCTTGAGTGTTTTAAGTATACGCACACATAATACTACTACGGCCTGGTTCTTCGCCCCGAGAACGAATTCGTAAGTGACCTTTAACTGATGACGGGATTTACAGCACAACAAGTGCTTTATTATTAATACTTGACTCTCAAAAACTGTCGACTTCCATTCCATATCATCGGGTTTCATTCACTTCCACAGAACTTGGCTTGACTACATTGGCGCATTGTGTTTAGTGGCTTAGCGAAGCATGATAAAAGGCAAACCAGTCGGAGTCGCACTCACCACATCAGATAGTTCAAATGGCGATCGTAGTTGCGGTATTCGGTGTTGCTGATTAGACATTGACGATTGCTACCGTCGTTGTGTGTGTATTTACTGTATGACTTTAGGAACTATTTGTCATTGAGTTGGGCCGTGTTTCAGATACAAATACGCGAACTTGTTTAGTTTGCTTTTTTGCATTGATATCGATTGGATTCGATGTCAAGTGAGTTTTTTTAGCGTTTACACAGAGGATTTGTAGATCTGAAGAGTGGATCACGTAAGAACTTCTTCTATCCATGTGAAAATAAACGAAGCGCTACAGAGAGCAAAATTGTAAGGTATCGCGGAAATTTGCGAGCCATGGTATAAAATATAAATACAGTCTTGCACAAGGTTAATTACAACGCGAACAGCGCACGTTTCATTTGTTTACACAACTTATTGGTATGGATCTTTTGTTTAGCTGCGAAACAAGTCGCTGGAATTAAAAATTCTGTTCGTTGCACAGTTTTGACGGTGTCCTAAAGCACAGAGACGACTACTGAAAACCCACATACATATTCCGAAAATTATAATTTGTAATATATTATATAGGAATTTCGTACAAGGCTCGAGCAGAACCACTCCGGCGGTCACTGGCCTTAAGTTAGAAGCAAGCAGGTGTTTGTTTATTTTGCATTTAAGTAACAAATATTTTTTATATGCTTGTACCCCTTTTCCACACGGAACGTTTTCTTGCCAGCAAGTCTGCGGTACAGGCAAGTCAGTACTGGCAAGGTTTTCTTCTGTGCTGTTCTTTCTTTGATGCTGTGCTCTTCTTTCCTTTGTATTTTCGACTTGCTGGTAAGAAAAATTGCCGTGTGGAAAAGGGGTAATAGTAGTTGTTTTTTTTTTAAAGTAAACCGGTTTGAATGAAGCTAAAATATGATCTTCAATCTATGACGTATGTTTTTGAATACATGCTATAACCTCATCTAAACTATCGGAAGTTTCTAAACATGCATATCTGAAGTGATTTACATGCCAAAATTTAAATAGGTTCAGGAAGATAAAAAACGAAAATTTAATTTATTTTATTGGTTTTTTAACATTTAGAAGTTGACGGAATAACTTGAATCTTTGTTTGTGCGAATTTATTATAATGCAATAGAAGCATCATTTCAATACGTACGGAGTTGTGAAAAAACTTAGCAAGTGTCCCATTCTGTTTAAATAATGTTGAAAATATTCTTTCAATGTGAACACAGAAAAACCAGATTCATTATATGTAGCTGTGAATAATTATCTGTTACTAGCTAAAACTCGGTGCGTTGATGCCACGCCCATAAAATGCTATCAGAGAAATTACATGTGTAAATTGAAGTCGAATACCGAATTTCGATGTTGTGTGACCTATAACTCCAAAGCTACTCGATATCGCAAATTTGAGTTATATGGGAGGTGCCACGCTCTCTTGTCCAACGGCCATAGAATGTTATAAGTAAAACTATATGTGCAAGTTGAGGTCGAATACTGAATTCCGAGGCAGTGCGATCTATAACTCCAAAGCTATTTGATATAGCAAATTTTTGAAGCGAAGCTTTTTACGCCTCATTTTGTGATTTGCTTGAGTGAAATCTCAAATTAGAATTGTTGTTGTTTCTTACTTGCGTCTATTACAACAAGAGGATTTTAAATAAAAAATATTTCTTTGTAAGCAAGCAGTGAGAATTGAACCCGCATCATTTCGATCGAGAGTTCTACACACTAACCACTACTCCAAAACCATTTATGATATAGAGTGATTCATTCAATATAAAGCAGAGCCTGAAAATAACTTTTAAAAATTTATTTTTTTTTTAAGTTCAGTCCGACTGTTAAGTTTTTATTTAATTAAATTTTATTTATTTAATTAAAAAAGTTAAAAATTACTTTAACTTTTACTTATAAAAGTTAAAAGTTGACTTTTACTAATAAAAAAGTTTTTCCTCACTTTTAACTCTGAAACTAAAAAGTAAAATTTATGAGTTTCCAAAGACTTTTATTATCCAAAAAATTTCTTATAAGTCTTTAAAGATTTTTATTTTTAAAAGTTATTTTTAAGATTCCTTCTATTGTCTATTTTATAAAAGTCTTAATAAAAGTCTTACAATAAAAAAAACTGCGAAAAAAAATTCAAAATATGTTTATTTATGAATTGGTTTCTGCAACCAATTTATTCCACAGATTGATTTTGTTAATCTTGTCGACTATTGGAAAGATTCATATTATACAAATAAATATCATACAATACTTTATTTTTTAAAAAAGATTTTTAAAAGACTGTTATAAAATAAAAGTTTCAAAAGACTCTTAAAATTAACTTTTTTAAATAAAAGTCTTCAACGACTTTTTAAATTGTTTTTATAATTCAAAAGTCTTCAAAGACTCTTAAGTTTAAAATCAATTTTATAAAAGTTAAAAATAACTGTTAAAAATAAGAGCTATTAAGTGAGAGTTAAAAAAAAGTTATAAATAACTCTTATTTTATAACTCTTACCTTCGACTATCAATAATAACTTTTATATAATAAAAGTTTGTTAAGACTCTTATATCAGAGACTTTTTGAAAAAAAGTCATAAAAGTTTTAACCTCTGATATTAAGCAAAAACTAAAGCTAAGTTGCAGCGGAAAACAAGAATTTATTAAAAGGATTGTGCATTAGCTATCCTACAAATTCTATTGTGAATGTGTGAAGCTATGATGCAGCAGATCACTATAATCGATCAAAAGCATTGTGCATTAGCTATCCAAACAACAAAAGTAGCAAAGTTCCATTGAACGGGTTGAAAATTATCACAAGATGCCAATTGTTTTGGTGTAGATTTTAATTGCGAATTCATACATGAATGTTCATAGGCACTTAGACACATTGGATTCGACATTTCGATTTTTGAAAATCTAATGTTGAATTCATTATCAGCAATCTAACAAGCCCACAAATACCAAGTTTCATTAAAATCTATTAAGTTCATATAAAAACAAGTTAGAAATTGTCTTCGACTCTACCGAAGGTAAAATACCCCCAAAACCTTATTTCAGTATATTAAGTATTCCAAGTGATCAATGCTGTATTATTTTGATGACGTCACTTTTATAGGACGTAACTTTAATAAAAATATTTCAAATTTGAGACTCAGGGTACCTACTAATTTGTAAAATATCAAATTAAAGTCATAATTTTTTGACATTTTTGGATTGGAAGGTTTTGCTTTAATGATGACGTCATTTTGTATGGGAGGTAGGCGGAATTCTCAGTTCTATTTACCAAAATTTAAACATCAAGTGCATAATTGAGATTAAAACTTATTGAATGTACTATTTTTTGTGGAAATTAAGGAAATTTTTTCCCTTTTTAAAAAAATCACTTTGTATAGGAGGTAGGCGTGGTTTTCATTCGATTTTTACAGCTATTATACTCAGAGTGTATATTAGAGTTTGAAGCTTTTGTGCAAAATTTGAAGTCATAAGAGATTTTATCGCTTTTTCAGGCCTTTTCTTAGGCTTGGTTTTTATCCGATTTGGCTCATTTTTAAATTTATGGCTTATTTCTGTGTCGATAAGCTATAATAGCTCAAGTCGATTAAAGATAGAACTGAGTTATTGATATAGTTGTGTTTCACGTATATATCATTATGAACACACAAAATCATGAACTTCTAGCATGACCTTAGCCAAAGATATGACGCAAAAACAAAAGAACCTTTCATATAACTTATATGGCGATTGAAAATTTTGAAGCAAGATTTCTGGAAACTTTGAAATAAGACTTAAGCTGTTATTGCGCATCGACACAGATTTATTTGTTAAATTTCGTTACGGTAGCCCTTAAACTACGGCTGTTATTGTGATCACAGACGGACATATGGGCAGACAGATGGGCAGGAGGTGATGCTGATAAAAAAAATATATAATTTCTTATACCTGTCACGCTTATACCTTTTATGATTTTGTGTATATATTAAATAACAAGAACTCGCAATTAGTATTCTAAAACGGGTACTTTCGCTTAAGTTACATTTTTTTATTGTAATACTATGATTATAATACTGTTTTTGTTTTAAAACGTTTTAACTTTCAAGGTAATGCAATTTAAAAAGAACGCCCATCTACATGAAAGAAATTTAAGAAACAAAATATTTGTTAGAGCAATGCAAAAGAACCCGGTTGCAAATATTTGCTAAGTTTATAATACACATCACTTATTGTCAAATTGTTTACATTCATAATAGTTGATAATTTCCGCAAACATTATAACACATATAAATAATCAAATAATCACTTTTTTATAACAAGACCATAACCTTTTTATTATAAAATTTTAGCGCACATAAAATAAAATAAATGGCCGCATTCAGCGCAGACAACTGTTGTGAACTGTAATGGTAGCGCTCCATTAGTTCACGATGTTTTTCTCTGAATGTGTTACTTCTCTACACGTCAGAAGTTAGATTCAATTTAATTTTTAAGTAAATTTAATTCAATTGCAAGGGTTTCTCAATTAAATTTGCTGCGTCCTTTCTGTGTTTATTAATTTAAAAGCGTCAGTAACAGCATCTGACAGTTAAGCAAACAGTTGTGTTCATGTAGCATAGAATTTGTTCGCTCGATTAAAAGGCGTTCGCTACTTTATCAGTTTAAGTTAGCGCTACCAAATTTGTACCAGTCAGCGAATTTTTACACAACAATTGCCAACTGTTGTCTGCGCTGAATGCGGGCAATGCAAGTAGACAGCTACTTGCCATTTGACTCCATTTCACAACGTTTCTTCTAGATTTGTGTTCTTTTTCACCACGGACCTAATTTTTACCGATTTCAACATACACAAACATTAGTTATCAAGAAATCGGTAACTAGGGATCGATAACGCGTGGCGTCACACAAATCGGTAACTTGCCGATTTTGTTACAGGAACGAGCTACTGTCCCTGTAACTCGTAGCGATCGTAGTTACCGACTCATATTATCGATTTGACGTTACTCTGATGTCATTCTCAACTGCAGTATTTCTGTACGTATCTGAATCGATTTTTGTTCGATTCGTTCGTTCCAAATCGATTAGCTATCGCATGTTCCGATTTCATTTCAATGGAACCTTTTAAAGAAGTGTTTCTGTATGTGTCACTTTTCTCACTGGCTTTGCGGCAAGTGAGAATTCTACCGATTTATCTAATGTCAGTAATGTTGTGTATTATTATGTTATAAGTACTCGAAATATACCTTTAAAAATGGTTACTTTCACATAAGTCGATTCTTTTTCTGAATAAAATATTTTGTTATTCTTAAAAAAGTTTAAATTTTAAAGGTACTGCAATTTATAAATAATGCTTACTTACATAACAGTTTAAAATTTTAGCAAAACAGTATATGTTTGAGCTATGAAAAAGTACCCGGTTGCATATATTTGCTAAGTTTTTGCAGCACAGCACTAAGTGTAAAACTATTCACATTCATAATCGTTGATTATATCCGCAACCATTAATGCACATCGTTATAACATAATTAATTTTCTTAAACTGCAAATATTCACTTTTTATTAACAAGACAAGCACCTATTTATACTAAAATAATGTATTCGAGTAAATAGCTGCTTGTCATTTGACTCAATTTCGCAACTTTTCTTCTCGATTTGTGTTCTTTTTCATCACGGTCCGAGTTTTTACCGATTTAAACGTACAGAAACATTAGTTGTTACGAAATCAGTAACTAGGGATCGATAACGGCTGACGTCACACAAATCGGTAACTGGCCGATTTTGTTACAGGAACGAGCTACTGGGGCCGAATTACAGCATCCGTGCTCGAGCAATATTGTACAAGATTAATAGGCACTTGTCTTGTCGTGCCCTTCGTAATTTTGCTCGATCACGGATGCTGTAATTCGGCCCCTGATATGATTGTGAATCATATTTACCGGTTTTTTAACCGTTAGTCAAGATTTTGGGGGTGTTTTGCAAATTTCACACAAAAATTCGTGTTTTACTCAACAAGACCAACAAGAAAAATAGTAGCACTACCCAGTTATTTTGGGCTGTAGCACCGTGTAATTTTTTTAATACATCTTTCAAACTCTTCTGAAACGGTATCTGGAAGATATTATTCATATAACTTTCACTTGAATTTGATGTCTCAGTCACTGTACGCTAATATTTGATCAAGTGAACAAGTTGCGAACAATTTCGTTACTCTCAAGATTAATCTACTGTTAATTACGCAGTGTGGCGATTAAAAAAGCACAACCAAACTTTATAGAAATTTTGAAAGAGGAACATGTTGTGAGTCCATCGCACCTGGTCTGACCTCTCAATGCCGTCCTATTTTTTTTATTTATTTTTTAAGTGCTCGAATTTTGTTGTGCCGACATTCATTGAATTTTTGCAGCCATGTGCCTTGTTGGAAATGAAAAGAAATTCCTCTTATTTTGAGTAGAATTTCACGTAGAATAAAGCTATGCAAAAATAAGTCAAATAATATACAAAATGAAGCGTGAAGGGAAGCAAATTCTTGTATTTTTCTTTAATTTAAAAAAAAAAGTTGTGTTTCTATAAATTTTAATTAAGTAATGTTCCATTAACGACATTTTCTCAAAAATTAACTGCACGTTTCAAGAACCCCGACATTTTTTTTTGCTCCCATTTCGTCAAATTTCATCCGATATTGGCAATCTTAATATTGTTTTAAAGACAATATGATGATCAACATGTTGCGATATGGAACTTTAAGAAATTAAAAAGAGAACAAATTCACAGTTTTTTTTTTATTCTAAATAAATATTTTTAAATTGCAATACTTGCAATAGCTACAATTCAATATAGATTTCAACAATGACGAGAAATCTACTCGTTTCAACGAGAATGATGAGTCTCGTTTACTGTTTAAAATATCTAAGATACCTGCATTCTAATTATTTATTTTAAATGTGTGATTCTTATCTATTCGAAGGTGTGAAGATTAAGAAAAACTTCAGTCGCGTTAATTAAATTGCTCAATGAGCAATGTTCCAGAATCATGAAGTTATCTGGTTAATGGCACTTTGTCTTATTGGAAATTGGCTGACAGTAGGTGGTCGAGAGTCCCAGCTGCGCATCGGTAAAGCAATCAATGTTTTTGTACGCTATGGATATCTCGGAATTTCAATGCGGGTGATTCCATATAATGACAGCTATGAAGGCGATAAATGGCTTTTTAAGGAACCAACTAAGAATATATACAAGGTAAGGTTTTTTATGTTCTTAACTCTAAAGCAAGGCAGAATAAAAAAAGAAAGTATTTGTGCTCATTTTATGAAGAGAGTTACAACAATTTATAAATATGCATTTTTCAATTAAAACTGTTATTTAATCATAATTTCGAAATGTTCTTTATTCTTTTATTTTCTGCTCACAAAATCAAGAGCACACTTTGGTTTTATCTGAGATATTAAAAATAATACTAAACCAAAATTATTTAATATCAGAATTTAGTTATTTTAAATATATTTATACACAGTTTTATACTCAATTTTAATATAGTATAAAGCGTTAAATAAATTCGCTTTTTAGTTTTAACCAAAAAAGTCATAAGAATGTTATTTAAAAAGATTTAAAAAGATTTAAAAGAAGCATAATTTTTAAAATTTTTTTTGCTGATTTTTGCTGAACTTTTACTTCTGTGGAGCTCTTTTAAATAACTGTAATAATAAATATACTATCTTGCAAAAATTAATGTGACTTGATGGTTACAGTACTAATTTCTTTATCAAAACAATAAATAAAAATAATGTAAAAAGCGTCTCTTCTATCGAGCCTACCTGGTTAATATGTCTTGGGCAGGAACTAGGAAAAATGAAAAATTGTTCTTTCAAAATTGCAGCTACTCAAAAAAGCGGTAGACTTTTTCAGTTATTTTTTAACTTTTTCCAATTTAAAAAAAAAAAAATAAAAACTGAAAATTATTAAGAATATTTATGTCAAATTCAAGAAAATTGGTTAATTAGAACTCGAGATTTTATGACAAAGTTTCGAAAAAAGTAATTTGAGAAAAATGCGCATAAACGCGTATAAACGCAGTCTTACTGACGACACTTAAATGGCTATAACTTTTAAAATCCTGCTAGGGAGATAATTTTTAATCTACAAACTAGAGATGCAACGGATAGTGATTTGGACGAATACCGGACATCCGGCGAGCTGCAAGGCCGAATGGCCGAATATCCGGTAGCCGGATAGTAGGTTCATTGCCACGTTGTCACCACATTATATATATATCTTATTCGATACGCTACAATACACGAATGCAGTGCTGCCATTTTTTTATGGCAAATAAAGTTGAAAACACCTTTCACAAATTAAAAATAATTGCTGAATTACTAAAATCTTAATAATTTTTACTCCTATAAAACTATTGCCTGATGGCAAAAGTAATTTTGACATCTCGCGACTCCTCATGTATTTAAGAAAAAGCAAAATTTTAATTAAATTCAAGCAAAATTTTGCTAAGTTATTATAAACTGCAAAAGCAAATTTCTACTTAATTCCAGCAAATATTCAAGCAGTTCAAGCTCAACTGGCCAATTTTTACTAAACTCATGCAAATATTTACTAAGTTATTATGAACCCAAATAGCAAATTTTTACTAAATTCAAGCAAATTTCTTCTAAACACACGAGCACACGCTTATTCTTAATGAAGAAAATTAGGCGATGATTGGTTAACAACTACGATGGTCGAATCGATAAGCCCATGCTCACACTCACGCGGCCGAGGTTCAAATCTCCAGATAGTAGTAATTTTCCAATTTAAGTCAATGCTAATAATTATTTCACTTCAAACATATGCTAGAGTACAGCAAAAACTAATCAAAATTTGCTATTCCTATTTATAATAACTTAGCAAAACTTGCTTGAATTAAGTGAAGTGGCTGAGATCCAAGCGCAAGTTTTGCTTAACCACAATACAAATTTAGCAAACAGTTTTCTCCGTGTATTTAATTGTTATTTACTTAAAGATTTATTTAAATAAAATAATTTTAAGAGACTATCCGGTGGGATATTGACTTACTATCCGGTATCCGGCAGGATGCTAAATTTAGGAAACCGAGTAGTTGCTGTATATCCGTTGCATCACTATTTTAAACTATCGAAAAATGAAATTTTTTTTTTGATTTTTCAATTTTCTAGACTGGAATGCTGCCTTAAGTTTTGTTATTATGTAAGAATGTTTTAGAAAAAGTTATGTTAACTAGCCACAGAAAAATTAGTTTTCTGCTAACTTCTGCCTGAAAAGTTCAATCCTGAGTTCTTAGGCCCAACAACTATATTAACTAATTGCTTAACTTGTGACGTGGTTTTATCAAAGGCTGAAGTAAAACTCAGCTGCTCCAGGGTCCCATGAAAAGGTCCACTAACTCTCACAAATTATTTTGAAAATAAAAGACGCAGGTTCTAGAGTAATTCACAAAGTAACTTTATTGAATACGTTATCCTTATTAAAACCTCTTAGGGCCGTTTTCTCAATGTCCAGTTAAGCAATAATCGAAACTTTAACTGGCGGTTAGCAAAAAAGTATTTTCTCAATGTTCGGTTAGGTCTTAAGTGCCGGTTAAGTTAACGGCAAGTTGAGGTTGCGGTTAGTTGCTAATCGGAAGAACAGCTGTGTAGTGTAAAAAATTATTATATATTTTATAGTTAAAAATGGATAGAATTTCGAGGATTAAGTTTTTTTCTAACTTGAATTCGATCCAAAATAGATAAAGGACATATGCGCATAGGAGTGATTACGTGGAAGAGTAATGCACTTTCTTCATATGCAATGAAGTTCGGCACTCTGTTGCGTTTTTAAATTATTTATTAATAAATCTTTGTTAGATATTAGCAACTTTCACTCTAAAAATAAAATAACAAACATGCGTAAACAGTTGATATGCAGTTTAGCGTATTCACAATTGAAAAATTCACAATTAATGACTTAACCGACTGTTACTTAACCGACACTTGGTGAAAACGAAACTGTTTTTTTAGTTATCGTACGGTTAGCTAACTCCCAGTTAAAAGCTTTGCTAACCGGACATTGAGAAAACGGCCCTTAGTTATGCAGCTTCGGGTAGTCGCTAGCGGGCTTAATAATCAGTTGGTAATCGCTTTAGTACTCGGTCATCATTTGGTAATTGCTTTATAAGCCGGTAATCGGTTGGTTATCGCTTCGGTAATCGGTTGGTAATCGCTTCGGTGATCGGTAATCAGTTGGTAATCGCTTTGGTAATCGCTTCGGTAATCGGTAATAGGTTGGTGATCGCTTCGGTAATGGGTTATCAGTTGGTAATCGCTTCGGTAATCGCTTCGGCAATGGGTAATCAGTTGGTACTCGCTTCGGTAATTGGTCGGTAGCTGCTTTGGTAATCAGTAATCGGTTGGTAATCGCTTCGGTAATCGGTAGTCCGTTGATAATCACTTCGGTAATCGGTTGACAATCGCTAAAAAGGAATGCTACCTTTATTTCTAATACGACAACAGTAGACGCCATGGTGGCGTAGCAGAGAGTTCCTGCGTCGCAGTCCCGGTGATAGGCCTTGCGGTCAACCGGTGTTGTGACGTGGTAGTAATAGCCGATACACATTGACTGCGACAAGCGGCGAACGCCAATTGTCAAAAAATAGAACGCATGTTTTCTTGTGAAGATGTCTTTTTTGAAGACGGTACGACAAAGAGCGAATACGACCACAATTGTTGCTGCCGCTGACTTCAATCTATTTCTAATTTGATAGACGACAAAAGCGAACATGGAAGAGTTTGTTTATGTTTTGTATGAAATACAGACTGTCGCTGTTGCGTTCATTATAATCAAGTCGTCGAGAATATTGCGACATTTCTCTCTGACGGCAAGTTTTCGTTTTGTCGGTGGACGTCTGTTACAGTCAATGTGTATCGGCTATGAGTGCCTGCGTCGCAGCCCCGGTGATAGACCTTGCGGTCAACCGAGGTAGCGACGTGGCTTTCGAAAACAAACAATAAATAAAAATTAAATAACTAACTACACATAAAGATAATAAAAAATTACCGTTCGCCACACTTCCCGGACGATAAACCTGACGGCCAGCCGAGGCAGTAGCTACTTAAGGCTGGATTAGCCAAGCGTAAGGCAACGTAGCGCGACGTTGCCAATTGTAAAGCTAAAATCTGTTTAATGATAAATGTGTACAAGTCGTTACCGAAATCGTAACGTGGCGTGTCGCAGCGTAGAAGTCTGTAGAAAATAGATTTCTACGCAACGTTACGATTTTTGGTAGTTCGACAGCTGTGTTACAAGCGAAAAAATTTGTTTAACTTCACATTTTTGTAAATTTTAATACTATATAAGAAAGAATGCAATCTTTTATTGACGAGGAGAAGTAAATAAGCCTTCTAGAATTAAATGAGTGCCCTGCACTACGCCGCCTGCACTACGTTGGATTACGATTTCGGTAATCGCTTATCCTCGAGGCAACGTCGCACTACGCTACATCCCGCTCCGCCACCTCACGTTACGCTTGGGTAATCAAGCCTTTAGTCTGATCTCACTTAAAAAGGAATGCTACCTTAGCTGAATTTGTCGTGTCTATTTATATGCTTCCGGTAAGAACTACTTAGGAATTATATGCGTCGTCTGTTGTATAGCGTATGAAAAGAATGTTTGGCGGCTGTTCTATGGCCACTAGACGGTGAGTCTTGTTGTTTTAGCTGGTAATTTATGTAGGCCACGTTGTTGTTGTCCAAGCTGTCAAAGTTGTCTACCCTATGCTGCATATATAAATAAATATACTTAATTTATCGTAAGCCTAATTGTAACGTCTTGTTACAAACTCTTTAAAAATGTGTCTAAACAGGTTTTCTTTTTTTTTTATCAATAAGAACTTGAGTGCGCTGAGCGAAAGCAAAGTGCAAAGCGCGCCTGGAATTTTTCATGGTGACTTCCACATGGAATTTTGTGACAATCGACGCCAGCTATTTCAAGCCTACTTTCGCGATTTTTCTATTGAACAACTGGATAAACCATGGGAGGCTTTTACTGGAGGTTGGCTGCCAGACAACGCGGCAAAAAAATTAGGTATAAATACTTCATTCATACAGGGTGACTTCTCGTACGTCTTGGTCAGAGTGGTACGCTTTCGTGAAACTGGAAAATTGAAAAAGGAAATACCTAGAAATCAAACTCTGGAAAGTGATTTGCTAGAGAAAGTAAATCAATTAAAGGTTGGCAGTGTAACAGGTGCTATTAAGTTTATGGAAGCATATGGAACACATTACATCAACTCTTACACTACTGGCAATTCTCTGTATCAGGTAGTTAGAATTCTGTCGAATGATTTTAGCTGTGTTAAAATAATATACTTAATACCGTTTTGTTTTTACAGGTGTTTGTGTATACGAGAAAGAATTATCAAATAGTTAAGGAGCGAATAAAATCTAAAGGAATAAATGGAATATCAAAGTTGGACTTGTACAATTATTTTGCACCGTGGTATGCGGAGCATTTGGGCCAAATTCGTTCGGCTAGTGCAAATGCAACAGTGGAGAGATGGGCTAGACGAAAATTGCAATATGAATATTACGTTGTTAAATATGTCACTCTCTTAAAGCTGCATGGTAATGGCACGCTATTACGAGCATTGGATAGTTTGTTGGGCAACGATGCTATTTTGCAGTTGGATTTGAAATGTCTCAATACAATTTTTGGAGAGGAGCCTGAGAAAGAGTCCTGGTTTCATGAAGTTCTGAATAATCAAATGAAGTTATGGGAAGTGAATATGCCGCAGAATTGAAATTGAACATGTCTGTGGATAAGTTTTGAATGGTACAAAAGTTCCTAAAAGTTGCTAATGGCTAATCTTAATAGTAATTCAAAAGTTGCTATTGGCTAAATTGCTCCCATTGTAAACTGGACCTATTTTAAATGGTCCGAATATACAATAACACAAAGTGTTAAGAAATAAAAAAAAAATCATAGAATGCAATTTAAGGGCTTATTGCAATGAAAAAAATTCAAAAAATCAAAATAATCGACTGAAAGTTCTAAATGAATTTATGTTTGTATGAGAAAATGGAATTGTTAAAGAAGGTATAACAAATAGACTCAAAAATTACCGAGTGGCAGTTGCAATATTTTCAGCGTTTGTTGGTGTTGCACATAGTCTTAACATAAAGATAGATGATATATTATCATTTTGTCGCTAAATGTATAACAATATACTGTATATAAAAAAATGTAACAAAATGTTTGAACAACTTTAAAACGAAAAGTTCTTCATCACTAAGTAATGAGTACTTCAACTTAAACTGGAGCTTAAATTTGTTGCGTATTGTATTGCTTAATGTTCACTACTCTTCAAAAACGGCGCCAAATATTTTATATATGTAAAAGACATTTATATGGTTTAAATTTTAAGTTTAAAACTATCTAACTAAAAACGATTTTATTCCCTAAGTCTTTTTTATGACAGTCATTGTTTTTTTGTTTCATTTAATGTATATTGAACTCTATTTGAATTAGGGAAATTATGATTTAAAAAATGTTAAGAATAATTTGTCGGTACATCATTTAATGTTCGTATTTCAAAATTGTTTTCTGTGGGGCTTGGCACTTGCACGCATAAAAAAGTTCATGTTTGAAAATTGGAACGTTTCTAGCCCATTCGGATAGAAAATTTTATATAAAATGTAGTTATTGGGTTTTACTCTCAAAATAATGTACAATAATAAAAATATACGTTTAAATTTGATAGTGCTAGTTTACACTAGCTTCACTCAACCGACTCACTTTGACGTCTACAGAAGAGATGAGGAATTGGGAAGGTGAATGAAGTGAGGCAAGAGTATTACAAATTTTAACATTTTTGCGACTCACTTTTATTTGAAATTCGGTGAGTCGGTTGAGTGAAGCTAGTGTAAACTGGCACATATACATATTTTACGAATAAGTTTTTTAACAGTTTTCTTTCTATCAAAATGTGATAATTAAGAAAAGTGACAAGCTTTGTATCCTTAAAAAAAATTATATATCTATGATTTAGACTGTGTATTTATGTATCTAGCGAACAAAAATTATGTTATTGTTGTAATATCAGAGTAAGAAATGTTTTTTTTCTATAAGCTTTACAGTTAAGGTAATATTAATAAAACAATTTTTATTACAACGAATGTAATATTTTACTTTCGCTGTTTATACAAATACATCATATTTGGGGTGGGGTTTGGACTTTTGCAAAATTGTCTTAAGGGGGCACTGGGGGCATCAGTTAGAATTTGGGGAATTGGCTTTCCTTCTTTTTTCATTATTGAGGGGTGGAATTGGGTTTTAATTTTTTGATACGCCCTAATATACATATATTAATTTTAAACAAATATTCACCCGAAAATTTGAGCTTTAAAATGAATGTACAATTTTATTCACTTTAAACCAGCGATGCCCACGAAAATTATTTGAAGAGTGCAAAAACCACAACTACAAAAAAGCAAAAACATAAAATTTTTTTTTAAATCTAGAAGCAATGACCAATAACACGTCTGCTGAGTCCGCGACAGCGAACTTATATGTGCACTGTAAAAATAATGAATCAAGTAATTCCAAATGTTTCATTTTTTGCCAGTCGGAATACATTCTGATTTACCCAGCTTTAACCGCGTGGAGGTTTTCAGATATCCTATTTTTATTTTTTGTTTAATAGGTTTTAATTTTTTTTGTTTTTTCCAATTTTTTATTATTATACATTTTTTCATTTTTTTAATCTTATAATAATTTTACCTTGCTTTAACCTTAATTGTTTTATATTTTTTTATAATCTTACTGTTTTATTATTAACAAAACTGTTATATAATTAAGATAAAAATCTTTTTAATCTTTTATTATCTATGAAAAAATAGGCAAACTCCCAGTTTTCCACAAATTCTTTTCTTGACATTTTTATAGGTAATAACCCCTATAAAAATAATCTATTGTGATGCAATATAAAAAAGTACCCATCTGCAAATATTCAATAACTTTTTCTTAATGTGTATTCGCACAACGAAAAATATAAACAATACGACGCATGCTGTTAATGTCTACAACGCGATTGCCAAAAACAGTGCAAAACAGCCGCGATCGATGGCGCCAAAGAACAACATTAACATTAAAAAGCGAAGCTGAAACTGCAATCATCAATCATGAAAATATTGAAGTTATTGCAAAAATGTGGAAAGAGTTAGGCGCTGGGCATCGCTGCTTTAAACGTAGAATATTTAATGTATTGAACAAAGTATTAGTTTATAAAATTGTTCAAGAACCAAATGAAATTACGAAATAATAAAGAAATCACCGTTCGCGTAACGCTAGCAAACTCGCAAACGAACTACTGCCAGAGATATATGTACATTTCATGCACTTTCTATGGGAGGAAAAGAGAAAGAAAATGTGCGTGCGCACTGCTCTCTCTTGCTCCTACAGTGTGATACAGACAATAGGCCTGCCGTCATAAGGAAGAGTGCGGCTTCAGCCTGAAAATCAAAATTAGTTGTATTGTTCTTATTTTTTCTTCTCTCTTCAAGAAAATAAAATAAAAATCGCGAATTTTTTGATCAATTGCTTAATATTTTAACCTGAAATGTCATATCTGGACAATTTTAAGCAATTATTCAAGTAAAAAACGCAGTATCTACATAAACAGAGACAAAAAAGCAGTATCTACAGGTGGATACTGCATTTTCCCATTCGTATTTGTAGTAAATGATTTTTAAAATGTATTTACTTCTTTATTTTTGAGACCAAAAAAAGTCTTTGAAATATTGATTTTTTATACATAACATAATGATTTTTTTATTAAATAACCTTGTGTAAGATATGATGTTGTTAAGAATATATAAATAACATATCATAAATATATAAATGAAAAAGCTTTTTACTATATAAAAAGTATACTTCATGTAGATACGGATTTTTTAACTGTTTGTGATTTATAGAACAAGCAATCAACTAGCAATTTATTTATAATTGATTTATAGAACAAGCAATTATAGAACAATCGGCAACTACAATGTTTGTTCCATAGTTTTTGCATTTTTAATAAAATTAAAAAAAAAATATTATTAATATTGAAAGAAAACTGGATTTCACTTTCCTGTAGAACAAAATTTTTATAACCATCCAAACCCTTATCAGTGAATTTTTGATAAATTACTGTAAGTCGTTTATCTCAGAATTTTGAAATATGAAGATGCCGCACTCTTCCTTAGATAACAGAGGCCAGCACTGTGTCTTAGATATACGAAAAGTAACTTCGTAACGCTCTCGTCACGCATTCTCCAGCTTACTTGTCCAGCGTGCGTAAAGAAATTTTACTTAAAAAAACTTATTTTTTAGATAGATGCTCGGAATTTTTTGTTTTGTGTATTTATCTAAAAATTTCTGATATTAAAATTAGAAATCAGTTTGGAGATCTGTTAGTTACGTAAGAAGGAATTTGGGGTCGCTAATCTCCTATACAATTTTTTGCTAAACTCAACGTCATCATGAATGAGTCACCGTGTATATAGTAGTTTTTGTTGACTACACAGTAGTTCCAGTCTTGAAGAAATCTCAAATGAATCATGTACCTTGATAATTGACGAAACATGCTGATTTGGCCATACATTTCATTGACGAAAATTTCATATAAACGTTCCAAATTCGTGCAAGACGCAATGCAGAAACGTCGGGACTTATCATGCACGAATCCAATATCGAAATTTTGAGGAAGTTTCGTTAACGAAAAGTAAACAGAAATATAAAGAAAATTCGTCAAGGAATTAAAATCGAAACATGCTTCTGGACCGAATTCAACGTCGTGCGATTAAAGGGGATAAAAATATTTCATCCTCGAAATGTTGGTTTCCAGGTCCACTCGGGCAGCTGTCTAAGCCCATTCCTTTACCATTGCCTTGATGCCACACAGAACCTCACGTTGAAGTGATAATTCGTTCTTTAGTCGTACGGTAAAGTTGATGAATAGTCTCCCTGCGAGCGTGTTTCCCGTTAGTTTTGAGCTGTACAAATTTAAAACAAATCTTAACCGAAACTACTCCATCTTTTCAACCTCTAACTAACTATCACCCATCTTCCAAATCAACATAATGCTCATGCATTTATAAGAAACATTGAATGAGCTTTCACTAAACAAAACAGAAAAAAATGATACCAAATTGTCAAAATCAAACGAATTCGACAGCAATGGCAATGATACCTAAACAGTGGTGTCAATGAATATTTAAATACTATCGAAAACCATCGTCAGTCCAAAACTGTCGATAGTCACGATAGTGTGAAATTATCGATAGTGTCATCTATAGTTTGCGAACTCTACAGCTTAGCCTCTGAACGATTCGGAGAATTACAACAATCATGAATATCTTGAAGTTGTTGTAATAGAGTGGAAAAAGTTAGGCGCAGACAACTGCTACTTTGCATCATATTTTGTATGTTTTTTTTTTAAGTCCAGCAGCTCATGCGGAAACTTCCTTTAAGAAATCGTCACGAAAAGTTCGTCAATGATGCCGCAAACTACTGGGTAGTTATACCTATACGAACAGCACACGCACACGCACACATTCATTCAATTCTATTATGTATTAGTTTCATTGATACCCAAGTGGCAATTGGAGGAGTCCGAAGGCCTTCTAGCAGGCCTGAGTTCGGTTTAAAAAGTCTTCCACACTCCGTGCAAACACCATTTTATTGCTTGCTTTGCTCAAAAGAGACCTGCCAGAAGCGCTCTTTCGAGAAGTCACAAATCAACTTGAAATAAAAAACGACTAACAATTTCAAATTTGAACCATAAAATTGTACCATGGTACTCTCAAATGGCGGTCCGATATCGTACCCACTTGTCTATCGTGGCTGTTAAAAAAAAACAGCTTATTTTGTACAACACAAATGAAAGTAAGCTTTCGGGAGCCCGGGTTCGAGACCCAACTCGGAAAAAAATATTAATTTTTTTACAAACTGTTCTGTATATTTAAAAATTTTTTTAAATTTAATTATAAATTTCCTTCATACAAAAATATAAGAAAAGACTTGGAATTTTTCCATATAATTTATTTTCATACAATATAATATGTAATGTGTTAGTTTTCGGGAGCCGGGATCGAGACCCAACTCGGAAAAATTTTTTTATTTTTTTAAAATCTACATTTTTTTACAAACTGTTCTGTGTATATAAAATTTTTTTAGATTTTTTTTTGTAAATTTTTTCATATAAAATAATATAAAAAGAATCAGAACCTTCAAAAGGTAGCCCTTACGGAAGTGCTCATCAATGCAGTGATCATGGAACGTGTATTGACGCCAATAATGGCATTGCTAGCATACCTTCTTTTGCGGAGCACTCGCTAAAATGCCCACTGGGACAGGGATCAGCTTGTAAATTTCAATAGTGAATAAAGCACCTTCGCCCTTAAGCATAGCATTTGCTAGCGCCTGGGCTTGAGAAATCGTTAAGCGCGATTGCAGCACCATCTGTGCAGGAGATTGATTAACTATATTTCTTTTTTCAACTGGTTTCAATACATACTAAAAGGCATCGGAATAGTAGCTGACATCTCTTATCTAAATGTGGCTTAGCAAAGCTCTTAACCGTAAAAAAGAAAATCGGAGACAAATACCATAACTTATTAACTGGTATAAGAAGTCGTTGTGAACAACCCAGCAAGTCGACCAGTTTGTAGACATTTTCTAAAAATTACACTGTGAATGAATCGGTCACCAGAGATTTGCATGAGACCATTCGTCAGTTTTTGCCACTCGAGTAACAATCGTCGTCAGCCGTAATCGCACACAAGAAAAAAATGCATATATACCGCTCGAGTTCGTAAACAACGATTGCTGCAAAGCACATTTTGTCACGATTGCGAATTGATGCAAAGGCAGCCTCCAGACCACGAGATCATTCGGATCGCTTAAAGCTCGTGTGTCAGCTGCTGCATGAATTTTTGTTGTTTCCATACTTCTCTGACCTTCTCTAGCAGCGCGTTCTTCTTTGTGCTGTTTGTTCCTTTTAGTTAATTGTTTTTTTTCTCTACTGTGGAGCAATCAGTATTGCCAGTAGCAAGTTTTATGATAGTAAATTTTTAAAGTAACCTGAGCTAAAATTTGCATGAAAGTTTATCCTGTAAGCAACCTAAATTAGTAAACAAACTATTATTGAAAGTTTGTCGGTAAAATAACAACAATGTTTTGCTTTCAATGAACATTCTGTATCCCTTCAAGACAAGCGTTACCAAAGCTCCAACACAATTAAAAAATGTTTGATGAAAACCAACACAAACTTGTCATTAATTTGTATTTTTTTATGAATGTGAGAAAGTGCAGGTTTAAATGTCACGAGCTGAGCTGAGTTGTGTAAGTTAGAAAGAGATCCTTCTGACAACTGTTGTAAAGAAGCGACGTGTGCTGCAAAGTTTTATTAAACAATTTTATAGAAAAAGCCCAGAAAAATGAGTATTCAACCCAAATGTATGGAATTTTTAAAACGAGCAGGTATTTATTAATAAAACAAATTTTGTACAACTGTTAACTAGTCAAAGAATGGCTAAAATTTTAGGATATGTGGTGCAGTCGAACTGATAAAAACACTTTAGTCTTTAATTTTGACTCATTTAACCCATTTCGCTCCGCTGTTCCTATATAGGAACAATAATTTTATGTTTTTTAAGAAATTAAAATAAAATGTTTTAAAAGAATAAGTCGATAAAATTATTTTTGATTACAAATATTTGAATATTAAAGTTTCGACAAATACTTTCAAATGGCTTCTACTAGCCACGCCCCGATAGGAGGGTGCAGATTGAAAATTACCTTAAAAAAGGACATTTTTAATTAAATATTTAAAAATAGAACAACGTGTGGAATTACAAAATTAATTATGAGGTGCAAGATTTAAACCATGAGCAATAATAGTTTTCTATAAGATATTGTTCAAAGGACGAACACTAGATGGCAGTAATTTTGGCTGTTCCTTTATAGGAACACTGGCATGTATTTGCCAGAAATTTTTTTTTATGCAGTTGGCATGAACGTCCATATATAAAAAGCTTTTTTTTTACACTTGTCATTGTAAACCTTTTTTGGCGCGCACAGGTAAAATACCATATATTTTTGTGTTATTCTTAAATTTGTTGTTCAATTTGCTGGAAATAAACAGAAGGTAAAGTATTTTTTTTAAAAGAGTTTGAAAAGTGCAGAGTTGTATCAAAAATTAAGCTATTGTAGTAAAGATGGAAATCAAACGGCCGAAAAGAAAACTGAATATGGTGGAAATTATAGAGATTCTTGAAAATGAATCTTCAGATGAAGAAATTGATACTGTCACCGTAATTCCACCTGACCAAGTTGATGATGTCACTGACGAAGAACAATTGGACGATGATTTCATTGCAATGAATGACAATATCTCTGCTCTTGTGGAAGTAGTTGGTACGCTCGAATACGAAGCGCAACGTGACATTGACAGCTTTAGTGAAGAAGAAAGTGCTCCACAAGAATGTGAAAGACATAAATATATGAATCAAAAAGATGATCCACAAAAAAAAAGCAACGTTTTTCAAAAACACGAAAACTAAAATCGGTTTCGGACAGGCCAGCTTATAAGCCAATGGACGCTTTTGGTAAATCTAATTGGAGAAATGCTAACAAAATTTCATACGACATTTGTCTAGATCCTGAACCATTACGAGATATGCAGCAAAAATTATATGATGATTTAAAAGGTTCATCTCCTTTACAACTATTCCACAAATTCTTCGACGAAGAAGTTATAAATTCTATTGTCGAAAATACCCTTACATACGCTGCACAACAAAACAACGCCACATTCGTATTCAATGACATCACACTTAAACGGTTTTTAGGAATATTTCTGCTTTCTGGTTATCACTCTTTGCCATCTATACCAGATTATTGGTCTACAGAGCCAACATTGGGAGTTCCAGTTGTAAAACAATGTATGTCTCAAAACAGATTTCTTCAAATCAAACGATACATTCATTTCTGTAATAACAATGAGTTGGATGCTAAGGATAAATTGGCTAAAGTAAGTCCATCCTTCAAGTCCAATATTAAAAAATATGGTCATATGGTTATATTTTCTTACATGTTCAGTTACGACCATTGTACGAAATGATGAACCAAAAGTTTTTGCAATTTGGTATCTGGGCGGAGGAACTTTCAATCGATGAGCAGATGGTACCATATTTCGGGCGCCACTCTTGTAAAATGTACATTTGTGGCAAACCGATTAGATTTGGCTACAAGATATGGTGTCTTTGTTCTTCGTCTGGACATTTGAATAACGCTATTCCATATGCTGGAGCCGATGACCGCTATGATCCGAAGCTTGGTTTGGGCGCGCAAACTATTCTGCGACTGGTTGAAAACATCGACTATCCAATTAGACACAAACTTTACTTTGACAACTTCTTTACATCATACTACTTGATGTGTCTGTTGAGAAAATTGTGTTTCACTGGTACTGTGAGAAACAATAGAATTGCAGGTGCAAATTTAAAAACCGGGAAGGCGTTGCCGAGAGGTAGAATTCACTTGATTCTTCTTTCAAACTAATACATATGCTCTTTTTTGTCAGGTGAGTTCGATGCTGCCTTCGATAGAACTCAAAAAATACTTATTTGCCGCTGGCAGGACAATAAAGAAGTTACAATGGCCACCAACTACGACAGCATAAGCCCAACACACGCTGTAAAAAGATGGCAAAAGAAAAAGGTGAAGAGAGATGGCTGAGTCCAAATTGGAAAATACGTAATGTACCAACAACCTGCAATGTTTCACAATTACAATCAGGGTATGGGTGGAGTTGATCAACACGACAATGCCATTCAAAATTATAGGATCAGTATTCGATCCAAAAAATGGTATTGGCCATTGTGGCTTTCATGTCTCGATTCAGCAGTTGTAAATGCGTAGAAACTACACTGCTTCATTGCAGCTTTTGGAAAGATAAAACCGATGCCACAAAAAGATTTTCGCGTTGCAATCACATCAGCTTTGTTATTAACTTCTGATAAGTCGGATGATCCTAGTGAAGTCGATAACGATTTTCTTCTCCCAAGTGAGCTACCACGGATATCTGGAGAGCAGGTAGTGGTTCTGCAAGAAAAAGGTTTTCGTCGACGTTGCAAGGTGTGCCACAAGAAAACAATCAATATGTGCAAGAAATGTAATGTACACTTACACACTAAGGGCTTCGAAAAACATCAGCAGTAGCTTTAAATATGGATTAATTAAAATATTTTAACAAAAATGTAATGTTCTCTCAGATTTTAACCATTTCTTATTTCAATAAAATTATTTTACTCTTAAGTTTTCTGGAAAAAGTTTTAATTAAAATTTTGCCAAATACAGGCCAGTGTTCCTATTTAGGAACACCATTTTCCTGGAAAACGCTTTGTCAGAAAAAATTGATTTGCATTTTTTTGAGTTGCTTGGACTCCAATCATTATAAAATGGTATGTTAAACTGAACTCACAAAAATATTTTTTGGCTTGGCTGGAAATGGGTTAATTAAATACCTCTAATTTCGGGTGTAAGAACTGCGAAATTTCTACAAGAACTTGGTGCCAGAATATGTTTAGAAAAGTCCATGAAAGGCGTAGAATATGATTAGATCAAAATTATAGATGTCTGTGATATTTATCAAAAGCGGCGAATATGGACAATTTAAAATTATGTTACATTTAAATTTAAATAGGTTATGTTTAATAGTAGATACAGTAAAACTGAAAACAAAAATTAGTTTAATAAATAAAAGAGTTTGCTTAACCCTTGATTACTAACCTATAAAAACATCCGTAAATGAAACTCACAATTATAACGGCTCAAGTGTATAAATCTTAAAAATTTTTAAATTCGAAATTAGTTAAACCCTTCTATTTAGTTATAAATAGTTTTTTATTAATTTCATTCACTAATTCTATGCTAAGAACAATTTTGAATGTAGTGCTACTAGGTGTAATCCACCCTACTTGTGAAATCATACGTATACGTTAGTTTAGTCAGATTTTTCACATCACCATCCTAAAACTAATAGAATCTTTATTCTGAAAACTTACTTAAGTTGCTTACAGCAATACGTGTTTAGTAATGTTTTACTTTTAAAGCATTTTTTTCTTTATTTTTTATGTAATTGTTTGCGTTTTTTATGTCACTTATGTCAGTTTTTAGGTCATAAAAGTACGAGCCCTGGTTATTAATATATTTTTTCTGTGATATGCAACTGTTTTATTGTTTTTATAATAAAAATATTTTTTAGTACATAATAAGAAATAATAAAACAACATTTTAGATACAATATAAATATCTTGTAAAAAAAATTATATTAAATATTTTATAAGAATATTTAATAAAATATTCGTTTCATTCGCCACATGACTCATTATATTTTATTATATATTATATCTTTGAGCGATAAATATTAAAGGCTGAAAGTTAAGTTGTTTGTGTCAGTTCCTCAAAATAATCCTTGGTTGCAATAGCATTTATGTAGATTCCTCAAATATTTCGATTCTAGTGATAGCCATTCGTGTGATGGAATGGTTTGAAATAGCCTCTAAAAATAACGTTTTTTGTCAAAATATTAGTTGGTGTAATAGTTTTAAGAAATAAACTGCCAGAAATTATATGTCGGAAAAAACTCTTCCTATCTGCATTAACAACTGAAATATATGCAATCGGATAAAAGATTTTTTTCATACATAATTTTGATATATTTTATTTCCATATATTAATGCAAACTTACTTGATCTAAAGCTCGCAATTTAATTCATGATTTATACAAAACTTTTAAAATTAATATATCTTCATAAGTTGTATTTTGTTTTTTAATTTCTTACAATATTTTCAGTATGTTCTTATTTTATAATTAATATTTTAGTTTTAATATATATCAATACACGGAATTCTTGAAAGTGAAAATAGCATTTGAAATAATTATGTTTTTTGTGTGCAATTAAAAATAATTAATAAGTAATTAAAAAATTAATAAATGCACAGAAAACAACATTTTCATTAATCTGAATGCAAAAATAGAATGTTTGTTGATGCTGATTGGAAGAAATTTTCATAACTATTATTTCTGACCTTTTTTTTTAACTACCACACCAGCCAATATTATTACAAAAAACTTGATTTTTAGAGGTGATTTTAAACCATTCCAGCTCACGGATGGCTATTGCTACAGCCGAAATATTTGGGGAATCATCTGTACTATTATATAAAATTCCTGACTACCTTTTATATGACATAGCACTCTTTTGCAAAAAATCGTCCAGTTTTGGCAAAAATTGTTAAACTGTTTTTGTCTTTTTTTTGCCCTATGATTTTTTTGGGCAAAATTTATTTCTACCAAAATGTTGTTTTTATATTTAATGTCTCAGAAATAATTTACATGAAAAAATAACCCCAATATTTCTTTCCAATCAAATATTATGGCTTCAAACAAATTTTTTTTATACCATTGGCTATATTAATAAAAGTAATTTTCATATTAATCGTATTCGATTCTTGCTATCCACCTCGCAGTCGAATTAGCACAGAAGTTGATTGTTGACATATTTTTTCGCCAACTTGTGCAATAATAACTCTAATTAAAATCTTATTTTATAATATTGCAATTTTTTGTGTCTGGTAAAAACATTCGCAGAATAAAAAAAATGCAACACTGCAACTTACATTTTTCCTTTGTGCGAATGAGCATAAAAGCATGGATTTTCCTTGCTTTTGGCGATTGTTCCTCATATCTTGCCTTGTTTGACATTCTTGTGTCGCAGACGTTCGTAATCGCTAGCGCTCACACTCTAAGCATTCGTATCAACAGCGATTGGTACATGCATTTGCGCATTAATTTAAATGCAGGAAGCACATTCGGTGCTCGTTTATTGACGAGACAATCGAAACGCCATTTGAATGCACTCAAGCTGTTCTCTGTCGTTCACTTTTTTTGCAAACAAGCTAGGGACATATCATTTCAGCACAATTCGAGGATGCTGAATTTAATGGCGTTTACCGTTTTTTAATTCTTCGGCCCGTTTTCGAGAAATTGAAGGTTCAAGGTCAAGTACATGTTGATGCAGTTTTTGTTAGAAAAACGTTTTTCTCGTTAACTTTATCGACTTCATGTCAATGAGTGAAACAGTAAGAGTTACCTGGAGAATAATTTCTTAAAACAGTTTAACCCTCGAAACCCAACCCAATAAAAAAAAATCCCTTTTTTTATATACAAGCTTTGGTAAAACAAAAACAAGTAAGCTTTTTGACGGAAAAATATTAAACAAATTAAACCAAATTAGCTAACCTTCTGTGTCCCTAAAACGACCTAAAAAGTATTAAACTAAGTTTTTTATATATATTTTTTCTTTATATTCTGAGATAGATTCATCTGTTCCTTCATCTTAATTCCAACAAATGTCTCCTAAGAGAGCATCTACTTTCTTACCACTGTACAAGTGCTTGAGTCTCGCCGTCACCTGATGAAAACGTTCACCATGCTCATCAGATTCGTCATCAGAAACGAATTACGCAGAATATTTCCTCGGTGGAGTAGTATGAAAATAAAAGAAGGTTGGTGTTTACATGATTTTGAATTTCATTCCCTGACATTTATTTTTACAGGAATACTAAATAGACCCGATATTCGTCGCTTATTGAAGGATGAGCAATTTAAACTAACTCTCAGCCATAATGAGTTGTTGACATGGGATTGTGTCAAAGTGGTAATTAAAATTGCTCTAGGAATTCATCGATCCGACGATTGGCGCTTACACATAGACAGAATGCTTACCGCTTTCCATACTTTAAATGTAAGAATGTCGCTGAAAATTCATTTCCTGCGTTGCCACGCTGAAAAATTAGGACAATCCCCAGACGAATCTGATGAGCATAGCGAATGTTTCTATCAGGTGACGGTGAGACTCGAGTTCTGGTACAGTGGTAAAAAACTAGATGCTCTCTTAGGAGACATTTGTTGGAATTTACATGAAGAAGCAGAAGAAACAGATAAATCTATCAGAGAAAATAAAGGAAAAAATATGTATGGAAAAATTAGTTTTAATACCTTTCAGGTCGTTTTAGGGACACAGAAGGATGGTTAATTTGGTTTAATTTGTAATTTCATTTAGCGCCACTATATCAGGGGAATATTTTTCCGTCAAAAAGCTTACTTGTTTTTGTTTGAACAAAGCTTTTATACGGAAAAAAAGCTTTTTTATTTCTGAGGTCAGTTTGGACCATAAGAGTTGGGTTTCCAGGGTTAGACTTTTCTAAAAAATTATTCTCCAAGTAATTTTTAATGTTTCACTCATTGACACGAATTCAATTAAGTTAATAAAAAAAAAAACGTTTAAATTTTAATATA
Organism: Dichetophora obliterata; assembly: GCA_963920525.1. Lineage (NCBI taxonomy): Eukaryota > Metazoa > Arthropoda > Insecta > Diptera > Sciomyzidae > Dichetophora > Dichetophora obliterata. Next base: position 246,754,487 of record OY986435.1, on the reverse strand, counting down.
TGAGTTAAGAAAAATAATTACTTATTCTATGGGAGGTGAGCAGAATTTTTTTTTTAACAAAATACCAAACATCGAGAGCATAATTAAGATTTAAACTAATTTGCAAAATTTGAAGCCTTTGTACTAATTTTTGTGGAATTAAAGGAGATTTTACTGATTTCATAAAGTCACTTTGTATGGGAGGTAGACGTGGTTTTCAGATAAATTTTTGTGAAATTTAAAGAGATTTACCGTTTTGGTAAAGTCAGTTGCCTTTTTTGGACATAAAACCACTTTTTGTATGGTAAACTTTTTGTTTCTATGAATTGTCATAAGCAAAAAAAAAAAAAAAAATACAGTTAGCCCTTAATTTTTGGTTCTTGAATTTTAGTATGTGTGTTTTTGACAATTCATAGAAACAAAAATCTTGCCCTTAAAAAAAAACGCTGAATTTTAAACAGAATTGAAAAAAACCCGCTTCTTAGCGTGATATTTTTACAAAATCGCCAATAAATGTAGTGAAATTTCGCAGCATTCATTGTAGAGATTTTTCAATCAGTTCTTAGAGTGTATTTTGAAAAATGCAGTTTTCATAAAGATGGTAAAGAACATTCGTATTTGTTCTACACAATACATTTATTTTTGTGCAACACATCAGTCCCAGTATCAGATTATAGCGCCGAATTCAAAAGGGAAATGTGGTCTTCTGTTTCACTTCCTTTTTTGTTATAAGAAATTAGCCATCCTACGGCACACATTCACACACACACATATATTTCTGTAGAGGCATCTGTATGTATATGTTCAGACATCTTTTAGGAGACAAAAATCTCAAAACCAACAACAAAACCATTTCATAAAACAAAGGAGCATCGCAGTATCGACATGTGATAAACTCATCCATCTCCAATCCACTTACGAACTCAAATATTTACTCAATTTATGGGAAATGGAGGTATGAGCTTTAATATTACCAAAAACATGAGCAAGAAATACACAAACACACACGTCCACACTCAATGCAAACACACAAAAATACATATAAATAAGCACTTGGACGGCAGTCCTAAACATAAGAAAGCCAAAATCATATATGACGCGCCCTATTATGACTGCATTCTTCAATCAGCGAATCGTTATGTGTATAAAAGTGTATGCATGTGTGTACTAGGGCTTTCAGTCCCGGTATCCTGAATCCCAAAATCTTGAGATCACGAACCAATTTCTAGTCCCGAATTTTATTCATAAGAAAATATAAAAATTTTCAGCAACTATAAATGCTTTTTATGGATTTTTTAAATATCGAAATCATCCTGTTATTTTTTTATCCCTCTACACACTTTGAAATCCTATTTTCTAGTTTGTGTTGGTTGGGATTTTAAAAGATTCTGTTTACTAGGCTGTTCAACTTTCAAGGAATTTTGAAAGTAACAATAGTTTTATTACTTCACTATAGTTTTTTTTACTATAAAAGGAATATTTTATTCACATCATACTTTTTACTAACAGCTAACTAGTTTATTTGAATAAAAAGTTTTGTTTTTTTTTTAAATTTTTTAAAAGAGAACTTCATGGTTTTTTTTGTTTAACTTATTTACGTGTATATTTTTATGTTTATAAAAAAGTAAAATATTATTTGATATTTTAAATATTTTGGTTTTTCATTCTTAAATAAATGTTGAACTTTTTTTGAAACATATCGAACCATAAATTTTTTTATTAAATGTAATTTAAATACCTTTAAATATCTTTAATAAAAGACCGTAAAGGTTATGATTTTTATTAAAAAAAAAATCATAATACCATAATCGTTATTATTTAATATAATTTTTTTCCGATTTGATTTAATCAGATAATGTATGTCTTATAAATCACAAAATTTACAAGTATTTCTTCTAAAAATACAAAATGGGATTTCAAAATTTGACCTTTTCTTCTAGATATTGTCGAATTTTTTCCTTGTATTCTTCTTTGTATTTACATTACAACTGTTACTTTTGTCTGCATAAGTAATTATGATTTCTTATAAATCTTGGCATTTTGGGATTCCCAAAAATCCCGCGGTCCCGGGATCATGAATTTAAAATCCCGAAATCCCGGGATTTGCCAAAACCCTTTGAGATTGAAAGCCCTAGCATGTACATAAGTATATTCATGTATATCATCGAATTGTGTTGTTAGTATGTAATGAAGATAAGCCACAGCTATAAAGGAGTGTGGGAATGCTGCAGTACAATGAAATCAATCATCATCAACACCATAACCCGAAATTGTCCGGCAAAAAATAAGTAGCTCATTTGTAGGATGAATTAAGAAAATTGAAATTTAAAACTGAAACAAGATAGCATAATGCTTATTATCATCATAACTACAATATTTATCGCTCTTCTTCACAATTAAAGTTTAGTGCATTTCCGCCGTCACACACAACTACCGGGCCAAAATTGTTGGAACTTCAGCCTGATTCTATAAATGATGTTATGTTGCCAGGAGAGACAAGCTACCAATATGCTAAAAAAAAAAATTCTAAAGTCTGCTTAGAAATTAATTGTTAATGTTTTTTCCAATTAAATTACATAGTTTAGTAATGAATCTATGTAATTTATTTGGCAAAACACACTAACAACTTTTTTAACATAGACTTTTACAAGATCTACTTACAGTTCTCTATGGAATGAAGTTCGGAACAGTGAAACTGTAGATGAAATGTTAGTTTTTTCATTTATTATTATTAGGTTACTTTCCAATCATGTCCCCTCTCGTAGTGTCACCATAAAAAATGCCTCCTGCCCTTGCTTGGTTCAATAACCGAGTTCAAAACGCTATAAACAAGCGAAATAAACTACGCAGTTTGTGGAAAAAATACCCCACAGTTGAAAAATGGGAAAACTACAAATTAGCTAGAAACGAATCAACACGTATCTTAAGACACTCAAAAAAATTGTATTTCTTCTCCAAACTTAAAACATCTCTTTCTTCAAAAGATTTGTGGAACAATGTCAAAAATCTTGGTATTTGTAGCAAAACAAAATCTGAATGTCGTATTGACCCTGATCTTCTTAATAATTTTTTCTTATCTGGCTTGCAGAACTTCATTTATATAAATTTTTCAACTCCAATACAATATGTTGACGAAAAGTTTAAGTTTTCTGCAGTAAGTGAAAGTGATGTAGGAAATTGCGTTCAAAAAATTAAATCAAATGCAGTCGGAGCAGATGGAATTCATATTAAATTCATAAATTCTCAGTCTACTGACACATATTATTAACCACTGTTTCACAACATCTTGCTTTCCAAGTTCTTGGAAAACTGCTATTGTTCTTCCTGTTCCCAAAAAAACAGCAGCAAATGAGCCCAATGATTTTGGGCCAATTAGCATTTTATCGTTATAATCAAAAATTTGTGAATCTCTAATGGCTTATCAAATATCAAGCTACTAGGGAGTCCAATCCCGGAAGCTTTTCTCGATCCCGGGATTATCGGGATTGAAAATCTCAATCCCAGGATCCCGGGACTAGTTCGGGATTGAAAATTTTAAGAAGTTAATAATTCAAAACGTTTTTAACACAATTTTTTGTTATGCCTTACTTGAAACTTAAAAATGTAAATTAATTCAGGTATAAAGTAACAAAAACAAAACAAAACTTATTAAGGATATTCACAGTTGCGTTGTTTCTTGTTTTACATGAAATCTCTAAAAACCAAAAGTGTGGTAGTTTTAAGTTGCCCAATGATATGTTTAACTAACGCGGTTTTTAAAGTTTCATAAACAACTGATCGGTTGGTTGCCAGTTATTTTCTAATTGCAAAAATGAAAGAAGCTCAAATGCTTGTTAAACTTTTTTATGCCTTATATTAATAAAATATATCAAATTGGATAGTTAATTTATTTGCATAGTAACACAAAGCTATAGTGGGAGGTTCCCAACCACAAATTCTGTTTTAAAGGGTGCTCATAATTGTGATTTTCAACTATGGCAAAAAAAAAAAACAATACCTCGATACCACACAATTGTGAATACCCTTTCAGTCTAGTGTTTGCCAGCAAGCGCAAAGGTTGTGTTGTTCTTCTGTTTGTAATGTAAAAATTGTTATTGTAAAAAAAAGTTTTGTTAGAAAGTGTAGAATTTTATTAATCTAATAGCAGCTGAAAAAGTTTTTAATTGTTTTATATCTAAAAAAGCGCTCTTTAAGAGTTCGTCAAAATGCGTTTTTCTTTAATATTCGTTTGTTTGTGCGGTTTCGCAGCTACAGCACTAGCAACCAATCCTCCCAGATGGGATGCCAATTATATTGTCAAGGGTACCCTGTATATACCCTATGCTGAGATTGCTGAACCCTTTTATGCGTGGTATGACAAAAATACCCGACGTTCGCGTATCGATTACTATGGCGGCATGGTGAAGACCTATCAATTGGCCAATGAGGGCGAGTATGGTGTCTCCTTAAAACTGGCACCTATTACCACACAGCAGGAGTTGAACAAGGTTACCTGCTTGCAGTTGAATGGCACTGCCGAAAGTAAAGTGAATATTCAAGCTATATTGCCCGATGTCAAGGAGTTCAGTCCTATTGGCACTGAATCCTTTTTGGGTTTTATCTGTGATAAATTCCGCTTGGAGGAGACAATTGGCCAGAAGAAGAACGTTTATACGATATGGGTGCGCTACAAGAAATCACCACACTATCCCGCCTCACGCATGCCCATTCCAGTGCGCTACGAAATGCGTGGTTATAATACATTGCTAGGTTCGCATTACGATCATTATTACATAGATTACGATAGCTACGAGCACGACGATATTCCCAACGAAGTTTTTGAGATCGATGAGGATATGACCTGCGTTGGTTTCCCGGGACCCGGCAAGGGTCATTATGCCACCTTCAATCGCATGCAGGAATTTTTGCATCCCGCTGTTGATCATCATGTCGAACATGAGTTCCATCACTTCAAAAACAAGCATGGTGTCGGCTACAAGACCCCGAAAGAGTACGAATATCGCCAGAATGTCTTTAGACAAAATTTACGCTATATACACTCTAGAAATCGCGCTCGCCTCAGCTATACACTGGCTGTGAATCATCTGGCGGACAAGATTGATGAAGAGTTGCATGCGCGTCGTGGTTTCCGCTCATCAGGCATTTACAATACTGGTAAACCTTTCCCCTATAACACATGGAAACTGAAAAATGAGCTGCCGGAACAATACGATTGGCGGCTCTTAGTCGCTGTGACACCAGTTAAGGATCAATCGGTTTGCGGCTCCTGCTGGTCTTTTGGCACCATTGGCCACATTGAAGGTGCTTATTTCCTGAAAAATGGCGGCAATCTGGTGCGCCTGTCACAACAAGCTCTAATTGACTGCTCCTGGCAGTTTGGCAATAATGGCTGTGATGGCGGTGAAGACTTCCGCGCCTATCAATGGATGATGCAGGCCGGCGGCATACCCACCGAAGAGGAATATGGACCCTATCTGGGTCAGGACGGTTATTGTCATGTAGACAATATAACGCTCAAAGGTTTCGTCAATATCACCGCTAATGATCCGAATGCCTTTAAGATTGCCATGCTCAAGCATGGTCCCATCTCGGTAGCCATTGACGCCTCACCCAAGTCGTTCAGCTTCTACTCACATGGCGTTTATTACGAGCCGACCTGTAAGAATGGCCTTGATGAGCTGGATCATGCAGTGCTGGCCGTTGGCTATGGCACAATAAATGGCGAAGACTACTGGTTGGTCAAAAACTCATGGTCCACCTACTGGGGCAATGATGGATACATTTTGATGTCGGCACGTAAGAATAACTGCGGCGTCATGACGATGCCCACTTACGTGGAAATGTAAGCTGAGAGAAGCAGCGAACACAGATGTTGATATGGATGAGTTGTTTGAGGAATAAAATTAAGTTTAAGAACAATACTAAAGATATTTTTATACTTTTCCACACTTATATTTAAAGTCAAGTTAAGAAAATACCTTTAAAATTTATAGATTTAAAAAAATGTTAAAATCAAATTTATTGTAAATGCCTATTAAAGCTTTATGTTACAAATAAAAACCCTTATTGTTGATAAACACAAAAAATTTAAACAATATTAATGACTAGCACATTGTATTAATTTTACCCTTTCAGTGGATTTGCCCAATATATTGGACACGAGAGAAAGTAATTTTTTTTATGTATTTATTATGAAAAGCTTTTTTTAAATTAAATCGTTTGGTTCTATGTAAAAAAGATGAACAAACCTGATAACAATAAATTTAGAGAGATATTTGACAATAAAGTCAGTTGGATTTTCAATTTTGTGACGAAGAAAAGCAAAAACTATTTTTGTTTTGCCTATTTCATAAGACAATTTATGTTTTGTTATCTTTTTATGGCTTTAATGATAATAATATTAATAGGGTTTAAAAATCAAAGATCTGCAGGGTTGAGAAACATTTAAGGATTAAAAAAAAAGACTTTGTGCCGAACAGGAGCAAAACAATTTTTTCTTTGTACAAGCTTACTTACTTACTTTACTTAGTTGGCGCTACAACCGTATGTCGGTCTTGGCCTCATCTAAGAATTTGCGCCAGCCATTTCTGTCTTTCGCTTGCTGGCGCCAGTTGGAAATTCCAAGCTTCGTCAGGTTGTCCTCTACTTGGTATTTCCAACGAAGATGCAGTCGTCCTCTTCTGCGTTGACCGCCGCTGGGTACCGAATCGAATGTTTTCTTCACTGGAGCATCGTCTTTCATGCGCTGAACATGACCAAGTCAGCGAAGCCGCTCGATTTTAATGCGCTTGACTATATCGATGTCAGCGTACAGCTCGTACAGTTCATCATTCCACCGTATTCTGTACTCGCCATTGACTCAGATCGGTCCGTAGATCTTAAGAAGAATCTTTCTCTCGAATGCTCTTAAAGTCTTTTCATCTGAAATGCGTCCAGGTTTGTGATGCATAAAGTAGGACGGGCATGATGAGCGATTTATAGAGCGTGATTTTTGTTCGTCGAGAGAGGGCTCTGCTTCTCAATTGCCTACTAAGCCCAAAGTAACACCTGTTGGCTAGAGTTATTCTTCGTTTGATCTCAATGCTGATGTCTTTGGTTGAGTTTATGCTGGATCCCAGATAAACGAAGTCCTTTACAACCTCGAAGGAGTTATTGTCAACTGTAAAGTGGGCTCCAAGACGCTGGGACTGTTTGTTTGTTGACACCAAGTATTTCGTCTTATCTGCATTCACTGCTAGACCCATTCGACTTGACTCTCTTTCTAATCTGGAAAATGCTGCACTGACTTCGCGTGTATTATGGCCAATGATATCTATGTCATCAGCATACACAAGCAGCATAACACTCTTGTAGAATATTGTGCCACTACGTCTCAGATCAGCAGCTCGGATGATCTTTTTCATCATTAGGTTGAAAAAGTCGCACGATAAGGAATCACCTTGTCTGAAACCTCGTTTGTGGGGACAATAAATTGTGGGGAGAGGTCCTTCCCGATTTTAACTGCGCTGCTGGTGTTGCTCAGTGTCATCCTGCAAAGTCGTATTAGTTTAGCAGGAATGCCAAATTCAGACATGGCTGTCGAGGGCGGCTTTGTAGTCGACAAAAAGATGGTGGGTGTCGACTTGTTTTTTTGAGTCTTCTCCAAGATTTGTCGTAGCGTGAAAATCTGGTCGATGGTGGACTTTCCAGGGCTGAAGCCACACTGATAAGGTCCGATGAGTTTATTTACAATGGGTTTCAATCTTTCACATAAAACGCTCGACAGGACCTTATATGCGATATTAAGAAGACTTATCCCACGGTAATTGGCACAGATAGTGGGATCGCCTTTTTTGCGGATTGGGCAGAGCACACTGAGATTCCAATCGTTCGGAATGCATTCTTCCGACCATATTCTGGATAGAAGCTCGTGAATGCATTTAAGTAGAGCTTCGCCTCCGTTCTTAAACAGCTCAGAAGGTAAGCCATCAGCTCCCGCGGCTTTGTTATATTTAAGCCGAGCTATAGCTGTCAGAACTTCATCCTAGTCGGGCAGCGGAACTTCGACGCTGTCATCCAAAATTGGGGTTTCCGGAATATCATCTTTATTGGTGGGATTGTTGTCAGCGTCGCCAATTAGAAGCTTAGAAAAGTGTTCCCTACATAACGTCAATGTACTCTGGACATCTGTCACTAGATTCCCGTTTTCATCCTTCCAAGCTTAGCGCAGGTTAAAATGAAAGGTATGTTTTTTCATCTTTTAAGGATCCAAATGATAGGAATATTACCTTAAATAAATTATTTTGTTCTTAGTTTAGCCTAGCCATTGGAAGAGTTACAGAACAAAAAATATAAAAAAACAAAGAACAGTGTAAGGTATTACTATATAAATGTTACACTTTTTTTTGTACACCGTCTTCATGTTTTTTGTGTTTAAGGAAAATTCAGGTTGGAAAAGACTTTTCAAATTAAATTTTTGTTTAATGTTTTAATTATTTTTAAAGTAATACATTAAGCAGATCAATGCGCTTTATTTTTTTTTTATTGGAAAGTTTTGTTCGTATATTATTACAAATATAACCCGCTGATGAGAAGCACCGTTCTGATTCTATGCTAGTTGGAGAAATAGTTGCTTATTAGTCATAAGCAAATAGTAAGTTTCGATCACGATTGCCTTCACCGTAAAAAAAAATTATTTCCTAAGTCAAAATATCTGACAATTTTGAAATACATAGCAGACTTTTCGATGTTGCTAATTCTTCTAAAACTTTGTAAAGTCTTTGCTCCAGTAATTCACGTTCATCGTCCTAACAATCTTTTTAAGCCTCAATAAAAGTTTTTCTAATTCTATATTCATATCAACTTAAAATGACATTTTTGCATTTACACGAATATTTGTCATAGAAATTGTTTTTGAAAAATCCCGGGATCCAGCAAAGACAATCCCGGGACTTAAAGGGGCTTAAATCGTCCGGGCAATTCGGGCAAATCCCAGGATTGACTTCCCTACAAGTTACCAATTGCAAAATAAGCTGTTATCTCCACAGCAGTCAGGTTTCTGCGTTGGACATAGTTGTTCTACTGCTATGATTAAGATTTTGGACGATATAAGAAACTCGTATGACAATGGATCAGTAACTCTGCTATGCTTACTCGATTTTTCAATAGCGTTTGATACAGTTAATCACCCTTTACTATGTTATAAGCTTAAATATGTATAAGTATGGTTTTAGTGACAGCGCTTTGTTACTCCTGAACAACTATCTTTCCTATTGAGTTCAGAAAGTTAAGGTCGGTGAAAATCTTTCGAGTCTTTCGTCTGTTTACAGTGGGGTTCTTCAAGGTCCTAGGTTCTCTTTTATTCTCTACCATTTTTATAGATGATATTTTCAGCGTTTGCAAGCATTCATCAGCAAAGATAATGTCTTCTTTGAAGATATACCGGACCTTATTTTAAAAGACCAAAAGCTAAGTCTCGTCAGCAAAATCAAAAATCTGGGTTTTCATATTAATTCTACGCTTATCTGCAGTGACCACATAAACAGTATGGTTCAAAAAGTATATTATATTTTGCGTAATCTAAGAGTTTCAGCTGATTGTGCGCCAGTTGAATTGAAATATAAGCTTGTTCTTCAACTTATACTACCTATAATTACTTATGCAGAATATGTTTAAAGCAATTTAGACTCCCGATCTCAATTAAATTTAAACTTAGCATTTAACCAAGATACACGATATGTTTATGGGCTGCGAAAATTTGATCATATATCTGAGTTTAAAAAATCCATTCTTGGAAGTGATATTATTAACTATCTCAATGCTAGAAATTGTATCTTTCTGCATAAATTAATAGTGCTTAAAACGCCTCCTTATTTGTTTGAAAAAAAATTCGATTTGGTCACTAAACAAGAAGTTACATGCTGACCCCACCGAGTTTTAACTACCTCAACTCCACAAGATTATTTTTTATTAATGCCACTCGTCTTTGGAATTCCTTGCCGAGCCATGTAAGAGCTTTAAGGGAAATAACAAGATTTAGACTTTCCGTATTTCAACATTTCGCTTCTAATTAACGATTAATAAATTCGCCAGTTTTCGTCAAATCTATTCTTTCTTCTCGTCACTTTTTTTCTCTCTTAATTACTTCAATTTTATACTCTATCTTGATTTCTCTATTTCTATTTAATAGTAAAATTAACTTTATAATAAGTATAACTGTTTACGTAAGGTTTAAGAAAATCTTTAATTTGTATAATCCTAAAAATATTATTCCAACTTTTACATTAATAGAACTAAGTTCTTATCGTACTATAAATAAATAATTTAAAAATAGACATTCATTAAAAAAAGTGTCCGAATTTTGGTAGCCGGCCAATAACGCCGTACTAGAGTTACAAGACCTATTTGTTTAACCCTGGTTAACCAATGTTAGTCGTTTCGATTAACAATGTTTGCAGAACGTGTTCGCATATGGGCGCACTTCAAGTGAACAGGCCGGCCACATGTGTGGCATTTGATGGAGTTTTTGGGGGTCAGTTCTTTAGTCAAAAACCTCAAACAAATGGTGCAAAAATCAAGGCCATCATCAGATGGTTTTGATGGTTCTTTTGCCTTGGGACGCTTGGGTGGCCTTCTTTGGTGCTACTTTTGCTGGTGGTTTTGACTTTGCTGCTATTTTTTCTGCTTTTTTGTCGGGTGGCTACTTGTAATAGCCCAATTTTATCCCGAAGTGACAAAACACTGGTGCTTCCTGACGCTTTTTTACAGTTCTAGTACAAATCTAGTCTAATCACCACAGTGGTTCACAATCCAGCCATGGGACCATTTAGGAAATGTAAAAAACAACACTTCCAATCATATTTCGACATAACCAAATATTGGATCGTAAAATATAATCAAAACACTAAATAAATATGCTTTACATTCACATTTTTGAAATAATTTTACTCACTTGGAAGCACTTTGAAAAAAATTAAAATAGGTTTTTGCAATCGATTTTCAAACACGATGTCGGTAGCTGCTATAAAAAAAATATACATAAAAATATGAAATTATATTTCATATTTAATATAAACATAAAAATATAATCGTAAATAAATTAAAGAAAAGAAAACAAACAACAAAATTTTATATATTAAAAAAATTTAAAAAGAAAAGAAAAGTTCTTATTTAAATAAATTAGTAAGCGTTTAGAAAAAAGTATGATGTGTATAAAATATTTTTTTATAGTAAGAAACTAAAGTGTAGTAATAAAACTATTGCTACTTTAAAAATTCCATGAAACTTGAACAGCCAAGTAAACATAGTCTTTTAAGATCAGAACCAAAACAAACTAAAAACTAGTAAGGAATTATCTTCGACTGGACCGAAGTCAAAATACCCCACGGCAGTGATGCCAACCCGAAGAGAGTAAAAATCCACAAATACGACATAAACAGTCCGTGTAAATCCGTGTTAGCAAATTTATATAATTTTTTTAACATAAAACTAACAGCTAATAAATTTACTCAATTGAAGTCTTTAACCCTTTCAAGACTTAATGGCTGGCTAAAATAAGAACAAAACAATTTTTTCTGTAATACTAATATCATTTAGGTCCTTAAAAGATGAAAAAAAACATACCTTTGATTATGAAATGCGCTACTTACGTTTTGCTAGCTTGTATAAAGACAAAATTATTTTGCTCCTGTTCGGCACAAAGTATTTTTTAACCGACTTGAAAAAGGAGAAGGTTCTCAAGTTGGTTGGCTTTTTTTTTAAATGTATGTACTAGAGCCCTGCGTAGGTGCACTTAAAACCGGCTTCAAAACATTTGTTCATTTCACACTGCACTGCACTGTCTTGCTTGCTGCTAGGCTTGGGCATTTTCGTTCACTAAAAAGATCGCTCTTTTTAGTTCAGTGGAGTTTAATGAACTAGTTCGTTCATATAGTTCTTTTAGTTCATTTAGTTCGTTCGCTCTTTTAGTTCGTTTCGTGCACTCGTTCATGTTGTTAGTTCATTAGGTCTTATAGTTCGTTTGGTGTTTCAGATCGTTAGGTATGTTAGCTCGTTGTATTTTTTAGTTCAATAGGTCTTTTAGTTTGTTTTGCTTGCTCTTTCATGATCAGATCTATAAAATGAAACGAACTATGTGACCGAATCAATCATTAACTGCGCACATAGAATAAATTTATATAAAAATACTACATATGGGGCATTCCACACAATATTTGCCACAAAAATTTATTTGTGCAAAAAAGTTTTTTTTACCGTTAGTTAGTAACTTGTTAGTAATTAGTGAAAAACTGTATCAGCACGGACTCAAACCATTGTTGAGTGAAACAAAATTTTTTCTAGTTCATTTCGATCTGACTCGCTCCAAAGTCGATTGAACTAAAAGAACTAAAAGAACGAGAATCAACGAACTAGTTCACATAGTTCTTGAGTGCGAATAGTTTAATTAAACTAGTTCGTTCGTGAACTACCCAAGCCTACTTGCTGCAAAGAAATCATGTGTGTGATTGCAGCGAAGACGAACAAAACACGATAGAGCAATAAAAAACAGATCATTGATATTGTTGATCTAAGATATCGTTGTCAGAGAGCGCAGTGCAGTCAATGCAACGAAAGCTTGTTGACTGGCAATAGATGATTTATATCAGACAACGAATATGGTGCTGGCGCGAACACTAGGTAAAAATGGGTCACGCATCATTATTTAACAGTGCTAGGAGGTTGCTGAATTCGAATATGAAGCCAGAATTTTAAAAATAAAAATGGGTGATAGGGCCAGGGTTGCCAACACATACCTTTTCGCCCGGAGACTTCGGGCCTGAGGGCCGATCTCCGGGCTCCGGGCCTGGATCATTTTCTCCGGCTTTCGCTCTAATCTATATTTAAATCAAGTTTTTTTTACAAACAAATTTGTTTAAATTATTTATTAGTGTTGATTTACCCTTTTTTAGTGAATGTTTGAACCATTTGTCTTAATAAACGCTAACTTAACCTTGACGTTCTTTATATTTCTTGAACTTCGTTTTTGAAGGAACGTTGTAACCAGTCGTAACTTTTCTTTTGGTAACTTGACGAACTCGTTTCTGTTTTTCTTTTTCTTTTGAGTTCTGCGGCCAAGGCTCATTTATAACAGTGCACCCTAAACAAGTACGCGTAGCGCTGCGTACCCAAGCGCCACGCAACTTTATTTTACGCTTAACCTAAACAAGTGCGCTGTGGAAAGAACTGCTGCTCTCGAACCAGCTCAGACTGATGGTTTAAAAATCTTAAAAAACTTTTAGTATTGTGTAAAAATCTATAAATATTGCAAATACTTCCATTTGCAATTGAGATTAATTAATTAATAGCAGCTGATTGCTCTTTGTTCTAATACTTTGGTTATATGCAGCCAACTTCACATCCGAACGCACTGTCAAAATTGGAAATTCGATTCATGTTGCGGTAGTCCGGTGCGTGTTTCGGTAGGCTTCATACAAAATGTATGTGCATGAGCCGATTTTGACAGTTAAACCACGCACGCGCACTTGTTTAGGGTGGACTGTAAGGTTGTGGCACTTGAGAACGGACTCGGTCGAACTGTCAGAATGGATGAAAAGAAATGAAGAAAATTAATGCTTAGAACAAAGAAAAGCGCAATGACAGTTCGGGCAAAGGCGGGAAAAAGAGTTAATTTCTCTCAAGTGCCAAAACCTTATAAGTGAACCTTGTCTGCGGCTGAATTTTAAATTAATGTTTGCAGTTCAATTTATGTAAGTTCGGTCAATAATTTGTGTTTTGTGTATTAACTGATACAAAACTATTTTAGAGAACAGCATAATAGAATCTAGTCGCAAGAGGAAACATTACTTAACATCTTTAAACAAAGATTGGCCCTCGTTACCAAGCTACAAAGATTGGTTTCTGAAAGAAAACGAGTTCACGGGAAAATGCAAGTTGTGTTGTGTTACATTTGTTGTCAAACATGAATGTTAAACATGACTATGTATAAAAAAACCAAAGAAAAAAATTAATTTTTTAATTAAAAAAATGCAGACCATACAAAAATTATTAAATAAAAAAGCTCCGGGCCTGGGCTTTTCAAAAGTTGGCAACCCTGGATAGGGCTGCCACCTATTTTATTTATTTTTACAAATGCGATGCTGGTGCGAACATCAGGTAAAAATGGGTCGCTGAATCCGAATCCGTTGTCAGAATTTAAAATAATGTAATTTTTTTATAATAGGGTTGCCACCTAATATTATCTATTTTTAAAAGTTTTAATCATCATTTATCAGTGTTAGGGGAGTTGCTGATTCAGAATCTGAAATCAGAATTTTAAAATTCAAGATGGTGGATAGGGTTTCCACCTTCATTTTTTGCATTTTTATGAATTCGGGGCTGGCAAAAAAAAAATTATACGCCAAAAAAGGGTCGCTGAATCCGAATCCGTGGTCAGAATTTCGAAATTATAAAATTTTGAAGCAATAGGGTTGCCACCTAATAATATGTATTTTTAAGAGTTTTAAACATCATTTATCAGTGTTAGGGGGCCGCTGATATCGAATCTGAAGTCAGAATTTTAAAATTCAAGATGGTGGATAGGGTTGCCACCTTCATTTTTTGCATTTTTATGAATTCGGGGCGGGAAAAAAATGAGAGACCAAAAAGTGGTCGCTGAATCCGACTCCGTGGTCAGAATTTCAAAATTATAAAATTTTGAAATAATAGGGTTGCTTTTACTTTTTAAAATAAAAATGAATTCGTAAAAATAAAAAAATTATGATGGCAACCCTATCCACCATCTTGAATTTCAAAATTCTGACTTCAGATTCGAAATCAGTGACTCCCTAACACTGTTAAATGATGTTTAAAACTCTTAAAAATACATTTTATTAGGTGGCAGCCCTATTATTTCAAAACTTTATAATTTTTAAATTCTGACAACGAATTCGGATTCATCTACCCATTTTTACCTAGTCAATCTTGAAAATCTTGAAGTTGGTGTAAAGAAATGTCTAGTTAGGCGCTGACGACCGCTGATTAAAATTATCAAAATGATCAAAATGATCCAAATGATCTATTGCCATATATTGCTTTTTATTTTTTTATTTTATTTCTTTTATTGCTCATCCTACCCTTAACGATAAAATTTCATTGCTTGTGGTGTTGACGAACAAAAACACGCCATGCTTGGATTGCTGAGAGAGAAAGTGTGTATTGCTTGTCGTTGTAGGCTTTCGTTTGCTGTTGAGCAAATCAAACTCTCAAGTGTTATTAGATGACAGTCAACTGTGAGCAATGCAATAAATCACAGTGTGTGTACGTTCAAATAGATGCACCGACGCAGGGCTTTAGTATGTACATCGATAACTCCTAAAGAACTTGACCGATTGCCGCAATTTTTTGTCAACAGATAGAGACATTAGACGTGGAGGTGCCCGTTTAAAAAAGTGGGCTGTATTTGACACAGGGGCGTGGCAATATAAGAAAAACTCTGTATATCGAATAAAATTAACACTAGAGTACTGAAATTTAGTACAGGGGTAGGCACAAATATTAAAAATTATGTTAAAAAAGTGGGCTTTATTCGATAAAGGGCGTGGCAATATTAGAAAAACGCTGTAGCTCGAATAGTATTGACACTAGGGTATTGAAATTAGGTACAGTGGTAGGCATAATTATAAAAATTTACGGTGAAGAAAGTGGGCGTAGTTGGACAAAAGAGCGTGGCAATAAAAGAAAAATACTGTATCTCAGTTAATATTGACACTAGGGTCCTGGAAATTGGTACAGTGGAAGGAGCAATTATTACAAATTATGGTAAAAAAGTGGACGTTATTCGATAAAGGGCGTTACAATATAAGAAAAACTCTGTAACTCGCATAATATTGACACTAAGATACTCCAATTAGATACAGGGGTTGGCATAATTATGAAAATATACGGTCAAGAAAGTGGTCGTTATTGGACAAAAGGGCGTGGCAATATAAGAAAAATACTGTTTCTCAGTTAATGTTGACATAAACCAGGTACCGAAATTCGTTACAAGAATGGGCAAAATTGTTATCATAATCTCTAAAAAGAAAGAAATAAAAACTTTTTAACAAAAAAAAAAAAAAAAAAAAGAACCAACTTCAAGACCACAACAAAGTAAAAAAATAATTTTAAATTACTTTCACATTAATTCTTGGTCAAATTTGATAATTTATATATGTGTATGATTAAATTGGAAATCTTATTTAAGATTAGTCTGGAAACTCGAAGGTAAAACACGACCGGTAAGTTTCTTGTAGAAAATGCACCTTAATCAGCTGTGTACCGGGCAATCGATTTTTCGAAATCATCGGGCTCAGCGCCGCCTTGCTTGATAATCTTGGAGCCAATCATCTTAGTCAATTATTTTGACAGAAAAGGAAAATTGATGTAAAAATTGAAATACGTTCCAAAATTTCGAAGATGCCCATCCGTTCGTACGGAGGTATGTTTTAAGGAATTTCAGGGATGAGAACGATATCCTATTTCTCTCGAATAAATTAAATTTTTACACAATTTTTCACAATTTTTTTTTCACAGAAAAAATTTTACACAAACTTCATAAATCTTAAAATCTAAAAATTCACAAAATTACTTTGGCGATTGACTTAAAAATTTCCTCGGGTCAGAGTTCTGAAAAATGTAAGTTCAACTTTTCATAACTCATGAATAACTTCAAATATTTCTCAAAAATTAATAGGGCCTGATTTTAACAGTAGTAAGCGATCATAAGCTTTAGGGCAAAGTGCATCATGCTATACATCTAGAGGACGACATATGACCATATATATGAGGTGGCATACTGTTACGCAGTAGCGTAGCAAGGGGGGGGCGGTCCACCCCAGGTGCACAGCCAGATGGGGTTCAATATTGACAAAAAAAATAATACATTTTCTTTAAATAGGAGCGCATAATATAATACCAAAGTATACATGTTTTTTTCAATACCTATGACTAAACTTATTATATTGACTGCACTCTTTCATTGAAGATGCCAAAGGGTGAAAAAATACCTGAAAGCATTCTTTACAAAGCGGTCGTATCAATTAAAACACATTTAAAATATATATATAATGTTTGGTGAGAGGTGCAATTATCTGAAGATTAATTGAAAATTCTCCTATGTTTTATGTAGAATAATAATTATATTGATGCCACAATTGTTTCATATATAAAGATTTGCTATATACATGCTTCTATGTAACTAAAAGAAACTAAAATATGTAATGGTTTTTTTGGAGTGGTTAGTAAAGTATGCAATATAAATCGTAAATCAGAGAGTGTCTGGATAGGCTTCATTCAGAACTTCAGAAGAGAAAAAAATTAAGTACAAGAAATTCAAAATATATTTGAAGTAATACTGCCATCGAGCTTGCTAACTGCAGATTTGAATACAAAGATTGGTCAAAGTCCATGATGAGATCAATGAAAAAAACTTAACGATTAAAATACCATGGCTAAGGCTGCCCGCAGAGTAAGCGCCGAAGCAGACAGGCAGGCAGACAGGCACAGAAAAACTATGTAAACAAGAGAGAAAAAAAGTTATTTCTGTCTCGTTTCTTCGCAGGGCCTGCCTGCCTGCCTCGGCGTTTACTCTGCGGGCAGCCTAAGGAGGCACCTTTAAACTGTAGACATTGCTTTTGAAACACATATGAACTGGACCTCATGGATTTTTAAAAACTTATTTATGAATGGGTATTCCAAGAGTCGTTGCCGAATCTAACACTTGGCTTAAAATTATTTTTAACGATTTGCGTATCTGTTGGTTCATGCGAAAGAAGCTTTTCCAAACTTAAATTAATACAAAATTATTAACGGTATACAATGGGGCAGTCAAGACTTACAGTCCTCTCAATGTTATCTATTGAAGCCGAAGAGGTTAATTGATTGGAGAGAGGAACATTGATTTTGACGAAGTTATCGAAAAGTTTGTATCTCTGTAAGCAGAAAGTAGGAATTTTAAATCTTGATGAAGGTTTGATTTTATGAAGGAATATCACTAATCATACAGCGAATCGATATATTTAAATGTGAAAAAGTTAAATTTACTCGATGTAGCTTAACAAAACAATTATAACAATAAAAAACTAAAAAAAAATTTAAGTGAAATCTTCTAAGCTAATAGTTGACTGTCGGTTTTTGATCATCACTTTTAAATTTTTTTCGATTATTACCTTTTCCTTGCTCTGTGTAACGCTATCACGAAATATTTTAAATACTTGCCACCACTTTTTATTCTGTGGAAAATTAAATGATATTTCAGCATAATTTTACTTTAGGCCCCCGGACCCGAATATTTATTTCTTATTTTTATTTTGGCCGCCTATGCAAATTGGTTTAAGAGATAACTTCAAATATCACTTCCATATTATGAAAATTAAGTGGTTCTTTTATTTTTAAAGACATGAATCCGTACAATCAGAGGATTCTGCCTTAGTTTGTTATGCCATATGAGCTCTTACTATAAATTTAGAAAATTTTTCTCCTGTGGCGCTTTATTCAACCATCATATAATTCTTCATAATTTTACTATAATTCACAGAAATCCAAAAATATATTGTTATAGGTTAATGCAAAATACACAGAAGTAAACTTGAAGTTATTTTTTTCACATAATTATTGTTTTCGTTTTTGTTTTTGACACTTATTTTATGTTGAGAAAAAAAATGAAAAAGGTAAACAAATATGTGAAAATGACACCAAAAAAGCTGTCGCATAAAATCGATAGGTTAAAAGGATTCTCAATTTGATAATCACCTGGTAATCACGTAGAGCAGTAGTGATGATTTTGATTATCAACTATCAACTATCAACTATCATCTCAGCCGATTCCACTCCAGTATGTGTAAGTATTTACATTTTTTTATTTTTTGTATAGACATATTAGATAAGGATCACCAAACCTCGGGTGCAAAATTTATTTTCAGCCCTGGGTGCCAGCAACCTTAGCTACGCCACTGCTACCACCTATATCTTCTGAACATCACAATAAATAAATATTAAATACAATAAAATATATTATGTATAAGTTGTTTATTTAATAGACAAAAATAATGAATAGTTTGTACAGAACAATTTCAGATAACGATATTTTTTTGTTTCATACTTTTTAGAGCGTGCAGTTTTTTGTACATATTTTTTATAAACATACTTTTTTTTTATCGAATTTTTTCACAAATTAAAATTTTATTTCCTTTTATAAACACAGAAGTTTTTTTGGTTTGGACCTCCTACTCTTACTTCTTGAAGCAAACCCAATTGGTTTCTGACGATTAATACAAATTTATAAAATCATGGTTAGAGCAAGAATTTTTGACACAAAAGGTCGCAAAAACACAACTAATATTGATTTCGAAATGTTGGCTACATCTTCAAACAAAGCGCAAATCGCAAAATTTGCCAAGTATTCCCTCTCGAGTTCTTCAGTGGAAGTTAATCGTAAATAATGCACAGGTAATTGATGAAGGTGCGGTGGCTCCTGAATTGAGGAGCAGTTAGAAGAGCAAGATGACGGCATATTCGACAATGATTTTGATCCCAGTTATCCTTGTTATCGCGTATTAATTCTCATTATGGGTGCTTTGCTATATTTGGATAAACAATTTCATAAGCAAGCAGGAAATCGTCCAACTGTTCAAACGACATTGCTTCATATGTGCTTTAAGCATTTATGTGTGGAAAACCTAAAGATTATGCAGAATTAACACGTGGAAAGTGAAAAGTCAAATTTCAATTCACCAAAATTCAACAACAACAACTCTGTTTTGTGTGTATTTATAAACGATTTCATTGACGGCAACACAAAAGGCAAACGGGCTTTCCCACAAATCTTCCTGACCAACCATGAACAGAGGATGTGAGCGATGAATCAGCACACATGCGGAATGGTTTTTCTGCTCCTTAAGCAGTTGACTCAAGTGGCCGTGTCTTGGCATGTGGTTGGTGTTTATGCTGCGTAATTACTTTTTTAAGCGCCAATCTCGAGATTGTCGAAAAGCAAAAAATCCTTAGATATGCAAGCCGCTTTTGGCTGTTTGCGGATTGTTTAGTCACAGAGTTCAATCACAATCAGTCAAACTCAAAGACCATTGCTTATGACCGCTTTTACGAATACTACTGGTGCGGGGGTTGGTATCGTTGTTGATAATTTCATTGCGGCTCGTCTCAGGTTCCTTTGGGACTTAATTGATGATGCGTTAGTTGGGAAGTTGGAAATAAAAAGGGGTTGTTGGCAAAATAAGGTGTGCCGGTCGTTCGGCACGGCGTTTATGACGGCGACGCGTGTGGCTGCAGTACGTTATTTGAAAACAATTTAATTAAATATTCACTTGAAACAACCGCATTTCTATTCGTTCTCATAAACATTATCATGTCATTATATATTGGTAGCAATAGAATTAGGATGGGGATACAACTGGCTTGCGGCAGTGTGAAGAAGCATTCTTTCCATAAGTAAAAATAGTAAAGCACTCGAAATTAAGCTTTGTTCTAAGAAAATAAAAGTTGAGTTTCTCGTTATAGGAAGAATTACATCTCAACTAAATGTTTTACTTTTTTTTTATTTAATGCGACTGCGTTTTTTAAAACTACTTTTATTTTTTTTTCGAACTTTAGGTCGACTTTCAAAACTAGTCCTGGGGAGTCGCAGGTTAGTTTGTTAATTTAATTTAATTTATTTTGAAACTATGTTTACATATAAGACAGAAGAGTCTTTTGAAGTTCAGAACAACAACAAGGTATAAACAACAGAAGAATAAATATAACTTATAACTACTACTTATAATAGCTAGTCATATATAACAAGTCATGAATGAATAAAAAATCATTAGATTGTTAGATAAACAAGAAAAAACTAAAATTATTTTTATTCTATTAGAAGAAAAAATAGTAAGTTTAGATAGATAAGTGATACAGTAGGTGGTCAAGCTAATAAATAGAACGCTTTTGCTGTAAAAAACAAAATTTGGCTCTTTCGAGTATGTAATTTTTTAACCAGTGCATGCATTTGAAAAATTTTTTCAACAACAATTTGTTGAGGAATTCCACAATAAAAACTAATGGGGTTTTTCTCATGAGTGGTAGTTTTTTAAGCTTATTTTTACAATGTTTGTTTGTCTCTCGAGGAACTTCTCCGGACTTAAATTCTATGGAGAATGTCTGGAACGCGATTGAAAGTATGCCCAATAGAGTGCGAGCTGTCGTAAAAGCTAGAGGCGGAAATACTCATTACTGACAAAACTGTAATCAAAATACTTTCGAATGACAAACAATTAATGCATTTAAATAACTCATTTAATTTTTAATCGTTGAAATAAAAACATAATTATAATTTGACTTCGAACTTGAAAATTTCGCTTAATTACTCTGAGTTTTAATAGCTTGACCAACTACTGTAGTATTAAGAAAAGTACAGGGTCGCCATCTAACGTTTTTTTTTCAACTAGTGCTTATTTCGTGAATGGTAACACTTAGCTCATGTCTGATTTGACAGATAATTAGTTTAATCCTTCCGCTGAACGAATATGGTTGTGTATACGCTTGAACAACGCTGGGAAATATTGCGACGTTACTTTGAAAATCAAGATGCCGATTTTGCCAAAAAAATTATCTTTTCAGATGAAGCTCATTTTGATCTTGGCGGGTATGTAAACAAGCAAAATTGTCGCATTTGGGGCACAGAAAACCCACACGCATACATTGAAAAGCCGCTGCATCCAAAACGAGTCTTTGTTTGGTGCGGATTACGGTCCAGAGGCATAATTGGGCCATTTTTCTTCAAAAATGAGCAAGGAGTGGCCGTTACAGTCAATGGCGATCGTTATCGGGCCATGTTGAACGAATTTTTGTTCACAAAAATTAAAGAGGAGGTTATTGGCAACATTTGGTTTCAACACGTGCCACACAGCCGAAGCTACACTCGATGTTTTGCGCCCTGTTTTTGAAGATCGCATTATCAGCCGCAGAGCTGATGTCGTTTGGCCACCTCGGAGCTGCGATTTGACACCATTGGACTATTATTTGTGGGGTGCCCTCAAAGATAAGTGTTACGCCGACAAGCCAGAGACAATTGACGCTTTAAAGGACAATATTCGTGAAGCCATTGGTGAAATACAGCTACACACAATCGATAATGTGCTTAAAAATTGGACCGATCGTGTAGGCTACTGCATGGCCAGCCGAGGCAGCCATTTGAATCAAATTATTTTTTATTATTAACCGGAAGAATTGTACTTTCAAATAAAAAAAGAAATTTGAAAAAATATTTAGTAGTTTTATTTATAAAATTTAAAAAAAAAAAGTTATTTGGCGGACCCTTTATCTTAGCTGGGGTTTGAACCGCGGTTTTTAGCTTACGGGCCACGTACTCTTTCAGTACACTACGGCCACCTTGCAATAATGCATTCCCTTATATTCGGTAATTGTTCAAAAAACCAGACTGAAGGATTTTGGCTGTAAATTCTTTAAATTCAACTAATACTAAATAGTACGTAGCCATTAGTAAATACTACGAATGTAATGGAAGAAATTACGAAGTTATTCGTACGAGAAATTGAGGAATTATAAAGAATGATATTCCTATTAGTCTAAGATCATTCTTCGGAGCGACAGATGGTAAGGGGCATTTGAGCCAATAACGCATATGAACTTGCACGATAAGCAAATTTATGTTTTAAAGTAATTAAACACAAGAAGAAAACAAAGTAAAATGAATTTAAAAAACTTAATGCTTACCCAAAAGTCGGCTTAAAAAAAATCGTTTTGCTGTCATAAAGATGATCCAATTTGGATAATTTTTTAATATGTCGTAAACTTAATAAAATTGCTAACAATCTTGCAGGATTTAAATTTGAGAAAATTGTAGCGATCTAGGCGAGGGAAAAGCTTCTGATTCAAAAGCAAAAAAATAGGAGATTCTGAATAAAGTTGGCTAGTTTTAGATCAAGCACTAGTTTTTTTGTAAGTAAATTCAAATCATTTTTTCTAGAAATATAAAAAAGGAATCTTTATAATAAGTCCCTTGTGGTGTACATTAAAATAAAAACTTAAATGTATTTCTATGAAATATCCAAGGATTGTATTTTATATTTCTCCAAATTTAAGAAATCATGCTGTAGAATGTTGCAAGCGGACTTGATATCAATACAGTTTTTCTTCAAATTATTTCTGCTTTTATAGTATACTAGCTGAGACCAGGCGCTTTGCTGCCACACCCCCGTTTCCAAACGCCCATCCAATATAATCTTGCTTGTGTCGATTGTGGTCGAATACTTAAAAATTTGTTAAAACTTGAAAAATTCTGACGGAACCAGCATTTAAAATTATGTTCGTTTTTAATGTGTGAAAAATTGCTAAAAAAAAAGTCATCGCTCATCCAGAATGCGTCGTAATGTAGCTCCATACAAAATGTATGGGAAAATGAAATTTCTTCTTTTTTAGGTATTCGTTTTGTTTGGCCGGAGACCAGTTCGAATTTGTATGAATCATCGAAATCGGACCAGCCGTTCTTGAGTTATAAGCGTAGTAACTAACGCCACTCTCTTTTATATATGGTCAATTTTTTTCTCTTTAACGTTACCTTCGAACGCATATTTCTGCAAATATATTGAAAATATTTCATGAAACCAAAAAGTGTTGTATGCGTACATGAAAGTAGGCCTCAAGACTTGCATTTTATGGAAACAAATTTTTCTTCTAACTTTTGTTGTTTCGAAAATATAACCAATTTTATGTGGTTTTTAACGTTACATTTTTTAGAAGTGAGTTTCGAGGTAGATCTGCATTTAAAAAAAAATTAGCGAAATTGGGAATGAAAAAACCTAAATTAAAAGACTATAGCCCATAACCATAGTCAAAATAAAAGTCGACTCTAAATTTAGTGTATTTTTGACAGTTTTTTAATATAATATGTTGTCAAAAAGCTTGCACTAAATTTAGAGTCGACTTTTATTTTGACTATGATTATGGGCCTATATCAAAGAAGAGGGATCAAGTAACCGACTAAAATCTAAATAATGAACAAAAAATGTTGTCTTGCACTTGTAGGAGCCAAAATGTGTAGTATTTAACGTTACACATCTTTTCGAAGTGAGTTTCCAGGTAGGTCTGCATTTCTTCAAAATCACCAAAGTTGGCAATGAAAACACCTAAATAAAAGAACCATATCGAAAAAGAGGAATTAAGTAAACGACTAAAATTGAACTTATGAAAAAATGTTTGTCTTTAAAATAATGGTCTTTAACGTTACATTTTGTTCCTTTTTGTTCCCATCTAAATTTTTTGCAATTTCGATCTGGTGCTCGACAGGCGAAATGAACGTATCTGCATGAAGTGTGACAAAAGCACACTGGTTTGATATTTATGTTTTGCGATGGTATGGTTTATAAATAAACAGAATAGATATATATATTATAAATAAATAAACAGTCGATACAGAGCAAAATTATTTTTTTCGGCCGTTACTCCTAAAGAAAAAACTTACCATATATAGATTTGGAAATTTAACTTTTATTATACCTTCATCTATTGTAAAGGGTCCGCCAAATAACGTTTTTTTTTTTAAAACGCATTGGGTGGTCAGTTGGCTTCAACTTCTGAACCAATTCGACTTTGTATGGCGTCATACCAAGGTCTTTATGCAAAATTCGTCTCAATGATGTCTCCGAAATGTTCAATTGTTGAGAACGACGGTGAATTGATGTTGATGGCGCTTCACGCACACTTTCTGAGACAGCAGCAATATTCTCGGGTGTACGCACTGTTTTTAGCTTTTCACGCTTTGGTTTATCGATGAGAACGCAAGTTTCTTTCACTTTTTTCACAAGATAACGAACATACGGAGCTGGCGGTGCTTCTCTTCTTCCAAAATCCATACGCAATTTTCGCACACATTCTGCAACATTACCATGATTTTCAAAGTAATGTCGCAATATTTCCCAGCGTTGCATTTATATCAGCGGAAGGATAAAACTAATTCTCATTCAAATCAGACATGAGCTAAATGTTACCATTCACGAAATAAGCACTAGTTGAAAAAAAAGTTAGATGGCGGAGAAGTTAAAACTTGTCTTAAAAACTAAGAGGCTATTTTGATAACGTTGCAACGAAATAAAGACGTGAGGTCGTTGAATCATGTAAAAATTCTCTACATTAAGGATAAACCTCTATAGAATATAGAAAAACCCATGCCCATGGGTTAAAGCCACAATTTCTTAATTTAGGGCAGGCACATTTTTTGAGTGCATTTGATTGCCCAAATGACTGACGCGATCAAACTTTCTGAGGCCATTAACATATCTGACAGCGTTATTAAATGCTTGTTCTAACTTTAGTTTGGACCTGAAATCAAGTGAGCTTTACACAAAATCTGAGTGCGTAATGAATGGCATTATAAGCTGGAGTGCCAATCCTATTTCGACAGTTACAAATGATGCTGACCACCTCAGGTTCCGAGGGGGACCCCTCTTGAGGACATACAACCAACTAAGCCTATAACTTGTAAACTACTTATCATAATTTGACAAATAAGGTATCGTTGAAAGCGTTTTGATCGTCCGCTGGTTGATGTAACGTCATCTTAAATTGAATATGACGCCATCTAGAAGACAAAAAGTCAACTAAACCCCTAACTTCTGAACTACTTGTTATAATTTGACAAATGAGGATCGTAGTGATGTTCAGAAGATGTCCGTGATCATATGCCACCTGCCTTAACAAAAAAATACATTCTAATAGTAGTAAGTGATCATAAGCTTTAGGGCAAATGCATCAAGCTATATATCAAGAGGAGGACATATGACCATATTTATGAGATGGCATACTACCACGTATGTCTTCTGAACATCACTATAAATATGCATTAAATATGTTTATTCAATACACAAAAAAGAATGACTAGTTTGTAAATAACAATTTCAAAATGAGAATATTCTGATTCTTCAAATTTTTTAAAGCGTGATTTTTAGCAGACAGGTTTTAATTTTTTGAGCTTATTTTTTTACCAACAACGAAGGTATACCCTCACCCTTAACAATACATCAAATGAATAGAAAGTATGCGATTATTTTTTATTAAATTTACCAACACAGAACAAAGTTTTAAAGCATTGACCAAAGATTTGTTTTAAATCTCGTTTTCGTTTTGTTTAAAAACTTGAAATTACTATTTTTTTCTTATTAGTGTGCAATTACATATGTCATGTATGTACATCATTAATATTAATTTTGAATTTTTTCTTAATATGAAGCACGGTGTGGCTCATTTGAAAATCTCAATGTGGCTCCTAATGGCCTCACTCGCGCCCACCCCTGATACATAATATATAACTTTTTTGGTGCGCTATTGGTGCACATTTTCGTCAAAAAGGGCTCTAGGAAAAATGCCATAAAGTCTTTCATTTTGAGTTGTCTAAGCAAAACCTTTGGGAATGTGTTCAAAAACAGTTGTTCTAAGACATACTTTAAAATAAAAACTAAAAGAAAACATGGATTTTTTTGATAATTTTGATTTTTTCTGATATCTTTGACTTTTTTTTGGCATGAGAATTATTTTATTAATTTATTTTTTTTTCTTTTACTTCAACTTGGGAAATATATCTCCTTTAAAGTTTTGCATATAAGTTATACTAAAGTACAACTATAAAACACATTTTTACATTGGCGTAGCAAGCGGGGCAGTTTCCCTCCCCACTTATTTAGCTCGATAAACAATTTAAAAAGAAAACATCAAAAGTTATTCAAAATATCAGTTTTTTTTACAACGATAATATTTTTGTATTCTATATTTTGCTCTTCTTTCTCTCTTCTTCATAAGCATGCTTTCGGGATAACCATTTTCTTTCTCTGTGTTTGCAAAAAGATAGAACAAAATGTAGAGTCTCTACTGCAATTCCAATTTGAAAAAAATTCGGATACACTGAAAAAACTATTAAATGAAGTTGAAAAACCTGTTGCTTTGGTTTTGACTGTGCCTGCATCAGCAGCTTCATCTGAGCGTCCTTTTAGTGCACTAAGGCGACTTAAAACGTATCTTCGAGCAAATATTCGAACACAGAAACGACTCACTCATGCGGCACTTATACACATTCTCAAAGATAAAACCGAAGAATTGAAATCGATGGAGGTGGTGAAAGAGTTTGTTTCTCGCAAGGACAGAAAGAAACATTTTGGAAGAATTTAAATTGATATTACTTTTTGTACCTTATTGCATTTAAACCATGTTAAGATATACCTAGTCTGGCTTTATAAAAGCAACAATTATTTCTTATTTTTTCATATAACCATATGAAAGATCCTTTAAAAAATGATCTCTAATATCGAAATTGGAAAAACTTTTAAAAATAATGAAATTTTAATATTTTTATTTAGTTTTATATTTATTTTGAAACTAAAATAAAAAAGCTGTTTATTCATATTCACGTTTCTTTTCAGAAATTTTGGTGATTTTTTTGCCCCCCAGATGAAATTAGCTTCCGACAGGCTTGCATTTTTAGTAATATACTGTAAAAACTGAAATTTCGTTAAATTTTGAAGGCAACATTAAAAAAGCATAACTTCGACCAATGGAAGGATATCGCAAAATCTTACTATAAATCTGCATACTTACTTTTCCAAGCTTACGACTTGTTTCTCGAGCTATTTTTGATCGCCTCGTTACATTGAGTGTCGTCATTTGCATAAAGAGTCTCAAGAGTCTATGCATCAAGAGTTTTTTCTAAGAGAAACTTTGGTGGTGGGTCTGTGGTGATCTCATTGAAATAGAAAAGTTCTGATTATATTACAGTGTTACGATGCAATTTGCTTTAATTATTTGGGGCAAATAATGAAAATAAATGATCAGTAGAGAGTCAAAGGCGTGAATGTAAGTGAACAGTATTAACAAGATGGGCGCCCTGAGCACTCGACCAATCTAAATTCTATCGAGAATTTTGGGGAAATTTTAGTTCGAAACAAACAACCCAAAATTAGACAGTAAGATGGCTTAAAACCAACAATCTTAACAGAATGGAGAAAATGAAAAAAAAATATTATTGAGAATTTTATAAAATCTTTTTAAAAAAGATTATTTGGATTAATTAAGGCTGAAGGAAAGCAAATAAATTATACTGACGATTTGTACGAATAAATATTGGAAAAACAGAATGAAAAAGTCTAAGTTTTAAAAAGTTTTTTATATTTGCGTAGTAATTAAGTAGCACTATATTAAATAAAACCAATGACAACAATTAACCCTAAGGATCTAAAGATATAAGCAAAAATATGTACTGGCGTTACGTTACAAAAAACGGAGGGATTTCTGACTTTGACTACAAAATTCTCTGAATTGGGCAAGACTTTTTATATAAACCTTTTCTTAGAAGATTTTAAAACATAAGTTTATTTTCCAAGTGTTCAAATTAAAAAATCTTTTTCGGTTATTTTTTTATTATGATTTTTTATCTGGCTTTACGTTACTAAAATCCTTTAAATCCACCCTGGCTAACAAATGATCTAAAGGCACTTAAAAATTTAAAAAATCGTTTATTTAAAAAATATAAAATATCGTTATAGATACCAACTATTAAATAAACAATGCTATTCTGCTTATATAATTATCATAAAATCTCAATTTAAAGATGATCCAAAACTTTTCTATAGTTTTGTTAACTCAAAACGTAAAGTCTCCAGTTTTCCACTCCTTATGAAATTCAATCAGGAAGAATCATCTTGTGAAAATGTGATTTCTAACATGTTTGCAAACTTCTTTAAATCAACTTACTCCGATATACCATTTAATACTAGCACGGTGTATCCTTTTCTCCCGCCAGTTAACTCTTTTGAAACTCCTGTAATAGACCCAAATATTGTCGTGTGATATCTAAGCCAAGTAAAATATTCTTTTACGACCGGCCCTGATAAAATTCCAAGCTGTATTTTAAAGCAATGTGCTACAAACCTGTGTACTCCTCTAGCAAACATTTTTAATATTTCCTTGCATAGTGGTTATTTTCCTATTGTATGGAAGGATTCTTATATTATACCCCTTCATAAATCTGGCTCCAAGATAGATGTTTCTAACTATCGAGGAATTGCAAAATTAAGTGCAATCCCTAAGTTATTTGAGAAAATCATAACTGATCAATTAACCCACTCCGTGTCTTGCACCATTTCTGTCTTTCAACATGGTTTTCTGAAGGGTAAGTTCACTACAACAAACCTCTTAGAGTTTACTACGCATGTTATAAATGGTTTTACTTTGGGACTGCAGACTGATGTTATTTATACGGACTTTAGCAAAGCTTTCGACAGTGTTAATCATAATCTTCTTTTAAAAAAACTCCACCTTATTGGATTTCCTGCCACAATATTAAATTGGATAAATTCGTATTTATCTAGACGTACTCAAAATGTTTTATATAAGAATTCTCTTTCAAAAAGTATTTCGGTCACTTCTGGCGTTCCTCAGGGCAATCATCTTGGACCGGTTTTGTTTTTACTATTCATAAATGATCTTCCTTCGGTAATAAAACACTGTAACGTCTTAATGTACGCTGACGACGTGAAACTTTTTCTTTGTTACAAATCACCCGAAGAACGACATCTTTTACAATCTGATCTACCCTCACCCAAATAGCAGCACCTTGGCGTTGGTGTGGGGGCTTAAGTTGCGAAGCAATGGGCTAGGATGGTGAAAGCGCAAGCTTCTGGTAGGGTTACCCATGCCATACAGGCCATTGTGGAGCAATGACTAAGATCTATTCATTCATACCTATCCCCTCCCCCTTTCTTACCATGCCCCTCCTACTCATCCGACCCATGCTCCTTCTCCTACCCCTCTCCCAGCCCCTCCCATGGGCCGAATCAAGGTGTCATGCGACCCGTGCCGAGGGTTTACTAGGCTGGAGGCCCATCAAAAATAGTCCAGTCTTAAACGGAGCGTATCGGATACCTGGCGACCTCCGATACTATTTAGCCTTGCCCGCACACAGGGACCTCTGTGGGGGCCGACTGTCCATTGTCCCAAACTCGTGGGAACTACATGGAAGTCTACAATAAAAATAAAAAACCAAGTGAGCCCGGTACTCCAAAAAAACCGGAAGGGAGCTCAGCTTCCGTCGCCGCCAAAATGGTGGCTCAAGCCAAGGCGTCAAGCAACGGCACAAATAAGGTGGAGTCTGAACCGCCAATAAAACAGACAAGCACACCGAGAGCTAGGAAATCGGTCATTAAGGCAGCTTCTGGAGCAGTGTGCGATGGTCCGAGCACTTCGGCACAAGCCAAGGCCAGAACTAGTTCAGGCAGTGGCTCGTCGGGTGTGAAGGCACAAACTGTACATGGTCACAGACTGGCAGCTGATCAGTTTCCAGGTTCAACCGGTAAACGTAAACGGGTTCGCCCATCAAAACAGGCCTGGTACGATAAATGTGCCAAAGCAAAAATGCTGAAGGGCCAGGCAGAGAAAGCAGGGTCTCCTCAAAAGGCCGAGTCTGCTCTTGCTTTCAAGAGGCAGAGGTCGACTGAGGACATGCCTGCCGCAAAAAGGCCAAAGAAGGTCATAAAAGGTACCGATGCCAGGTCATACTGTGATGTGGCCAAAGGGCAGGGCAGGGTGCTGGGTGTCATTGACACACAGAGGGGGGACGGGGCACTTCCCCGAGACAAATGGAGGTGGGTGGAGGCCGCACTGGTCTGCACCTATTTCCAGGTCCTGGAGGAGAACCCTGGTCCCCCGCCTCGGTGTCGGGACGCTGGGTGGCAAAACTTGGGCCACATAAAGCTAATCGTCTGTGACGATGACAGGTCTGCTGTGTTGTACAAAGCGGCCATTAGCAAAGTCGGCGAGGTTTGGCCTGGGGCCAAGCTGAAGGCTGTAGAAATAGACGAAATACCGGCTCGTCCAAGAGCAAGAGTGTGGCTTCCGGTCACCTGCTCAAAGCCGGATGAGATTTTAAAAATGTTCCAAGCTTGCAACCCGGACATGAATATGGAAGGCTGGGCGATCGGCAAGATAGAGGAGCCTGTAGGTCCCTCAAGGCAGGTTCTGCTGCTAATGACTGCCGAGTCGCTAAAGCCGCTAGAAGAGAGGAAGGGAGTCCTCTGGTATTCCTTCTTAAGGGTCTTCCTGAAGGTGTACAGCAAGGACAAGAAGTCCAGGGGCCCTACAACAGAAGCGCAGTCAAGCCAGGCTGTAGCGGAAGCTGTAGAGACCCCAGGCAGTACGCCAGATTCAGATGCAGACGAGGTTATGTCGGAGGGCTCGGTTGGCCTCACCGGTTTGTCAGACCTCTATTGCGAGGATGAACTCTTGGCTGAAGAGTCATCTGAAGAAGAGGGGCCTGAAGTAACGATGAAGGCCAGCCAAAAATCTGAAGCGGATGAAGGTGCTCCAGATTAACCTTCATCACTCCAAGCTCGCCTCGGCGAATCTCTTAGTCCACCTTAAAATTGGTGGATTCGACGTAGCCCTCATTCAAGAACCCTGGGTATGTGGTGGCAGGGTTTGCGGATTGAGGGCAGAGGGTTACAAGACGCTGGTAGCCAGTAATGTAGGTATGCCTAGAACATGTATTGTAGCTAAAAACACTATTAATATTTTCTTGCTTCACAGATACTGCGATAGAGATGTGGTTGCAGCCAGCCTCGAGTCAGGCAAGGATACGTACTGGTTGGTAGCAGCCTACTTCCCGCACGATGAAAGTCCGCCTCCAGACAATGTTAGGAAATTAGTGAACGACGCCGGTGACATCCGTCGAGGGGTCATTATATCGGCCGACGCAAATGCACATAACTCCGTGTGGGGCAGCATGGATACCAACGAAAGGGGTGAGTTACTTTTTGATTATTTATTAAGTACCAACCTGTGTATATGCAATAGGGGGGAAGAACCCACCTTTATTATAAAAAACAGAAGTGAAGTTCTGGACATAACATTAGTCTCAGACTGTATATTCGACAAGATAGGTGGCTGGAGAGTGTCAAAAGAGCATTCCTACTCCGACCACCGATACATTGAGTATAATTTACACAATACGTCTTCAAAAATAATACCCCCGGCTAACATTCGAAAGACAAACTGGGGAGCATACAAAAGGGCTTTAGCAAAACATTTGCCATCAGGTCCTATAGATAAACCAAAATCGGCAGCTGATCTTGATAAACTAGTCGATGTAGTAACCAAAGCAATGAATTGCTCTCTTGCTTCCTCTTGTCCTAAGAGGACTACAAGGGGGAAGCCAAAACCAAGGTGGTGGTCCGCCGTATTGGATGGACTGAGGACTGAATCTAGAAGGCTCTTTAACGCAGCTAAGCGCTCGAGAGCTGAGCTTGACTGGGCAGCCTATAAGGTATCCCTTAATAATTTCAAAACTGAAACCAGAAAAGCCAAAAGATCCTCTTGGAAACGATTCTGTGAAGGAATCGAAGAAATCTCAGAGGCTTCTAGACTGCGCAAGATTCTCGCTAGCACACCATGCACACCCGGCTATCTCAAAAGGTCGAATGAAACATGGACAATGTCAGGTGAGGAGTCTCTTAACCTCCTACTAGATACGCACTTCCCTGGTAGTAGTGCGCCTCCTGGTGCACAACTGCCTAGTACTAGTCGTTCTACGCAGGACACCGAAGGCATAGTCTCCGACAGGAAACTAAAATGGGCGATAAACAGCTTCAAGCCCTATAAATCACCAGGGCCTGATGGTGTTTACCCTGTAGAAATAAAAGAAGCTTCGAAATATATTTTGCCTTGGCTTCGTATTATCTTCAATGGCTGCATAAGCCTCACTTATATTCCCAATGCTTGGAATAAGGCCAGAGTGGTCTTCATACCCAAAGCAGGGAAGACATCACATACCACCCCCAAAGATTTCAGACCTATAAGTCTAACGTCATTTCTGTTGAAGACGTTAGAACGGCTACTAGATCTATATTTACGGAGCAGTATCGACCCTGCTCTCTTATCGGCATCACAGCATGCATATAGCAAGGGAAGGTCCGTGGAAACGGCTTTACACTCATTGGTCGGTACCATTGAAAGATCCTTCCTGCATAATGAATTCACTTTAGTTGCTTTCGTAGACATAGAGGGAGCATTTAATAATGTCACGCCACAATCTATACGACTAGAGTTGCGTAGGCTAGGTGTGAACAAAAGCATTACTGATCTTATAGATGAGCTGCTCAACTGTCGAGTAATCTTATCAGACCTAGGTGCGTACAGCGCTGTAAGATCGGTGACAAGAGGTACGCCACAGGGTGGTGTGCTATCTCCACTCCTCTGGAATCTGGTAGTGAACAATGTACTGCTGTCTCTAGAGAGGGAGGGCTGTGTTGTGGCAGCATACGCCGATGACCTAGCAATCGCAGTCAGAGGCAAATTTCCCACTACTATACGCGACGTCATGCAAAGAGCTCTTTGCAAACTCGAGCAATGGGCCAAATCCTGTGGTCTTGGAGTAAATCCGGCCAAAACAGAACTGGTCCTTTTCACAAGGAAACATAGAATTCCGTCTCTCACACCAATCATGCTTAATGGGTCTGCATTGTCCTTATCGGAAAATGCAAAATATCTAGGACTCATTCTTGATAGGAAACTTAGCTGGAAACTTAATATTCTTGAGCGTACGAAGAAAGCGACAGTTGCGCTGTACACTTGTAAAAAAGCTATAGGGAAAAGATGGGGGTTTTCCCCAAATATCGTTCACTGGCTGTATAAAGGGGTCATTAGACCTATACTTCTATATGGAGCATCGATATGGTGGCCTGCCTTGGACAAGGTCACATATTTCAACCAGCTCCAAAAAGTCCAAAGAATGGCATCTATTTGCATCAGTGGTGCTCTGAGAACAACACCGACTGCGGCTTTAGAGACCTTATTACACCTTCTACCGCTTGACTTGGTTGCTAGGCAACAGGCAGCTTGTTCGGCGGTCAGACTTAGGGAAACTGGAGTATGGAAAAGCCTGGGTTCAGGACACGCATCTATACTCTACAAATTCAACTTCATTCCACCAAGGACTGATTATTGTAAACCACTGCTTTCCTTTGATGGAAACTACGGTACGCTTATTCCACCTAGAACATACTGGAATAAAGGTGCGCCGTGGAAACCGGGGTGTCTTTATTTCTATACAGATGGGTCAAAATTAAATGGCAAGGTCGGGTATGGGGTCTACTCAAAAGAATTAGGGGTATCCTTAGTTCGTAGGCTGCCGGATCACTGTAGTGTTTACCAAGCCGAAATGATGGCGATTAAAGAAGTTGCAACCTGGCTCTCAGAGAACGTCATCTCTAAACGAGAAATACATATTTTTTCGGACAGCCAAGCAGCGATCAAATCGATTGAGCAAGTATCCATCAACTCTAAAGTAGCCAGAGAATGCCGTGCTGCATTAGGCGAAATGTCAAAGTTCTTTGACATCAGCTTAATCTGGGTACCTGGGCATAAGGGCATACGTGGAAATGAAAAAGCAGACGAGCTTGCTAGGAAAGGTACATCGGTGACTCTAATGGGTCGAAACTCGCCGAGCATCCCGATGGCAACTGCCAAAATGCTACTTAATGAGTACACCACATCTAAAGCCAACTCAAGATGGGCTGAACTCTCAACATGCAGAACAACAAGGCTTATCTGGCCGACTCCAAACCCAAAGCGATCGAGAGTCCTTCTCTCGTTGGGAAGATCAGAGGTGGCTACGTTAGTGGCTGTTACCACAGGGCACTGCCTAATAGGCAGACATGCCTCCAGATTGGGAGTCATCACTAATGACTTCTGCAGAAGCTGCAGGGACGAGGAGGAGGAGGAAACTATCTCCCACCTTCTATGTTCCTGTCCCGCGCTTGCGAGAAGAAGGCATAAACATTTGGGGTCATTCTTCTTTTCGGAGCTTGACGACCTGTCGGGGACAAGCGTCAAACGTCTAACAAGCTTTATTAAGAGCTCAATGTGGTTCCACTCGGACTGAAGGCCAAGTGTGCAGCGGTATCACAACGGACCTCACTGGTCTAAGTGAGCTGTGGTACGTGCGTTTTGGTTTTAAGCACGTACAGCGGCTGCCGCCTCAACCTAACCTCACCCTACAATCTGATCTAAATAGACTTGTGGACTGGTGTAGCTTAAATATATTAAATCTCAGCTTAAAGAAATGTAAGCAAATGACATTCTCGCGAAGATCTGCTAATAACATAAATTATACTATAAATAACACTAACTTAGAAACAGTTTCCAGATTTCTCAATCTTGGTGTTATTATGGATTCAAAACTTCGCTTCAATCTCCACGTTAATATGGTGATAAATAAGGCAAGAGGAGTCCTTGGTTTCATTAAAAGATGGGCTAAAGAATTCAGTGATCCCTTTACTACTAAATTATTATATACCTCTCTCGTAAGGCCAATTCTTGAATATGCATCAGTTGTATGGAACCCACAATGTAATGTCTACATCGACGCCATAGAATCCGTTCAAAAACAGTTTTTACTTTTTGCTTTACGTCATAGTCGTTGGAAGCCCTATATTATGCTTCCATCGTATGAAATACGCCTTAAAATTATTTTACTAGCTTCCCTAAGAAGCAGAAGAATGATGCTTAATATCATGTTTCTGTATAAATTACTTCGTGGCGAGATTAATTCGGAATATCTCATCTCAGCTCTAAATTTTAACATCCCAAGGAGAGGAACTAGACATTTTCAGTTGTTCAAGTTGAGTCAGTGCAGTTCTAATTACGCTCTTTATGAACCTTTACGATGTATGTGCAGTGATTTCAATGATAACTTCAACATGATTAATTTTTCTGATTCGGTAGACGTCTTAAAACGGAAAATTATATTACATTTAAATAATTAAATCAATTTAACTTCATCCTATTATACCTAACGCAGTTTTATAACAATATAATATTGGTAATTGAGATTGTTCTGTTTCTCTTTTTTGTCTCGATATTATGTTTTATAAAGTAAGTGCCATCAAATATGAATCGTTTTTAAAACTTACTTTTTAATTATTCAATATTTTAATTTTTAATCGAATTGGGATTTACGTGCTCACGTGTTTTCCTGATTTGAAATTAGACTGAACTCACACTATCACCTGGATTGGTGTGCCAGAGTATATCTCTTTTCAATACAAGTTTATGCCTGCGTTGGCCCAAATGCATATCCAACTAATTGGGATTTTGATTTGGCGGATATGAGATTTATCTCATTTCCACGTAGGTCCTTGGGTTGGACAATGGCCGCAAACCAGTTAAAATGAGTTTAGTGTTTCTGATTGTTTTTCGGGTACCTTAAACTGATAATTACTATTATTTAATTCGATGTTGCTTATTTATATAGAATCAAGTATACTTAAATACGCGTTTATATATATTAAATTTTTAAATTCCGCTGAAAAGCCAATTAATGTGCTTAGTGGAAAATCCTAATTGCCAATAGGGGGTATGTTTTAGTACGTAGGTGCATTCTGTCTGTCCCGGCTGATTCGGGCAGATTTTAGAATGTGAATCGTGCATGCGTATAGGACGGGTATACGTATCTTTGGAAGATTTCATACCTCCGGGCGAATCAAAAAAAAAAATTTCCATTGCAGTTTAATTGGGTATTTAAGTAATTAGGTAGTTAAGTAATTATGTAATTAAGGAATTAAAAAACAAATTTAATATATTGCCCTTCCCTTGCCTCAACCATTTTTTTATTATCTCTAGCCAATGCCTTCCATTTTTACTAAAACAAAAAGCTTACGAAACATTTACGAAATATTTACGAAAAAGTAAAACTACATTCATGAAACATTGGAGACGATTTGATCATGATGGTTAATAAATTTATGAAGAAATCGATAAAACTAGTAAAATTAAAATGTTTCTCTTAAATGATATAATAAAATATTAAATTTTTAATAAGTTTTAATTTTTGGTCATGGTAGACTTTTTTCTGGAAATGCCCATATACGATACGACAGATTTTGAACAATTTTATGATTTTACATGATTTTAATTGTGAGCTATTTAGAACAAGTTACTTTTTAGAGTCAATCAGACAGCAGACTAGACAGCCTGTTTTGGAAATCGCTACACTTCCTCTTCAGTAGTCTTGAGTGAATGAGCTGTGTCCAACCCACTCTTTAAGTCTTATATGATTTGTCACCTGTTCGAATAAACTCGTAAGAATTTATATTCCCATGGGTCATTTTATCATACGACGTTTAAAGCAGTAAGTATTTTAGATCAAACATAGATGGGCAAAGTGCATTGAATTATTAGTGCACTAAAAAATATCAATAACGCTATGCGCTTAGTGGTAGTGGAAATTTGATGGTAATGCAACTAGGTGGCAATGCAAAATAAATTTCCAATACCACTATCACCTAGTG
Source organism: Dichetophora obliterata (assembly GCA_963920525.1). NCBI lineage: Eukaryota > Metazoa > Arthropoda > Insecta > Diptera > Sciomyzidae > Dichetophora > Dichetophora obliterata. The sequence goes on along the minus strand of OY986435.1, from coordinate 246,717,180 downwards.
GAAAAATTTTTTCAAGTATAAACTTCTGTGAGTGGTTTCTTTTTATTTAAAAATTTGCTGATTAAGGCAACTCATTGAAAGGGTATTTAAAATATACAATATTTATTATTTATTATTTTTATTATTTTTATAACGATAATAAAAAAAATTATTGTCTGAGTAACTGTGAAATCAAAAACAACTTTTGATAGTAAATAACATTTATTAGCTTTATTTAAAACTAGCATTTTTAAATTCGCGAAGCTAAGTTTTTATCTTTGCGACCGATTGGTTTTTTGCAATTTTAGTGGTAATGTAAATTTCTTTAAAAATTAAAAATTTAGTGGTAATGCAAATTTTTTCCATTTCCATTACATACTAATGGTAATACAATTTTTTTTCATTCATGCAAACAAAATAAATTTGCATTACCACTAGGTGGTTAGTGGTAATGGTAAATTAATAGTAATAGGAAATGCCCATCTATGAGATCAACCCTATAACTCTACCAGGGATTGTGTAGATGTTCCAGTTGCCTCTTATTTGTTTCGCTGTTCATACCATAGAATTGAAACGAGTTTTTGCTTCGCTTTGTCTTAATTATGAGCTATTTAGATCAAGTAAGTTTTGATATTGAATATCTGGTTGTGTCAATAACCTGTTTTCAGTTAAACACTTTAGCTTTCTAGCGGAAGCAAAAACCTCTCAAAAATCATTGATGCATTTCGGCTAATTCGTTGAACTCCAAAGAAGAATACTAAAAAGGAAGAGAAAAATAAAACAAATAAAGCCCTGGTAGAGTTTCAGGCTTGACCTAGATAAAAATAAAAATCCCTTTGCTTTAACGTTATATATTTCAGACGAGCTTACTCGAACAAGTGTCAAATCATATAAAACTTAAACAATGGGTTGGAATCACAGCTGAATCACTCAACACTACTAAAGAGGAAATGTAGCTAATCCCGAAACAGGCTTTTATAATCGGTTGTGTGATTGGCTGCGTTTATAGAACACAAAATTTACTTAACTGTTGTGCAATCGTTGAGTATGTATTTGCTGAACGCAACTTATCAGTTTCTGATTAGCTCAACATGCTTACAACATTTTTTATGGAATTTACTGATTACTTTTTATTTATTTTATTTCTGAAACAACTGCGCTGACATAATATGTAGCACACAAGTTCGGCACACAATGTAGCGGAAACTGATACTGATCATTTACTCAACATGTTAATATATTGGCATCGCTGTATTTCTTTATTGTGGGATTCCAGATTTGCATATTGACTAGTTTATTAACTGTCTTATAAATATTATACCCACTAAATTAATATACTCCTAACGTAAGAGATTACAGAAGTGACTTAATTCCAAAAAACTTTCAATTATCAGTACTTTTTTCTATTTTGATGACCTTGCCATGATATATAAATTTTACTCTTCCACATGGCGCAGCTTTGTACATGTGGAAAATATTTTGTTAATTTTTCAATATGTGTTAACAAGGTAAAAATTATATTTCTGTCAAATTTGTAAATACAGTACAATAATAATGCCTTACAATTGTGACTGATACCTAAGATAACTAACTAAAAATGCAGATAGCACAATAGCTTAGCTTTATCTTTTTGTTAATTATCGAAACATCTTTATTATCGGCACAACATTTGGGTGGGCAGTAGGGTGGTCTGATTTAATGAAATTAAGTTTTTTAATGGTTTTTTTAATAGAGAAAAAAAAACATAACAGGGACTATTCTCCTTTTTGTTGGAGTCTTTTTTTTTCTATATTTTCACTTTTAAGCAGGGACCGCCAATAACGATTATCGCTATGAATCAACCATTTCATAACAGTTATTTCTTGGTCATTATTTTTTTCGATCAGCAATAAAAATTATTTCTTGGTCATTATTTTTTTCAATCAGAAATAAAAGTTACTTCGTGGTCGTTTTTTTTCAAGCAGAAATAAAAGTTATTTCGTGGTCGTTATTTTTTTCGATCAGAAAGAAAAGTTATTTTTTGACCGTTATTTTTTCGATAAGAAATAAAAGTTATTTTTTATCGATTTTTTTCGATCAGTAATAAAAGTTATTTTTTATCTTGACTGAAAAGTGGCAACCAAAATGATGAATGACACTTAAAGTTGTAAAATGGTGACAAAAGTTGAAAAATTTTAACAAAATTTTGAATTTTATGAGTATAATAAATGCTCGTATAACACAAATTTAATTTGAATTTTTAGTTTTCCGTTTTTTTGGTCCTGAATTACAGTTAACATTTTTTCTGGTTCAATAATATAAAAAACTTATAAAAAGTTGTACTTTTTTGAGGGAAAAAAATCTGTAACAACATATATTATAGTTTGTATACAAAAAACTAAAATAGATGTTTCAACAAAAAAATTATGAATACGCAACAGTATTCCAGATTTAAAAAGAAAAAAATCATGTATCGCTGGGGTTTTCTCACGTTTTCCCTTACACAAAAAAACTACGGTGATTGGTTTGTTTTGACAGCCGTTTGACCTTTTCCTTGTTTGTAGTTCGTTTGTTTCCTAATAGAGTTTCCTAATTCAGTTGCTTTGTTTCGTTGCAACTGCTGCATTTTAATTTCGCCAACAGAGATTATGTTAATAAAAGAGTTGAGTTGAAAAAAAAAAGAAAAGACATGAGTCTAATCGATTAAAAACTAACTTTTATTTCTGATCGAAAAAAAAAACGATCAGAAAATAACTTTTATTTCCGATCGAAAAAATTCGATCTTTTATTTCTGATCGAAAAAAACAAAGGTCAAAAAATAACTTTTATTTCTGATTGAAAAAAAAACCACCACGAAATAACTTTTATTTCTGAATGAAAAAAAGTAACGACCAAGAAATAACTTGTATTTCTGATCGAAAAAATATCGATGAAAAATAATTGGTTTGAGGTGATTTTTATCTTAAAAATCATGAAAAAAAAATTATGTAAAAAAATGGAATCTCTAGCTCCCTACACTCTAAAACCTGATTGAAAAATCTCTTCAATAAATGTTGTGAAATTTCACGACATTTATTGACTATTTTGTAAAAAACCGCGCTATGCAGTGAGTTTTTTCAATTTTGTCTTTTTCCAAAATATGTATATTTACTCTACTATTCACGCTATTTGAGCGTGTTTTCGCTCAGAGAGCCCTAAAATATATACAGTGAGTCCATTTTCATTCCTATATGTACTTTCAATACTCGTTCCAACTCCGTACTCAGTTTCCTCCTATATTGTAAAATTTTCGAGATACAGGGTGTTTCACGTTTTTGGCAAGTGTTTAGTATTATTGATCTCGAATCTAAACTACTCACCATAAAATAAAAAGTATAATTTTGTATTTTTGAAAAATTATCAACTTTTCCATCAATGTATCAACCACTATCGTGTCGTGTGTTGTAGCGAAGCTAAAATTCTGAGATTATCCAACGAAATATCAACAAATTTTGTATCTTTTGTTTTAGCGGATCTGTAACCGTCCAAATTTAAAATGTCTTTTTTTAATGTAAAAATAAACTTAATCAACAGTATTTTTTTAAATTCTAACTTTGGACAGTAACAGCTCCGCTAACACAAAAGATAGAAAATTTGTCGATATTTTGTTGGATAATCTCAAAATTTTTTCTCCACTACAGCACATGACACGAAAGCGATTGAAATACTAATGAAAAATCTGATATTTTTTCTAAAATACAAAATATTATTTTTTATTTTATGGCGAGTAGCTTAGATTCTAGATCAATAATACTAAAAACGTTTTAAGTTGAAAGTTTTACAATATAGGAGGAAACTGAGTACGGGAGTTGGAACGAGTGTTGAAAGTATATATAGGAATGAAAATGGACTTACCGGATCCGAAATTTGTAGACTAGTATTATTTATCCAAACATGTCTGAATATAAGGGTACTGCTATTATTTTGATCGCAGCTGTATATTCTCTACTTTTCACGCTATTCCAGCGTGTATTCGCTCAGAAAATTCTAAAATATGTAAATTTTCTACTTTCCACGCTATTTCAGCGTGTTTTCGCTCAGAGAGTCTTAAAATATGTATATTTTCCCTACTTTTCACACTACTTCAGCGTGTTCTCGCTCAGATACTCTTAAAAACGCTCCAGCAGCGGTATTTTACGCTTGCCCTTAAATAAACACCTCTGTTTTAACGCCATATTCGAAAGAGTTTATTCGAGCAAGTGTCCAATTATATACAACTTAAACAGTAGATTGGTCACAGCTTAATTACTCAAGCCTAAGGCTCATTCATAAGGTTGTGGCACTTGAGAGCGAGCTTGGTCGAACTGTCAGAATGGATGAAAAGAAATGAAGAAAATAAATGCTTGGAACAAGGAAAAGCACAGTGACAGTTCGAGCAAAGGCGGGAAAAAGAGTGCATTTCTCTCAAGTGCCACAACCTTATAAATGAACCTTGCTCAAGCCTACTGAAGTAGAAAAGAGTATCGCCTTCTGCTGAGTTATAGACTCTATACAGAGTTGTTGTTGTTGCCATGTTCAAAACTTACTTGAGAGACTTCACGCATTTCTAGCTTTTTTTTTTATAAGACCCCTTTTACATTGATCAAGACTTGAAGTCAAGTTTTTTTGACGTTCTCTTTTGAACTTGACGAAAGCTTTCACATTGGTCAAGACTTGAATTCAATTTCTTGTCTTCTTTCCTTGTTTTCTAAAAATAGAACGAGATAGGTAGCAAGCAAATGAATTATAGTTTGTAGAAATTTGCAAAATGAATTGTAATTTTTTACCACGATAGAAGTTAACAAAATGTTTTTGCTTAAAAATTTAATGCAATATTAAATTAAATTAAATGCAGAAAAATTTTAATGCAACCGAAGTCTAACAAACTCACATTGATATGCGAAAAATAAAATAAAAAGCACTGTCAACAACGCGAAAATAACAAAAGGAATACGAAAAATTGCCGGTACAGCTTCAAGTTTCTTTTTCCCTTCCGTCGCTTCCGATGTGCGGCGAATTGCCAACAAACTCTGAAACTTGACTTCAAGTCTTGATCAATATAAAAGGGGTCTAAGCGCAGACAAGATTGAAAGAAATAATTTTAGAAGAGAGTTTTTACAAGAGAGCGAAAGAAATAAGTGTAGGTGAGAGAATTCACGCATTTTTAACGATAAATATTTATAATTTTGCTCTATGGGATTTAACTACAATAAATGTAGGCAAACAGTTGCCAGCAATTATTGTAGTTAATTCTCGTGATTTTTTGTTAGAGTGTAGGTCACATTGCTATATTTAAAAGAATTGTGCAACAACTTTTTATACATTATCTTTTGATTTAAAATTTCAAAAATAATCGTTATTTTCGGTCCCTGCTTTTAAGAGCCACTTATAAAATACCGTTAAATGACACCAAAATAATTTTTCTTTTTTAAAAGTTTTATGATGGCAGCAACTATGAAAAATACCTGTACAACCTGCAAGCCAAGAAGTGCGATATTTACGAAAAACAATCTTTTGTTTGGTTTCATTTTTAAAATTTCTGACCACCTGTTAAATACAACTTACCCTTCAATTTGAATTTTTCAAAAATTTTGTTCCACCTTAATGTTCATACTTTTTAAAAACTGATGCCAAAAAATGCATTTTATATCATAAAAAACCTTATCATGTTGCAATAATGCATTTGCACTTTTGACAATTTATTTTTTACTAACATAAAAACGTCGGTAAAAACAGTTTTATTTCTTCATCTCGATTGTTTTATTCCTTAATAAAAAAATGCCTGCCAAAACTAAATTTAGTTAAATCGGCCCACCCTAGTGGGTAATCTTAATGAGTTTTTTTATCACACGAATCTTTTCACAATATTCTTTACATAAACTAAACGTTCCTTTTATTTTCAAACACAAATATTCCCATACATTTAAAAGGCGTTTCTTTGTATAAATTTTAAAATTTAAGCAACAATTGCCTTAATTTGATAACACTAGCATTCCGCACTTCAGACTTCAATCCCCCTTTTAAAGTTATCATTTAGCAATGGAATCACAATTGCTTTATGAGGCCATAAAGGATTCTTAGCCACTGCTTCCAGTCAGCGCTCTGATGATTTTAAAAATTGAGACTCCGCGACTACTGGCTTCTAAGCTAACAGCATTTAAAATCAAAGTCGGCTTTTTTGCAGAGCATCAATGAAAGTCATAAACTACAGAATAAAACCGACCATTTATTGCCGTTGTAGAGTCGAGTCATCAATAAGCAAAGATTTTTCACTTCTTTCGGCAGCTAACTCAGGCCGATCGTCAGTCGGTCGTCGGCGCTGGTGGTAATCTATTAGCACCTTTTGAAGAACATTTACAACTGTCAATCTACAGTAACATCGGCAGCTACAAATAACCAACCACCTGTGTATCTCGACTTCGTTCTATTCGAATAAAGTGTGATATTTGAATAGCTTAGTAGTCTTACATCGTTTGCTGAAGGGACTTTTAACGAAACCGGTATCTTGAAAATGAAATGAATGGTGGTGCACTACATCATCTTTGTTCGACTTTGCCATTCAGTGGTTCCCAAGCTGAAGAAGATCAAGGACATAATGCAAATTGTGATTTTTACAAAAATACTAAGAAAGCATATCAACCTTTAGATGCTAAAAAAGGTTTTATTAATGTTTTATTTAATCATAATACGTAATGTAACGTAACTCTGAGATTTATACAAATATATTTATTAAAGGGTAATTAATTTGTCTCTTTTTGAATATCAGAATAAAACAATTAAATTCATGTATAACATACTACATATAAAAAATGGCTAAGCAATTGTTGATTTAAATATATAACGGCCAAGGTGCAATGTATCTCAGTGTTGAGCCTGACCGACCATAGCTTCGCTATAGGTTCCACGTGCACATTGTACTAAGAGTATTGCTTCACCCACTGTGCTACGTTGTCAACGTTGTTATTATAACCAAATGTTTCGAATTTTTTGTTGTAATTGTCTAGTCGATTGGCAAAATGAATTGTCCCGCTTGTCTTTAAGTCCTCTTCTCCCTCTGCATCATGTTGTTTCCGTTGACTGAAACTGAATGATAAATATTCATTTGGCCAGAGATGACAAAGTGGTTTCTGACGTGTTGACTGTCATTTCGAACAGGTTACTGATAATGAGTGCCTCTTGATGACCTGCAAACGCTGCTGCTTGCGATGAGTGGCTGCTGCACCAACTTTAAACTTGAAGTGTGTGACACACATTAACCTTCTGTTGAAAGTGATGCGATCGTATTGACATTGACAGACGTTGGTGAATTTATTTAACTGAAGTGTATTGAATAAGATCGAATTAATCATAAACAATATGAGACTGATCCTTGGTCACACTCGCATTGGCTGGAACGCTTCCATATTACCTGAAATAAGTTGAATGAAAGAAAGACTTAGATTGCTATATTCAAGAAAAGTGTAATCTAAAATAAATTTGATAATAAATTAGCTGTGACAAAATCAAATGACCCCCGATCCAAACTAGGTATAAAAGAACACAGAGCAAAAAATTCTACTAAGTAAGATTAAGCACGATGGCTTTTGTAGAAGAAAAAAAAAAATTACCACATCCAAAAACTCAATATTTTTAAGTTTTCGATAGCAATGATGTGTAGAATATATGCTCAAAGTGCTTGGCCGCTTAAAATTGCTTAAAAAAGTTATCGCATACGAAAGGAAAAGCACTCGAAAAAATCGATTACCAAATCTTAAAATGCGTTTTCTGAAAAATCATGTTTTTCAAATTGGTCTCCACGATATCTTTAAGAACTACTCTATAAATTGACTTGGATTTTTTTTTGTTTTAAAGTAGATAAAATATAATGGACAGGGTAACCGTTTTTAGTAGATTGACTACTAGATTGGTAGATTTCTTCAAGTCGCTAGTAGATTATTAGTAGATTTTCATATCTGGTAGATTTTTAGTAGATTTTCCAATTTCAAAAATATTTTTTACTTAAAAACTTTCAACGTAATTTCTAAAAAAATGTGAACGCACTTTTAGGTGCAAAACACTGCTACTAAAAGCTTATTCCTTTTTTGCGTGTACTATCTGTTAAAAAAATATTTGCAGGAGATAAAGTGATTTCATAAATTCAATAAAATATTGGAATTAAAAAAAATATTAGCATTAATATCGCGATGATTGGGGAAAAAAATGATAACTTCAAAAGCTGGTTGTGCCGGAACAAAGAAGACAATTGCAAGGCGTGCAGTGCAATGTCGTCCTTCGTTTTCAGAAGAGGTAAACAAAACTTTATTTTTTGTTTCTGAACTGTGTTCTACTGACCATTAACAAGTTTAATATTAGGGGTATTCACGGGTTGATGCGAATCGCAGTTGCGACGATGCGAAAATGCATGATTGCGAACTTTCGCATCATTCCAACAACAAACACATTGGAAGCAATTTTGCAACTCTTCTGGAATTACGCACTGCTCAAACCAATTGCGAGAACGCACAAGCAGTGATGCTAAACAGATGATTCATTTTTTGGTTGTTTTTGAACGTAGTTGCCACCTGGGTAAAACTTTAAAAAGGTTAAGTTTGTACGTTTATTTTAATAACTTTTTATGATTTTGAAATAAGGTGGCAATATATTTACTGTTCATTCGACATTTAATTTTATTGCATAATTAAGTTGCAATTTTGATGTTCACGCGTTAGTGCGCAAATTATCTTACACTTTCACACTCTTGCAATTCGCAACCACCCGTGAATACCCTATTGTTTTTCAAACTCAATCTTGCGTTATTCATCGTCTTTATGGTGATATGTTCGATAAGGGCATTTCCGTAGCTACGCACGTGACAGTCGTATGACTGTAATGAGTAGAAAAGCAAAGAAAAACTAAACGTACAGTTTTCTTATTTTGATTTTTCAGTAGTTTCCTAAGAGCATTATACAAGGTGTAAAAGCTAAGAGTTGCCAAAAGTTCCGCTCTCAGATAGAAGCCACCAAAAATGATACGTCACGTGACATAAAATATAAGTGGTTTTTACCTGCATCAATATAAACGAAAAAATCTGCGAAGTGTGCACGATTTTTTTTTTTTTAAAGTTTTTTAATATAATCTGGAATAATATTGCTACATATGCATAATTGTTTCATTGAAAAATCTTTTTTAATTATTTTTATACAAACCACAGTATGATACGTTACGTGATATACACTCTAAAAATTTTTTGTTGAAATTTATTACAATACTTGTAGGCAACAGTTTTGCTGCTGTTTCTGTATTAAATTTACACAACTACTAAAATTCAACATTTGTTTAACTTTTAACATTGTAGTAAAATTCAACACTGAATTTACTATTGATGTTATAGTAAAATTAAACATGACTGCATTATTTCATTTCAGCAAGTATAGTTCCTTTTTTGCATTGAAATCATGCTTAAAAATGTGGCGATATTTGTATATCGGTATGGTTTGATCCAATATACTTGCACTGGCTTAGTGAACAATTGAAAAAAGCATTTTTGTTATTTGACAAATTTTTTTTTAATACATGATGACGCGAGTGCACTTCATAAAAGTTCTAAGTAAAGAACATGCTACTGCATTTTTGAAATAAGGGCTAAACTCATTAAATTTATCTTCTTTATGCACTAATACATACATTTTTTTACAAATACATATTGCTTGACTTGACTTTTTAACTGATTGAAAATATTTGTGCTTAACATAATTAATTTTATTAAAAACAGCAGCACCAAAAACAAAAGTCCTTACGCGATTATAAGCAAACTGTAATGAGAAATAAATGTATGCATGCACCACTGTTACCGTTGTTTAAAGTTAAACAATCGCTGCATTTTAAAACAGTTAATGTAGTAGTATAAATTTTTACTATTGATATTGTAGCAAAATCCAACTTCTGATGTTTAATTTTACTGAAATATATGCTAAATTTAAATATTTTTAGATTGCTTCAAAAATTGATTTAAATTGATATTTTTATTGAAGCAAAATAAAACAACATATGTTTAATTTTACTTTAATTTACGTTTTAGTTGAAAAAATTAAAGATTACTTTAAAAGTTGTGGGAAAATTACAGTTCTATTGAATTTTCAACAAATAATTACCACTATAATAGTCGTAAACCTACACTTATTTTTTAGAATGTACGTTATGTGACAAATTTTTTGCCTGACATGGTGTCAGGAGGCATTTAACACCTTGCTAAGATGTACAAAAAACACTGCAGACATTTTCGCTATCTCTTACAGATACCCTACAATGCTACAGATAAGCATTTTTTTATGAAACATGTGTGAATATATATTATGATGGTGAAATTTCTTTCAAATAAACTCTCACAACGAGGCTTAAACGAGGCTTAAACGAATTTTAAGTAACATTTAATTTTTCAGTCGTGGTAGACCTTTTGGTGGAAGTGCCCAAAGCATAACGATATGCTTAAATCGTTATTAAGCTGCTACTTAAAACCGGGTAACATTGATCGACTAGCATTGTTGATCGATAAAGGTGTCAGGGATTTTTGATTAAATTATGCTTACAATTGTGACTTATTGCAATAACGTGACAAGCCACATGATCTAAAAAATCAATTTTTTAGGTTAAATACATTACTCAATGCATTGCCAAAAAACAATTTTTTTGGCTATCTATATATTTATTCCTGTAAGGATATATCATAATTAAGGTCTTAAGCTGTAGGTATGCACAAAATTGTTAGATTTTTGATAGGTGATACCGTTTAGCACATATGAGCTTTTAAAGTTAAAAAAAGGCAAAAAGACTTAAGACACGAACTCACTTTAACCCTTTCAGACCTGACGCTAAGCTACTGAGAATTTTTGTATAATTTTTTGGAGTAAATAATCTTTATATGATATGAAAACATATTCAATGCCTAAATTTTGATATTTCCATATCCATGGGAAAGGATTTTCAAGAAACGAAAGTTTGTACTGAAATAACCTTTTTTCGCACCAAATGTTGTGCAAATCATTGAGATTTTAAAATATATTATTTTTTTAGTTAAAATGTGTCAACTTCACTAAATTTCGCTATTACTATTTTAGTATATGAAAAAAAAACAACTAACTTCTACGACTCATTTAAAAAAAAAATTAAATGTGACGCAAGAATTTTGTGAAAATTTAAGAAACGACAAAATTAATAGCTAAACAATATGATAAACATTCGTGAAATAGCAGTAAAGATATTTAGACTAAAAGTTACCCGCAAAATCGATGCATCACGGTCTGAAAGGGTTAAAGTGAATGAGAAATCGTGACTGCCAAAGCGAATATTTTAGCTATTTCTTAATCGATTTTTTCGTTTCTTTTCTTATATATTACTTGAAACGTTTTTAAAAAATAGTTTTAAGGTCTATTTTTAATAAATATTTTAAATATTTAAATGCAAAGAATCTACTTATACAGGGTGTCCCAGAACAACGTTTCAATCCGGCGATGGTTGATTCCTTGGGTCAAGACAAGAAAAAAGTCCATCTCCCCCCTGTTTCGAGCTATAAGCGGAAGTATAGCAAAAAATGGCATTCATAGGTGTCATCAGTTTTATTGCAATGACTTAAGAAGTATTTCAGATAGAAACCTCTTTGAAACGGTTTTTTAAAGATTTTTAAATAGTTAAATAATATCTATTGAAGTTTTTTTGGTATTTTTAACCATGGAATAATTTATAGCAACTTAAATATGAAAAATATTTTTTTTATTTTCTTTTTTTCACTTTAAGCTCGTTTTACATAAAAAAAAGTTCATATATTATTTTTTTTTTCTGATGCAGTCTTAATCGTCAAATAAGTCTCTGCAGTTTTCCATTATGCGGCTTCACCGTTCATCCACGAATAAGAGCGTATTTATTATTTTATAAAAACATACACTCAAAAAGCTCACACCGTTTACATGTGAACCTAATTTGATTTTTAAGAAAAGTTAAAAAATATTATGTATGGGAAAAATGAAGAAATGTGCATTTCTTTTTATGGTTTTAAGTCTGAAGCAAAACTTTGCTGTTGCTGTGTTGGGTTGTAAGTGAGTGTTTGACTGTATGTTTTCATAAAATAATTGATTCGCTCTTATTTGTTACTATACGGTGAAGCCGCATAATGAAATACTGCAGAGAATTATTTGGTAATTAAGACTGCATGTTTTTTTATGTAAAAGACAACTTTTTTTATGTAAAACGAGCTTAAAGTGAAAAAAGAAAATAAAAAACATATTTTTCATATTTAAGTTGCTATAAATTATTCCATGATTAAAAATACCAAAAAACTTTAGCAGATATTATTTAACTAATCAAAATTCTTAAAAAATCGTTTCAAAAAGGTTCCTATCTGAAAAACTTTTTTAGTTATTGTATTAAAACTGATGACACCTATGAATGTCATACTTTCGCTTATAACTCGAAACAGGGGGGAGATGGACTCCCTGTCATACAATTTTTACCTGTCTTGACCCAAGGAATCAACCAGCGCCGGATTGAAACGTTGATTTGAGACACCCTGTATATTTATTTCAGTTTGGATTTCTGAGATGTCAGGATTGGCAGGGTCTGGAATGGTAAATGAAGTATCGAATGAAAGTGCTGGATGTGGAGGCGTGCAAATTTAGGCTGGTTTTTCGATATGTGACCTTTGACCTGAAATATGAGCGTTTAAAGAGAATTTCTAAAATAAAATCTAAACTAAAAGATATGAAAGAACATGGTGTAAGGGGGCATTTAAGACCTTGCTAAGATGTACAACAAACACTGCAGACATTTTTCGCTATCTCTTAGGGGTCGTCCATAAACTACGTTACTGATTTTCCGGTTTTTTACACCCCCCTCCCCCTGCGTTACTTTTCGTAGTGCTTTTCAAAACCTCTCCCCCCCATAAAGTAACATGACATATGAAATTAATTCATTCGAATGATTACACAGGGGAACAAAAAAGAATTTTTTTTCTGCGGCATAAGTTTTTGGAGCCAATTAAGATACATGGTATAAAAAGTGAACCATTTTCAAATCAACACACACTGACCACTGGTGTTGAACACATACAATCTTCTCTAAAAAACGTTTGCTACTTTGGTATTATTCTTTATGTTTTGTTGAATGTGCTATCGGAATTGAAGCTAATTTGTTGCCATTATGCAGTAACACACATTTTAAACTTATTTTTGAGCTATCTATGAAGACCCATTGCATTTAAAAGTCCAGGAATATTCTAACAGTATACAATTTTCTCCTCCTTTGCAAAGTATCGAAGAATATCTCGTTCTATAGTCCGGTAAGTTTTAACTGATACGCCAGGCTGAAGACAACGTTTTTCTTTAAGTCTTGATGCTAGAAGCTCCGTTGATTTTTTGGATAGCTTTAGATCTGGAATTTTTCCCTGTGTATTTATTTAGCAGTTTTTTATCAAAATGAAATAACATCATTAAATTTGAATTAAGTCAAAACACGCCAATAGATTTCAATGAAATATGGCTTATTTTCTTTGTAACATATGTGTGTTTATAACTTAATATCAAAAAAGAGCTATTTTGACATATTTGAATTTTTATGAATTATGAAATAATAAAAAAGTTAAAATTTTGCATAAAAAAATGTTTTTTTTTCAGAAGAACTTTCTGAATATTTCTGAAACTATTCAGATAATCAAAAAACATTGTGCATGTAACTTAGAGGCAATTTAGCTGCGGATTTTCGAATTTTTTATTTAACCAAATCAGACTTACTGTTTTGGAGTTATGTTTAAATCTGAGATGAAACCTTCTTAATTTTTAAAATAGCGGTTTATCGCGAGAACCGATATTCAAATAATCTAAATAATAGGCTAAGATCTTTATCAATGTATATACTAAAATTGACTACCAAATCCCATGCCGCAGAATCAGTGTTGTCCTGTGTTATATTTTTTGACTAGCTCTGACAATTTTCACTAGTATTAGTGACTAGTATGACTAGATATATTGAAGGAACAATTGGAAAAAATCAATAATTAATATCATCTGTAAAAGCTATTCCATCTGCGATCCAAGATTCGATGCTCTCAATCACTGGGATAGGAGAAGCTGGTAGCTTTGTTGAGGATTCCTCAAAATAGAATTTTTCATCGGATTCTATGTCGACCCATTCAGGTGAATCCTCATTTCTAACGCAAAGAAATTCACCTGGTCTTTGACAGAGTACCCTTAAAGGCTGCACCCGAGCTACACCAAGTTCTGTGTTTTTGTGTAAATGCTTTCTGGAAATTGATTTATTTAAATAGTATTTTTTATTCCGATTTATTGTAAACGATATAATACAAACTTATGACAATTCAAAGAAGTTTTAAAAACGAAATACAAGCCACAGGTAGGACACGACCTTGAACCGATTTCTTCTTTCTGAGAAGGACAGTACATGTCATACGGTATCTCCTTCGATCAAGAACATTTAGGCCTTAACGTCAAAGCCTGTCGCAAAAGCAAAGACCCAAATTTTTCAGACGTGTGCTGAGATGGGGAAGGAATACCAAAAGGTTCCTGTGTCAAGGGAAATGGTGGTGGAAGAAATCTTTGAAACAAAAGTTAACCATCAATTTAGACGCTCAAACATAAACATGTAAGGTTAAAAATTTTTGAAATGATTGTGTTATTAATTAGAGGTTTTTCGTCGATTTTTTTTAATTTTTGGCAACGTTACAATATCTAAACACCTCCCCCCCTACTGTTACTTATCGTAGTGCATTTCAAAACCCCTCCCCCCACCCTAAATTGGTAACGTAGTTTATGGACGACCACTTACAGATACCCTACAATGTTACAGATAAGCATTTTTTTTATGTAACATGTGTGACCATATTTTATGATGGTGAAATTTCTTTCAAATAATAAGTTTAAAGAAATTCTCGTTATTTTGGCATTAAATTAACGTATAACGATAACGTATTTTTGTATGAAAAGTCGTTGGTTGCAAAAAATAACTGTATACAAAAGTTTTTTTGGGTAATATTTTCCACTGATAGTATGTTAAAAAAATTCCCACTATTATGACATCAAAATTATTGCGATATCTTGAAAACTGTAGATTTCCTCAGTACAATACATTTCCTTTAAGCAAGGCAATCGCCTCAGAATGAGAAAAAAACTATCGAAATTTTAAGTTTTGATTTTGCAAGCAAATATCTCAACCATTTTTCAATCGATTTCCATCAAATAGTTTTTGTCTGGAAGTTCAATTAAATAACTTTGAAAAAAATTAAATAACTTCAAAAAACCTCTTAAATATTATATATTTGCTTAAAAAATAGGCTAAAAGTTGATTTTGTTGTGTTTTTGATTTCATATGACAATATGTTCATTATGTATTTAAAATATTTTGAAAAGAATACGAAAATACTTTTTTTAGGTTAATTTATAAATAAAGCAGAGCTAAATCATTGATTTTCAAAAAGTATGTTGTACCCGTTGCTGTAAGGCCGTGTTCATATTACGAGTTTTAGTCGCGATTGCTCTCAGGATTTTTTACATTTATACATTACAGGATTTATACATTTATTTTTTTAGTATTCAGTATTTCTCAGCCGCGTTTGCGAAAAAAAATGAGAGCGGTGTCGACAAAAAAAAAACACGGCCTTATACGTTACGATACCATTTTATTTACCTTTGTTTCACAAAAACTTTTCAATACATATTCTTAAATTGAAAATTTTTTTCTATGAATTTTATTCGTAATTTTCAGACACGAATAGAATTCGTAGAATGGACGTAGTTTGGCACACATTTCAAATATTTTATTCGTATTCGTACAAAAATAAATTTATATTGTACTTTACATTTACGAATGATCGTAATACCTAGTCACGAAAAAAACCTTCTGTTCAGCATGGGTTTGAACCGCGGTTCTTTAGCGTATGGGGCACGCACTCTACCAGTAGGCTACGGCCACCTTACAATCACACATGTCTTTATATTCGGTAATTGTTCGACTAACCAGTCTAAACGATTTGATTTGTAAGTTTTTAAAACTCAACTAAAACTTCAACTAAAACTTCCACGAATAATGAGTACGGTCAGCGTGCGAATGAATTTTTAAGCAAATACTACGAATGTAATGAAACAAATTACGAAGCTGTTCCTACGAAAAATTGACGAATGTTAAGGAATGACTCCCCTTATGATATCCCTTATAACTCGAAGATCATTCTTCGTAGCAACAGAAAGCAATGGGCATTTAATTCAATAACGGATATAAACGATAAGCAAGCAATATTTGTTATTGTTAGCAAGCAGAAGACAAAGTAAATAAATTAAATAAAATAAAAGTAATGTTTTCCAAAAAGTCGGCTGTTTTTCTATCAATTTTGATTTTTTTTTTTTAATTTTTCCTAAACTTAATAAAATGACAAACAATTCTACAGCATTTAAATTTAAGAAATTGGCAGCGATTAAGGCGAGAGCAAAGCTTCTAATTCAAAAGCGAAAGAAAAAAATTAGAAATTTTAAAAAGTGGGCCAATTTTGGATCAAGGACTAATTTTGTAAAACACTTTATATCATATTAAGCAAAAGTTTTTTATAACATAAACGTAAATAGGAGATTCGATTTGAAACAATCATTTTATACATCTTAAAATTCACGTTATTTAGCTTCGCCCACCCAGTTTCAGAATTTTCCGTACTTTGTTCGCGTCACGTTCTTATATTAAACCATTATTCAGAATCAAGCCTTGCAGGAGGTTATGGAAAATGTTAAGAAAATATATGAAACCCAAAACACATCTAATGCACATGTACCTTTTTATTTATTTAATCATACGTTTTGAACCAAAAAAAAAATATTTTAAATCATTCAGATTATAGGTATATTTTCTTACTCGATTGTAGGAACTTGCAAGCTGCTAGAACTGATTCATGATGGAAAAAGAAATAAGTAGATTGGTGTAAATGCGAAAAATATCTCCCTTAGCATGCGGGAAACATTTTAAGAATAGCGACAACTCAAATTTTTAATTTTTGCGAATGATATGGATTTTGACCTCCTAAATCCAAATCTGCAAAATTTCAGTCCGCTCGATATTGATTTAGGAGTTAATGGCTTCTAAAGTTAATGGCCTAAAAATGTTGTTTTTTTAAGTTTTTCAACAAAGAAAAATATTGTTTAATATTAGGAAATTTTTGTATTCTTATTTTAAAAGTTTTAATCTTGGGGCTCGATAGTAATTAATGCGATTTCATTAAGGACATATGCCTCACATTATTTAATTTATTAAACTATTAAACTAAAAATATTTGATTTAGCAAAAATTACTGAAATGTATTACATGACAAAAAAATGAAATAAAATTTTTAAATATTTCGGACATGATACGAGAAAGATCTCTATAATTATATTATATATTGTAATGTGTACAAGCGTGTGTCAACCGGTGTAGTGTGCATATCACAGTCACAAAATTAGTACCAATTATCGTAGTAAATAGCATTATATAGGTTACATTTGGTTTATGTTCATTCTAGATTCAATTATGCTTTTGAGCCCCCCTAGAACAAATCCTACGGACGCCCTTGAACACTACCTTTTCCAAATTTTTTGTAAACATGCTTATTTTGGGTGATTTCTGAGTTTTTCTAAAAAACATAACTGGTGATGCGTTTTTTGGCAGGGGATGCAGGTACTTGGTTTGCCACTCAACTTCTTTAAATTAACATGTGACTATTAAATTTCCTTATGTGTCTATTATGTAATTCCATGGATTCTTGCTGCCTATATGTGAAATGGTTGCTTGAAAAGGCGTGTTCCAAATGTGCATACCAGTTATTGGTAATGAGCAAATATGCACGTGACATGGTCAGTGGTCAATGCATCATCAGATAATAATTGTGACACACATCTCAAAGAATATATCAAATTGGACACGCAACAAATTCATTCAGGAGCCAAACAACATAATGCATAATGGGTTAAATACAGTTTGAATGATTCCTATCAGGAAGAGGAATAAAACGCAAGCTTGTCAGCGCGTGTGTCATCAACCAAACTAATTGAGGAAATTGTTTTAAGCAAATAATGGCTCAAACTTTTATAAAAATTATCATTAATAAAGTCTCAGATAGAAAAAGAAGTTTTGCATTCTTTCCCTGCCACCCTCCTGCTTGCTGCCCACAGAATGCAAAATGCGACGAAACGAATTTCTTCGAGTTCGAGACTTATTCAGTTAAAAGCTGCTTACACCGGATGTCAGCTTATCTCGGGATCAGAATAAATTCGTTTCAAATTAAAGCTGAGATTTGGCACTATTAGCTTTGCGGCAGGCATGTTTGTTGTTTCAAGCTGTGGCTGGTGCAAGCTACTCTTCTAACGTGCAAAGGACATACCTAAATCACCCCCGAACACGATGTTCACTTAAGCCAGGCAGTTTTGTTTCACCCTTCTGAAAATCGCACAGAATTCATCAAAATATCTACGGGTTGTTCTAGAATACTAGCAATCAGAAAGTGTGAGAGCTGCAGACTCTGTTTGTTTGTTTGTTTAAATCTTTAACTTAAGAGAGGGATAAAACCTATATGAATGGATGACACAAGTTTTCGTCACGTTAACTTAGAAACTAACATCCTTTGAATTTTCTGCTTATCTATTGTTGTATGACATAACTTTATCGTCATTGCGGGGAAAAATTATTTATTGCGTGTTCAGCAAGACATTCATGATGATCAATGATAATGAATAAATGTCACGTGACTCCGTTATTTTGTAATGTAATTCATAAATTACTTGACACTTTAATTGCAGGTGAATTGCTTCCGGACGTGTGCCAGTGATGTTTTACCTGGTTGGTTAATCATGTCAATTCATGTGAGTACCATCTTTCCCACAGGTATTAATTGGAGTATGTATAATGCTTTGTTCTTTTGCTGTTTTTAAAACTACCACTGAACAATACGGCTTCGTTTTAATCGATAAACGCTATCATTAAATATTTAGTTCAACTCTGAGGTTCAATTAGGCAGAAAATTCCATTTAACGATTTAGTTTAATAAAAACAGTATACATTGTTACTAATGAACAGCGTGAATCAAAATAGCTGTCGTACTTGTTTTATGCCATAATTCAAAAGCACTGTGTAAACTTTATTAAACATAAATTTTTATTTTTTATTTTAAGCATTCTTTATAACTCTTCATCATTAAATTTGAATCTTTCACCATTATTTTTTTTTTAAAAATTTAAAATAATTTTTGAAAGACGAGCATGCGGCATGCTTCTGGTTTTCAGGTACATCATCTGATATTTTCATTGATCAGCGCTTAAGTTTATCTAAAGTCCTGTGTTTATGTTCGTTAATTTGCTCAGCATTATACCCCAAATAGGTATAAGTATAGGTATAGGAAAAGTCCAGGGGGCTTAGGCCAGGGGATGACGGAGGGCATTCCTTCAACAGAAATAAGACATGGCAAATTTGCTCTGCACCACCTTTGAACGATTTTTGCCTTTTGTGCTGGAAAAGAATCTTGCTAAAAACAAACGTGACCCTCTCTGTAAATTTGCTTGGCATGCCGCTTAAGGTAGTTCTTTAAAACACCCTGCAGGACTTTCAACCAACTTTAAGGTGGTTACAAACTACTTTCAAAACAAACCACCAGTGGTTGAATAGTCAACTATTTTCTTCGAAAATAACTAGTGATTTTCTATATGAAATGGCCGCAAAATCACCAGTACGCACTAGCTACGATATGACAGATTAACTAGTTTATATATGGTCCTTTTGAAACCAACTAGTAGTCAGTCTAGAGAAAATTAGCTTATATGTGGTTACTTTCATTCTACTTACTAGTGAGGAGTAAGACGACTACATTTTAAATGGTTTTTAATAAACTAGCTTCTAGTGAAAATAAAAAATATTTAGCTATACCAAAATATATTTTAAAGTCGACTCATAACTTAGTGACATTTAAAAAAAAAATTACGAAAACAATGTAAGAAAAGTTGCTACTAAATTTCAAGTTAACATTAAAATATTTTTTGGTTATTCTGATTGATTTTTATCTGGCTATATCCAGTTGGAAATTTTTATTAAACAAAACAAATAATTTTAATACATCCAATGCTAAAACATGAGTTTTTCAGTCTTCAATAACGTAGTCAATTCATAAAAGTGATAAATATTTACTAAAGTGTGTTAAAAAAAGTAAATTTATATTCCATTGTATTCCAAAAAAACAGAGTTCTTCAAAAATGAGTTTTTTAGTCTTCAGTAATGTTCAAAAGTGATCAATATTTAGTAAAGTGTGTTAAAAAAATTTAAATTCCATTGAACATTATTTTAACTTTTTTTCGCGTTTCATTACCTTTCTAACGATGTAAAATGAAGGTGTGCAGAAATAAGTGAATTCTTAGTGGATTTTTAATACAAATTCGACTTCTTAAAATGATATCCTAGTTATGGAAATTGTATTTTAATTAACTAACGTCCATTGTCTCAAAATAAACCCTATTTTGACCATGAAAAACAACCAATTAAAAAAAGTTGAGCCTAATCGGAGATGGAATTAAAGTTGAACAGATATAACACTTCAATGTGAAATAGACGCTATACAAATATTTCCAAAACATTTTTCTCCATTTATTTTGTATAAAAAGGAATTCTACGTCTACACTTTCGAAACTATCGAAACTGTGTCGTTTTTTTAAAGCAAACCACAACCCTTGGCCACGGAGAAACAAATTGATGCAACGCTGAGAATTTTGTTTTGCTCGTTACTACAACCATGAAATTCTGGTTCGTGGTTGCTCAACTCACTATTTTTCGATGAATTTTCAACTAAATGAAAGTTACTCCCTGAATAACTACCTTAAAGTTACTTTACTTTTCGGACTAGTTACGTTTAGTCCTGCAGTGCATGTTCTCAGTAATATTCCGAATTATTTTAACGCTTTTTTCGATAAGAAGAAGGGGTAATTTGCCTTTTTCGGAGAAAGCGCCCCAAACCCTGATTGACGAAACATTTTGAAATCTTTCAATGGTTTTTTTTTCTTTGGAAATATCTGCCATGGAAGCTGCGTACACTCTATCATTTTGCGAGTTGTGGCTTGCTTGCAAAAACAAGAGTTTTCGTCGGAAACTATGATACTGAAACCTGCGTGCTGTAATTTTGGTAGTACAAGTGGTAGCAGGCCTGTAGCCAGGGTGGGGAAAGGGGGGAAATGCCCCCTACTACAACCGTTTTCCCCTTCTGGCCAAATAAGACAGTGAAAAACTTTAAATGAATAATTAATATGAATTTTGTTGATATATTTGTTTATTGCTTTAAAATTAGTTTAGTTTAAAATAACAAAAAATACACACATTCACCTTATTCATGACTTGAATATGTATATGAAATTTGTTAAACAAAACATTTCATACAAATTGTTACAATTTTTCAAATTTCTACTGGGTCGCCAACCTTTGCTACCAAAAAATAAGATTTGAATTTTAAAAAGTTTTTAACCCGCCATATACGCAGCATAATCCATACACGCAGAGAAAAAACATAATTGCAACAACCATGTTTGAAGAGGATCATTGTATGATTCGGATTATGATTGTTGCTAACATGTTCTTAAACATATAATATTTTCTTTGATCATGATAAAATGATAACAACAACTATATTTAGGAAAGGAACATTTTTGTAGGAACCAAAATATTATTGAAACAATCATTATTCTCTTATTGGGTCGAAAATACAATGATTGCAACAACTACATATATGTATTATGAATTTATTTTTAGGATCCAGAATATTATTGAAACAATAATATTATTTTTTTATTTTCATGCACTCCAATTTCTATTGCGTGGGCTGAATAGAAATATTAATTCAATTAAAAAATCATTTGACAAAATTTTCTGTCCGAGCTGGGGTTTGAACCGCTGCTTTTTCGCTTACGAGCCACGCACACTACCAGTGGGCCACAGCCGCTACTATCGCTCGCCTGATTAATGCCATTGATAAGTATGGTACATTAAGTGCATTGCCACAAAAATAGCAATATGTATGATAAACAAAATATGGTCAGAATTGCGAAATATATTTACGGTAAATAGAAATATGTTTGCTACAATTAAAGTCAAAAATGTCACTTTTCTGCGTGCTGTTTTTAGGATAAGGCGATTAAAAACAAAACACAATAATTTAACATTTGACAAACGAAACGGCACATAGCCATACGAATCGATAAAACTTATTGTGTCTGAATGAAGTGAAAGTTTTTCCTGCAAACTGTTCAGACACAATAAATTCTTTCGATTTTTGGTTATGTTCTGCTTCGTTTGCCAACAATCAAAGAATAGTTCACACAAACATTCAAAATTCTAATTTGTTTGTCTCTATAATAATATTCACATTTATCATGTTTGACAGAAATTAACATTAACATTTTTGTTGCAACTAATAGTCGAGGCAGTCATAGTATGATGACGATTTCAATGCTGTTATGATTTAAACTATTATGTTGTTTTTGGTACCATTATAAGTAAATAATGACTTTATTAAGGCAAACATTTGTGTTTGCAGAAATAATTAAATAATTTTAGTAAAAAAATTATTATTGCAGTAATCATGTCTCAACCATGTCTTTTCTCTGCGTGTAGTTGCATACTTTCTAGTAACGAAAATCACGTTGTGCTCCAATTTGATGCAGATACAAAAAGAATATATAATTCATTGAAATGTTTTTAATTTTAAAATTGTTTTATGTATAATGAATGTTTATTAATCTTAAAATAAAAAAACTGCAAATCATTCTAGCAAAAATTTAAAAAAGCAAAAGATTTAAATCAAAACATGTATGTTTGTTCTTAATATATAAATCTGAATAAAAAATTTGCATCAATTTGATGCAAACGACGGATGCGGGTTAATTCAATTTTTTCATTTGTTTTACTTAAAAAATGTCTTATACATATGTTAGCCCATTTCGCTACTCTTTCTGATATTTCTAGCCACTTTAAATAAATCTTGTATTTTTACCTTCATTTTATTACAAAGTCCTGAATTAATTTTTTATTATTTTTTATGTATAAATCTTATGTATAAAAAGATCTACATATCCATGTATATATTATAAAATTAACTGTTTTTTAATAAATATGTGTAATGTTTTCATTTCACACGCTAAAAAATGTTTTTTTTTATTTAAATGAAAAAACAAAAAAATCGCCCCCCCCCCCAAAGAATTATGCCAGCCCCCTCTGTCTTCTTGGTCTGGCTACAGGCCTGAGTGGCAGGGCACCCAAGGGTCCCGAGTGCCAATTCAGTGTTGAAACGCGTTTACTTTTCCTTAAGGGGCACCACTTGTGAGGCCGTCTTTTTTTAAAAGAAAACTAATGCTGCGATTATTTTGAAATGTTCAGTAATTTCAGATATTTCAAGTAAACATGCACATTTTTGGTATCTCCCTAGCGAGCAAGGCTAGGGAGATCTCCCAGTGATTGCGGCCTTACAGTGCATAAAATAAAAAAAAAAACACGGTAGAAGTGCAACCTTCAGGAAACTACTTATTTTTAGTACAACTTTTTCACAAAGCATCGTTACAAAAAACGACTTGAAAATCAAAGTCTTGACTTTCGATGCAAATATCTGTGTTGTTTTTTAAATATATTTCATTAAAATTTTTTTGTTCCACAGTGCAATGATAGCACTTAATAAAATTGATTTTAACTGTACCGTTAAGTCAGTGAACATATTTTTTTTTTTCAAAAAGGTCCAAAATATTGACTTTTTACTCAAAGTATAACTCAAAAGAAAAATTGCGTTTCTGACTACCTTTTATATGACATAACATATCAGTCATTATCAGTTTTGCACAAAAATGATTTAACTGTTTTTTTTTTACTTTTTGGACCTATAATATTTTTGGCGAAATTTATTCTTTCCAAAATGTTGTTTATACTTTTCAGAAAATGGTCAGGTTTCAAAAATAATTCATGTAAACAAATGACCCTAATATCTCTTTCCGATCAAAAGTTTTGACTTAAAATCTACTTTTTTATACCATTGACAATCTAGGTATATTAATAAACAAGTTTTTGTATTAAAATTGGTTTTTAGTATTGGATCATAATAATCGTATACAATTCTTTCGCAGCCGAATTAGCATCGAAGTTGATTTTTTACACATTTTTTTACGCTCATTGAGTTTTAAATCACAACGGTGCATAGTGAATCGTGTAGAACATGCTAGCTGGAAAAAATTGATTTTCTCACTTCGAGAAAATAACTGTAAAAGTTGATGAGTAATGATCTAAAAAAGACTTTTTGTGTCTCGATTATAAGCATTGAGTAATAAGCAGTGTAAAATAGGAAATTAGTTTTAAATATTTTATGATCATCAGTTAAAAATAGTACATTTTTATAGATGCAATTACAGTGTTATACAATAAATATTTTTATATGTGTGCAATGGAATATGGCAGTATGAGATATAATCTTATTAAAAAAAATGAGAAAATGCATATATATATGTGAAATTTTAAAAACTGCCAAAAGCACTATTTCTGCGTTATAAGTTTTTATTTTTAAACTTTCAGAAGGTGGAACTTATTTGACTCCGCTTGACAACGGGCTGATTTTTCAGTATATGTTGAATACGTGTTCATCCATTATATTAAAACTGATTTGGAGCTTCGCACACGATCTCTTCTATTTTATTTATATTTTTTTAGAATACACATTTTCCATCACTAAATGGGAATTGTGTAAAATTTGGTGAACATTTTTGAAGAGTTTGAAGTTTGTTTATCACAATCACTCATATTTAACACAAATTAAAAAAAACCTTATAAACCTAAGCTACCGCTTGAATAAAAGCTAATTTTACAAATATAAATAGGCATATCAAACAGAGGCACGGTAGGCACAGCTGTCATTCAAAGGACACATTTAGTGTGGGGGTACTAAGTTTCGGATGTGCCGCAAACTAAAATCTTTAACAATTAAATTAATCGTTATGCATGTAGCAATTAAAAAAAATACAAGAACTCTATTTTGTCCAGCTAGCATGTTCCACACGATTTACTGTGCGGTGCCATTGGCGTCGGAAGCGGGGGGGAAAAGGGGGCAGTTGCCCCCGCACTTTTTTAGCTAGATAAACAATTTAAAAGGAAAAGTTATTCAAAATATCAGTTTTTTTTGCAACGATAATATTTTTGTATTAGATATTTTCCTCTTCTTTCTCTCTTCTTCATGTTTCATGTGAAGAAATTTTGGTGAACTTTTTTTGCACCACCATTTGTACTGCCCCCCCATTTGTACTGCCCCCCCAGATGAAATTCGCTTCCAACGCGCTTGTGCGGTGCTAAAGATTTTTTCAAAAATGCACAAAGCAGCGTAGGAATCTGAACGTGGTGTACTTGGAGCCATCTAGTGAGTGACACAACTCAAAGTAATAACACTATATGTATATACTCAAAGCTTTAAAGACTTACCTAAAAGCATACACTAAATTTGTCCTAGTTGCACTTATATTAATCTTACAATTCAACAGCTAGTGCAACGTTTAAAAATGTATTTGAAATTGGTTTGTACATACATGAACATAAATGCATATGTTTGTCTATTTTTAATGTCGCTTTTCGTTTCATCGAGTTTCAAATCACAACGGTGCTAAAGAATTTTAAAGTAAAGCTACGAAAAAAAAAATTTAGGCAATCATCAAGTACATCATTTGAAGGACACGTACTCAATTTAAAAAAAAGACGTTGGCTTATTGGTTCTCCAGATATTGCGAAACAAGTTATATGGGAGGTGCCACTCCCACTTATCCAATCACACCTAAATTTGGCTTGTGTCCTTCGAATGACGTACTTGATAACTGCTTAAGTTTCTGTTTTCGCGACTTTACCAGGTGTTGCGAAAAATGTGATCCATTTGTATGGGAGGTGCCACTCCCACTTGTCCAAATATCTTAACACCCCTTTTTTTCTGCCCAAACCACTAAAAACGTCAACAAAATATTTTTATTCCCGTGAGGTTTGTGTACATGCTAAACTCTATAGAAGTATATGCTTGTGTATTTTGATGTCGTTTTTCGTTTTATAGAGTTTCAAATCACATCGGTACTAAAGAAGTTCCACTTAAAAAAAACTCTAATATGAAGAAATGGCGAAGTTGTTAAAAAAAAAACTAAATTCGCTTTAAAATATTATGATTTTGGAAATGGCAAAATCAAAAAAATTGTATGCAATCAAAAAACTACATTACAGGAAATCAAGTACAAAAAAATTATTAAAAGAAAATTAAATTCATCCTATTGAGAGAACTGTAGCAAATTAAAAAATTTGTTTAATTAGAGAAAAACGCATTTAAATATATAAGTAGTAAGTAGCAGTAGTAAGATAATTACTTTAGAAGGCTTCAGCTTTAAAACTTTTTAAAATACACACCTAAAATTTAATTTAAAAAAACTGGACGCCACACAGTAGACTGAGAACTTACAAAAGATGGGCAAAAATAGAAGGAGTGCTCCAATCATCATGAAATGTAGCATTTTAGTTAATTTGTAGTCGCTGGAGTCAGATTTTATGCAAAGTTATTATTTTTTCAAAAATCGCGTTTGTATTCCGAATTTAGAGCTTTTTTATATTTTATAAGGAATTATAAATTTATTAAAATAATCTTACCACATATAATTAGACCATTAACACATATTATTAATCACTGCCTTATAGCTTCAACATTCCCAGCAATATGGAAATCTGCAATTGTGCTACCTGTGGAAAAAAAGTCGAATCCATCTAGTCCAAATCATTTCAGGCCCATCAGTATACTGTCCCCCTTATCCAAGGTCTGTGAGAAAATAATAAGCCTACAAATCTATAAATTCTTACACGAAAATAAGCTCTTGTCTCCATTTCAATCTGGCTTTCGGTTAGGGCACGGGTGTAATTCAGCAGTAGTTAAGGTTATAGATGATTTACGGCCTGCATACGACTCTGGTTCTATTTCGTTACTTTGCTTATTAGATTTCTCAAAAGCATTTGACAAGATAAGTCACAAATATTTATGTCTGAAACTCAAGTCTTTCCTTGGGTTTAGTGATAGTGCGGTGAGTCTCATATCAAATTATTTATCTAATAGATTGCAAAAAGTTCAAGTCGGACAAAAATTTTTCAGCTATAAAACGGTAATAAGTGATGTTCCTCAAGGGTCGATCCTTGGTCCCCTCTTATTTTCTATCTTTTTAAATTATATTTTTGCTGTTTGTAATCATTCTTTTATACATGCTTATGCGGACGATATTCAGATCTATCACTCAAGTAGTGTTGATCTCCTAGATACCCTCTGTGACAGAATTAATGAGGACCTAAGAAACATTTATCAGTGGGCAATTAGCAATGGACTCCAACTAAATGCTGCCGAATCTTATATTCTCCCTATCTGTAAAAATAAATCTTTCCTTAATAACATTCTTGACCTCTACATTGGCTCAAATAAGCTAAGTGTTGTGTCAAAAATTGTAAATCTGGGTTATTGTATGAATTCTTCTCTATCTTGTGTTGATCATGTTAATAGTGTTGTTTGTAAAGTTTATTATATCCTGCGAAATTTAACAATGTCTGCTTATCTTTGTACGCTTGATCTAAGGCGAGTGCTAGTGAAGCAATTTGTCTTACCTGTTATAACATAATCTGACGTGGTGTACAGTAAACTCGACTCATCTTCCCTGCAAAAACTTAATATTGCATATAACTATGCCACGCGGTTTGTTTTCGGCTTAAAAAAGTTTGACCACCTCTCTCATTTCAGAAATGCATTACTTAGGTGCAGTTTGGTTAATTATTTAAATGCTAGAAACTGTATCTACCTTCATAAAATAATACATAGTAAAACTTCTTATTACCTTTATGAAAAACTGCACTTCAGTTTGTCTAGAAGATGCAAGATACTTATAGTTCCAAGACATGGCTCTCTAACTTCTTGCAATCTTTTTTTCATTAATGCCATAAGGGGTCATCCATAAACTACGTTACCAATGTAGGGGGGGGAGGGGTTTTGAAATGCGCTACGATAAGTAACGGTAGGGGGGGGGAGGTGTTTAGATATTGTAACGTTACCAAAAATTAAAAAAATCGACGAAAAACCTCTAATTAATAACACAATCATTTCAAAAATTTTTAACCTTACATGTTTATGTTTGATCGTCTAAATTGATGGTTAACTTTTGTTTCAACGATTTCTTCCACCACCTTTTCCCACGACACAGGAACCTTTTGGTATTCCTTCACCATCTCAGCACACGTCTGAAAAATTTGGGTCTTTGCTTTTGCGACAGGCTTTGACGTTAAGGCCTGAATGTTCTTGATCAAAGGAGATACCGTATGACATGTACTGTTCTTCTCAAAAAGAAGAAATCGGTTCAAGGTCATGTCCTACCTGCGGCTTGTATTTCGTTTTTAAAACTGCTATGAATTGCCATAAGTTTGTATTATATCGTTTACAATAAATCGGAATAAAAAATACTATTTAAATAAATAAATCAATTTCCAGAAAGCATTTACACAAAAACACAGAACTTTGTGCAGCTCGGGTGCAGACTTTAAGGGTACTCTGTCAAAGACCAGGTGAATTTCTTTGCGTTAGAAATGAGGATTCACCTGAATGGGTCGACATAGAATAGAATCCGATGAAAAGTTCTATTTTGAAGAATCCTCAACAAAGCTACCAGCTTCTTCTATCCCAGTGATTGAGAGCATCGAATCTTGGATCGCAGATGGAATAGCTTTTACAGATGATATTAATTATTGATTTTATTCCAATTGTTCCTTTAATGTATCTAGTCATACTAGTCACTTATACTAGTGAAAACTGTCAGAGCTAGTCAAAATATATAATCATTCGAATGAATTAAATTCATATGTCACGTTACTTTAGGGGGGGGGAGGGGTTTTGAAAAGCACTACGAAAAGTAAAGCAGGGGGAGGGGGGTAAAAAACCGGAAAATCAGTAACGTAGTTTATGGACGACCCCTAAGACTGTGGAATGCGTTACCACGTAACTTAAGAGAAATCGAACGGGCAGAAAATTTTAAGCAATCTATTTGAACTCACTTCTCAACATCTTAACTTCTTCAACTTAATTTATTTTTCTATCCTTTCTCTTATTTCTTTACATATTCTTATTCATAATTCACATTATTATTCTTATATTTTTTTATACAATATTTTTTATTTTGTTTTTATTATTATTAATCTCTTAATCATTATCTAATGTAATTCATTATCTTGTTTTTAGTCACTATTATTAATTTGTTGTTATTTCTAAGCAATTTGTTTATTATCTTAACTTATTTATAGGTATTTTTACTTGTTGTACTGTAAAAGAGCTTAGTTCTTATTTGTACTAATGTACTATGAATAAATACAAATGCAAAAACAAATAAAAACTCCACAAATTTCTCAAAAACGTAATTTTCGTTAATGCCTAAGTTTTCGAAACTGTTTTTATTTTTTTTAAAAGTTTTTTTAGTTTTCAAGATATAATTGGTTAGGGAGCTAGCTCACTTTTGCGTCTGAAAATTCTATTTCATATATAAATAACACGATTTTCTTGCAGTCATTTGATTAAGTCTCTTTTAAAATCTGTAAAGTTTTAAAAAGTTGAATCAAAAATAAAAGTTGAAATTTGGCTTTATTTTTTTGATCGTACATAAAAGTTGAAATTTGACTTTTATTTTTTGATCAAATATAAAAGTTAATCAAATTTTAACTTTTAATTTTGACCAATTATATTTTTGATCGAAAAATAAAAGTAATACATTAACTTTTATTTTTGAACAAAAGACTAAAAGTCAAATTTTAACTTTTATTAATCAAATCATTATTTTTTTAATAAAAATCATTACCCTTATGGTCCTTAATTAAAGACATGCAGGGGTGTTATGGAAACCGACAAATGTCAGAATCGGTTTGGAAATTGAAACAGATTTCATTTTGGTGTTATAGAAACCGATTATCGATTTAGAAACTGGTTTCATTTTCGAAATTGGTTTTGTGTTTCTTAATCGATAATCGGTTTCTATGACACCAAATTGAAATCTGTGTCAATTTCAAAACCCATTCTGACAATTGTCGGTTTCCAGAACACCCCTGAGTAGCTATATTTTTAAATATTTTTATTAAATAATATGTCAATGACAAAGTTATGACTTCTTATAGTTCAGAAAAGTTCAGCACAGGACCGTAGCCAGGATTTACCCATGGAGGGTTTTGATGAAAATTTTTTTTATTCAAACAGAAAAATTCACCCCTATAATCCCTATAAATATTAAAAAAGGTTTCTTTTTTTAAACGATTTCCAAAAATCGTATTTTGGCTTTAACGATAGCCGCCAGTGAGTTAAACATTTTGTAAAAACCTTCAAAAATCATGTTTTTCGTAAATATATTGACTGGTGGAATAGTTGAAAAAAAATTAACTTTCAGATATTAAAGGCCGGAAAAGGCCTCTTTAAATCTGCATAAAAATTTTTAAAATTTTGCAATAGCATTAAAGACAATGCTGTTTTTCGTGCCTTTACTTTACTTAACTATTTTCAATGCGATACTTACTTTCAAGATATCGTTGGCAAGGTTTGGAGTGCTTGCATTCATGGCCAGAATTTCATATTACATTATTTATTTAATTTAATTTATTTATTTAATTACATATTAAAGCTAATATATTAATTTTAAAATAAATACCTTCTGAAGAAATTTTATAAGAAATTAAGAAAATACAAATTTATGTTTTAAGAAATTTTAGGGATGAGAACGATATCTTATTTATCTCAAATTAATAAGATTTTAAAAACAGAAAAAAATTTTACATAAACTTCATAAATCTCAAAACATAAAAATTCACAAAATTACTTTTACGACAGACTTAAAACTTTTCCTCGGGTAAGAGTTTTGAAAAATGTAAGTTCAACTTTTTATAACACATGAATAACTTCAACCATTTCTCAAAAATTAAACCAGTTTTAGGCTTTAATCGAAAGCCATCTTTAATTCGAAAGTAAATTGTATGCAAATTCTTTACTATAAAAGAGTCACAATGAAAGGTGCTGAAAGCTTTATTTAATAAACAATTTTTCTGTACCGTAGACTACGAAGAGGCTATGATACAATTCCGCTATTAGCAGAGCTAAAGAATATGCAGAGCTAACAATAAGCTCCATTTGCTTACTTGGAGTAAGCCAACCAACTCTAGCGGCAAAACCAAGGATGCTGAAATTTAAATTTTCGAGAACCGCTCGAGGCAAAATTAAAATCAGTTGTTGGCTGAAGTATGCTTTAAAATATTTGATGCTTTTTTCAGTATACACGTGTATGCAACTGCCGATGGCAAGGGTAGTGAAAAAACTAGTGTTGGTAATTTTGAATATATCACGTTTGATCCAATAAATCACGATGCATTGGTGTTCACTATTGTTGTTTACACGTTTCAACTCATAGCAAAGACTTTAACACGTAAGCGCAACTTCAGTACATCAGTTGTTGTGTTTTTGAGAAAGATATTAAAGTGATTCAATGAAATAATTATTTAAATTAATTAATTTTTACTGAAATTTCGACCCTCTCAAGGGGGGTGTTGAACCCCAAAAGTCCCTTGGCTACGGCTCTGGTTCATTTCAGAAGCATTTATTTCAGAATGGAAACAAAATATTTAAAAATACCAAATAATCTTTCATATTTATTATAAAATAAAAATAAAAAACAAAACGAACACAATATAAGTGTTTATTTCAAATATATTTAAAAAGAGAACAAAACTAAAGCAAAAAGTATAATGTAAATAAAACATTCTTTTTATAGTAAAAAAACTATAGCATAGTCATAAAACTATTGCTACTTTAAAAATTCCTTGAAAGTTGAACAGCCTAGTAAACAGAGTCTTTTAAGACCACAACAAAAACAAACTAAAAAATAGACTTTCGAAGTGTATAGAGAGAGATAAAAAAGAACAGTGTGATTTCGATAATAAAAAAACAATCTTTTAGATTGCAATTGCACTTATAGCTGCAGAAATTGGTATATTTTCTTGTGAATAAAATCCCGGGTTATAGGGCTTGGACAAGAAATTGCTTCAAAATTACTTATGTCAAAAAACTTATTATTTTAAAATTTTTTTCTACTTAAAATTACGAAATGCTAAACAAAAAAAAAGCATATCTATTTTTGATCAATTCTTAAAATCCACAATCAGATTTATATACAAAATGTTTGTCTGATTTTGCACAGCGCAGTTATTCAAAAGCCAAAACTTCCAGTAGTGGAAATCCCAAAAATTCAACTATAGTAATTGTTGTTGTTATCGGTCATTGTGCGTGCCACGTTCATAGAAAATGAAAGTTTTCACTAACTTACGATATCGAAAATAGTCGTTAACGCGTTTTGGAATTCCATCACAGGTAGTGATGGGCACTATCGCATGATTTCGACTATCAAGTGTTTACTATCGAATGATTTCAACTATCGAACAATTCGTTCGAATATTTCGTTCATTTCGCACACTTCAAAAAAAACCATCGTACGATTTTTACTATAGAACAAATTATTCATTCATTCGAAATATAAAAATAGTAGCTAGTACAAAGATCAAATGACTTTTGCTATCAATTCAAGTATTCATTCATTCGACTTAAAAAACCTCTAAATAGCTATTAACTGGTGTGATTTCCTTATGATTTTCTTTTGAACACTAATCAAGCAGTGTTGTTAAACGTACTTTTTCAGTCAAATTTGCAGTACTCATGATTCATGATTTGCAAACGAAGTACAAATAAAACAACTTTCGAATAAAAAAAACTATCGAATAAATGAATGATTTTGAACTATCGAATAATTCGAATATTTTAATTCGATAGTTCCCATCACTAATCACAGGTATAGGGTTTAATATATAATAAGTCCATTCCTTAAAGAATCTTAAGAAAAAATACTTCAAATTCAAGCATCTACCACTAATAATATAGATGTTAGCGTTAAAAGCATGCGATATGAGCTTGCTTGCTTTGTTTTTTCAATGTGCAGCGTTTTCGATCAAAAATGTTGGTAGGAAAAATATTCTTTTTTTGCTTTGGAAAGGGTTGATTGAGTTATTTTAGTGAATTTCAAAACGTACATACTAGCAAGTGATATGTTCAAAATAATCGCACCATAAGTTTTTCATTTACAATTTGAGCAACTCTATTTCTATCTCTAAGTAGCAGCAGCAACGTGAAACATAAAGGCAAACAATTACAATACCTTAACTCATTTTTTACCTAATACATGCTTCGATAAATATTTGGGTTTAAGCTGCCTCTCTTTAAAAGTGAAATGCGCCGTATTTCTAAATCGTTCTCATTGATTACTCACAATGATTTCCTTTTTAACTCGTCACACCTTTTTACATACAAGTTATGACTTTTACTTTATGACTTTTTCATTTATACAAAACGTACTTACGTTATACTATATTTGGGTACTCATGTGTAACTCTTGAACCAGCCCTTCAATGACATTTACAACTATAAAAAAGTCTAATATCGTAAACAATAATATTTTCAAAACATGAAAGTCAATTTCAATGTTGTACTCGTATTAAGTCTAGACGCATGTTCCATTATTGCTCATAAAATAGTTTGGTGTGTTTACCTTCTGATAATTGCTGATTCACTCCTTCGAACATAATCAAGGACTTCGCAACTTCCGCTGGTCTGTGACAAGGATGCACATAATTGTTGTGCAATATATGTTAACAAGGAGCTCGATCGGCTTCACTCAACCCACCATCGCACATTTGGTCAGATATTTAATGACTTGCCAGTTTCTTCTTTTATCATTTTACGAACCATAAAAATACGAGCAATAGGTGCGGGCGTTTGTGTGTGTGCCTTAATGAATTGTTTTGTGCTATTCAAAGCTTTGTATTTTCCATACATTTTTATGTAAAATAAAACTTCCTGCTTGGTCCTCGTTTCAAAGCGAAGTAAAGTATTAAGTACTTATGTCGGCTTTTCCATGTCAAAAGAATCCAAAATGAAATTCACGACTTAACTACTATTTTGTTCAAATATTTGACTGCTTGATTCCAGCAAAGCCACGTAAACAAAATAATTTCTCGATGCAAGAAAATTATTTCTCTCCGTGTAGAACACAGACTTCTACGCACCAACGGCAGACAATGGTTGTATTCACCAGATATTCCTTGATGTCATAACATACTTTACACATCTAGATTGGATTAAATTATGTGTAAAAAGTTTGTATTTTTTATTTTGTAACACGATCAGAACTTAATGCTTATCATTCAACAAATGTGTTGCTCTCGCAAAGATTCCATCATTATGTTAGCTCTTCCTTTTCTAAGACCTTTGTATCTTCTACATTTGTCTTTGGGAAATTTTTTTGGAAGCTTCATGACACGCAAAAATGCTTTTGAAAGAACTTGAATTGGTTATCAAGCAGAAATACTTAAAAAAAACAAGTTAGCGCCAGCTCTTTATATTCCCTTTCATATATAATATCATATATGTATGTATACAGATATTTGTGAAGAGAGGTTTTCTGGTGTCAGTCCAATGCAGCGCCACTTATATCATTTCGGTTGATGGAGATGGTTGCCTCACATTCTTAAGCTGTTAAAAGAGAATTGTAGTTCAAGAGTCTTTAAAATCATTCTATCCACTTGAACACACATATTCTCAAATCACTATAATTCTCAAAAAAAACTGATTTAAATTTCAATAATGAAAAGAGTAATGTGCATTGTAAATTAAGAGTTCAACACGTCTCAAGTGAGCACATATTTACTGAGATATATTTTTAAATTGTTAAATGTTTGTTTTATTAGATTAACACTTATTTGTGGATTATATAGGCCAATCTTTGATGTTATGCAAAAAACATGGGTACATGTCTCTATGTCGATCTGGGAAGTGAATAAGCGATGTCGATATTGAGGTGTATCGCCTGTTTTATGTTTAATCAAAAACTTCTAATTAATAAAACCCTTAAAAAAATAGTTATGACTTTTTGAAAAGAAAAGTTGTGGCCATCAAAGGCTTAAAAAATTAATATAAAGTGTTTTTTGGGCTTAACATCATAAACTATTTTTTCACAATTCACTTATTTATGGGGGGCTTCATATTTGACACAGGTTGATAAACTTTGTTTTGGTTCCACTATCTGTCATGCCTAATTTGGATCAACAAAGCATTCAATTAAACGTCGATTATACGAAAAATATTTGACTTTAATCTATGGGCATCATAAAGTGAAGGATGCACACTCAAAATCGAAACCTGATAAGAACAAAGCTTCAGAAGTGATTGGCTCATGAGTCATAAATAGAAAAAAAAATACTAGAAAAGCTTCGGTTTGATGGAAGGTGGTAGCAGTGTGTCGTGGTTTGTTTAACCACCCTCCCCCACCCGTTATTGATTGTTTCAAATTTTGTTTACTTAGTTTTTTCAAGTAGGCGATCGCTGGCGATGTGGCTATAAAACTGACATTTTGACAGTTTTGATGTTAACAAATAATATAAATAACCGAAAATCGTTAACTGATAACGCGCATTTAACTTTTCAGCCTTTTTGACGCCACCCTCGAATTGCTTCCTATAGTATGTTTGTACCGTTTTATGAGTTGGCGCCAGCAGAATTAATAACTGATTTGGTAAAACAAGGTTTTCAAATGTTTCACATATGTTACGAGTGATGCGTTAATTGGTTTGAGTGTTGATATCTTGTAGTAGCTAAGATCGATATCAATCGAGTTTAGTTCAATTAAGATTGTTAAATTTATCAGACAGATGATTAAAGTTTTGGAGGGTCGATGAAAGAGCCAAGCGTGCTTAAAACTATACATGAAACATATAGTACAGTAACGGTACTGCGAGCTTACAGCTTAAAAGCAAATCAGCAAAACTTTGACCAATCACTGTGTGATTTTCGAAAAAAATTGCTAAATTGAAATCACTCCTCATGTAGTTAGGAAAAAGAAAAATTTTGATTAAATTAAAGCAAAATTTTGCTAAGTTATTATAAATTGCAATAGCAAATTTCTACTTAATTCAAGCAAATATTTGCTAAGTTATTATAACCTCATATAGCAAATTTTTACTAAACTCATGCAAATATTTTTACTTAATTCAAGAAAAATATCTTCTAAACACACGAGCACACGTTTATTCTTAATGAAGAAAATTAGGCAACGATTGGTTAACAACTGCGATGGTCGAATGGATAAGCCAATGCACTCACACTCACACGGCCGAGGTTCAAATCTCGAGGTGGTGGTAATTTTTCAATTTAAATTAACGTTAATAATTACGTCACTTCAAAAATTTGATAGATTTCAGCAAAAACTAATCAAAATTTGCTGATCCAGTTTATAATAACTTAGCAAATATTTGCTTGAATTAAGTTGAAATTTGCTTTTGCATTTTATAATAACATAGCAAAATTTTGCTTGAATTTAATCAAAAATTTGCTTGGTTATAAACTGGAATAACAAATTTTGATTAGTTTTGTGCTGAAATCTAGCATAATTTTGAAGTGGCTAAGAATCAAACGCAAGTTTTGCTTAACCACAATACAAATTTAGCAAACAGTTTTCTCCGTGTAGAATGCTTTCATTGAAGGGCTCAAACAAATCTTCCATCGACAAATTCTGGAAGGACTTTTTAAGAAGACTAAGGAAAGCATTCTTCCCAATGATATGTATGCATATGTTAGGAGAATGCCTTCTGGGTATGAAAGTGGAAGGGATGAAATCCTAGACTTTGCCTTTCGCTTTATCTTCTTTTGGAAGCACTTTTTTTGCTGGGATGTCATCTTTTTTCTGCTGCTTTTAAGACATTTCCTACTTATTTAGAACGTGCATGTATATTTCTTTAATTCCAAATATTATCAGTTTTTAGGTAATTTTTTCGTCATTATTCATCGTGTTTTATCGGTTTTAGTTTTCATGTAATTTTTACTAGATTTAGGGCATTTTTTGGTAATTTTTAGCAATTTTTAAGTTATTTTATTGTCATCTTTGGACATTTTTAGTTTTTAGGACATTTTTTGGGTTTTCTAGGTCATTTTGATTTTATTAATTTTAAAAGTGTATTTTTAAAAGAATTTTTTTTCGTTGTTTTTTGTTCTAAAAATGAATAAATGCAAATTTTTTAACATATTCTGTTATTAATAGAGTCCCTTCAATCAAAAACATTACATCTCGAAAAAGGAGTAGCTTTGTTTATAGACCTCGAAGAATAAAAAGCTCTGCGCGTTGTGAAACTAACGGAAGGGTATGTAGAAAGATGAAACAGGTGTTACATAAAAACTCAGGATATGCTAGTTTTTATTAACTCTATTTTTTTAAGCTGAAATACTAGGGAGTAAAAATTTTAATACTATGAAATTAGAAGAGGCATTTACATCAGATGACATATCGTCTTTTAAGTATGTTCCTCTCGTCGCAGAAGAAGAAAGAGATTTTTTTGTTTACAAAAACATTTTGCCAGACATTTTGCCAGACAATCGACGTTCTTTCAATTTTAATAACTAAAAAATGTATTTTGTAATATACTGTAATATACAGTGTTGCGCAAAACAATAGCAACAAAATCAGTCCTCTGCGACAAAATCGTGTATCTTTTTAAATATTAGGGACACCCAAAAATTATTATAGAAACTCAAGCATATATTCATATATCATATTAAAAACAAATCATATTAAAATTTGGTGTTGTTTTTTTTATTAAATTTAAAATAAATGTGACTGCATTCAGTTTGTTTGAGAACAAAACAAAAGCAACATATTTAATATTTGGTGTAAGATTCATTATTCTTGATAACCGCTGCACATCTGAGTGGCATCGACTCTTTTAAATTAGATATGCAGGCATTAGGTATATGTTCCCAATTAAGTTTCAGGGCTTCATACATTGCAGTCTTATTGGAAAACCTTTGACCAAATACATTTACCTTCAAAATCTCAAAAAGATTTTCAATGGGATTCAAGTCATTGTGACTGTGCCGGCCAATCAAGGACTTGAATCCCATTGCCTCTAATGTAATCTTTGATGAGCTTTGAAGTATGCTTTTGGTCATTATCAGGCTGAAACGTTCACTGAAGTGACATATTCCATGCTGAATGTGGGCGCATCTTGCTTTCTAAAATGTCATTATATAGAAATTGATCCATAATTCCATCGATTTTTTGAAATGGTTCAACTTCATTATAGGAAAAACAAGTGCAGACCATAACGCCACCGTCTCCGTGCTTAAAATTTATTTTGCAGTTTTGGGCTTCAAGTCGTGTACCTGGGTGGCGCCGTACCGTGCACATCTCATCTGAATTAATCAAGTTAAACTTTGATTCATCGCTAAAAAAACGGTTTTCGATTTTTGAACGGTCCAATTTAGGTGCTCTTTTACAAGACTAAGTTTAAAAAACAATAAATTGCAACTTGTTGTCAGAATTTCAGACAGAATTGTTTAAACTGTAACACCTTACCTTGTTTTTTATGCTTAGCTGTAAGCAAAGGTTTCTCTGCCGGTCTGTAACTTCTTTAATCGTTCTCAACGGCTCGTCTTCAAACAGTGCTGTGATGGATATCTAAATCAAGTGTCCGAACAATCTCTTTGGATGTGACAAATTCATTTCGTTTGAACATGCCACAAATGTTCCTGTCATCACTCAGCGTTGTCTTCTTACGTCTTTTGTGATGGTATATTTCTGTATTAATCTGCAAACTATTGACCGATTAATATCGAACTGTTTATCGTTAGATATTTGCGAATTTTCGTTTTTTTATTCGGAAATAATTTGTAATTTAAGAGCTTCACAGTATTTAGAAATGCCTTTATAAATGGAACAGTCAATGCCACAGTTAGCGCAAAAACAAAACTAAACTCAAATGTTTATGACTAACAAACAACACGTGCTTTACAATAACGGAAATTTTACCGGTAATTCTTGGAACTTCTATTCTCTTTTTACATTTTTCAAGTTTTGTTGCTTTTATTTTGCTCTCAGACATATTGAATGCAGCTACATTAATTTTAAATTTAAAAAAAACCGAAACCAAATTTGAATTTGATTTGTTTTATATATGATGTATGAATATATGCTTTGATTCCTTTAGTCATTTTTTTGTGTCCCCAATATTAAAAAGATACACGATTTTGTTGCAGCGTACTTACTTTTTTGCTATTGTTTTGCGCAACACTGTATAAAAATTATGTAAAATAAATTTTAAGTTAAGTAATGTTTTATTTTTTAAGCTTTATTTTTTTAGTTATTTTTTATGTAATTGTTTGTGTTTTTAAGGTAATTTTTGTCAGTTTTTAGGTAATTTTCTGCAGTGTTGAAGCCATTTTTGTAATTTTTTTAGATAATTTTTTGCAGTTTTTTAGATCATCAAATTCCGAGCCCTGCTTAGGAGTATTTCTAATACCAATTTATCAATTGTTGATGACATCTCATTACATTGCAATTGACAACTAGAGACAAATTTATATATCGTAAATTGTTAACAAATTAAAGAGGTTAGAACCCTTTACACAGTGCCGAGTGCATTGGTTAAATGTTAGAGTTCATTGACTAAATGTAAAGTTCCCTTTTTTTTTTAGACTGAACCAACACTCAGGGGATGGCCCCTTTAAATGTGAAAGCATTGTGTTGATTCGGAAGATGGGTGATAGTTAGTTGGACGGTGGATAGATGGAGTAGTGTCGGTGAATATTTGTTTTAAATTTGCACAGCTCAAAACTGCCGGGAAACACGCTAGCAGGGAGACTATTCCACAAATTAACTGTGCGACTAAAGAAGGAATTATCACGGTAATGCGAGGTTCTATTTGGCATCGATGCAATGTTAAAGGGGTGGGCTTGGACAGCTGCCCGAATGGACCTGGGAAACACACGAGCTGGTAGCGTCAGGCCATGTATCTCCCTTGAACACTTCCCATGGTAATACATATACAGAAGGCTTAGGCAACCAACATTGCGTCGATGCCCAAGAGAGTTGAGAGAAGATGAAATACTTTCATCCCCTATCAAATATATCGCACGACGTTGAATTCGATCCAGAAGCTCCAAATAAGATCTTGAAGCCCCTGTCCAAATGTGCGAATTGTACTCCATTTTCGGTCTAATATATGAGGTGTAGATCATGCTAAAATCAGCTGAGGTGAAATATTTTTTGCACCGTTTTAAAAAACCTAGGCACTTGCCCGCTTCTTTCGACACATCGAAAATATGATCATTCCAACGAAGATCATATCTGATCGATATGCCCAGAACGTCAAGAGCGGCTGATTCCACAAGATCCACACCATTCATATTGAGGGCTGTTAAGGGGCAATCCATCTGCTTGTGGGTTAACAGGCAGCACTGAGTCTTGCTTGCATTGACTACTCTATTAGCAAGACCCCACTTGGAGATTTTTTGTAGATCATTTAGGAGTGTGTCATTCATATTTTGCCTTTTTCTCTCAATCTCCATAGAGCTTGGGCGTTTACTAAATGAATATGAATGACAAATGCTGCTGTCGTCCGCAAACGAATGTATTGGGTTATGCGTCTACGACAGAAGCTCGTTGATAAAAACCAGAAACAAGGTTGGCGATAGAACTGAATCCTGCGGTACTCCTGCGTTAATGGCGTACTCCTCGGACGAAATACCGTCAACTACGACTCGAATCGTTCTGTCCTTGAGGAAACACGTGATCCATCGAGCAGCGTTACCAACAAAACTATATGCAACAAGTTTTGACACGAGCGCTTTATGCCACACTTGGTCGAACGCTTTAGAAATATCCCATAGCAACAACCCTGCTCTCGCCGAAAAAGTGAACGCATTTATTCCATTCTACGGTTAAGAACGCCATAAGATCACCAGTAGAGCGAGCCCTACGGAAACCATATTGACGGTCACTGAGCAGTTCACAACGTTGAAGTTTCCATAACGCTCTCCATAACTTTGGAAAGCAATGGGTCGGTAGTTTGCAGGGTTCGTTGCATCACCATTTTTAGGCACCGGCTGGACATTTGCCACCTTCCAACAAGATGGAAATACTCCTGTTCTGTAGGAGATGTTGAAAAGGTTGCGCAAAGGCCGAGCCAGCGAAGAAGCACACATTTTAAGCACAATTGGCGGTATGCCGTCAGGACCAGAGGTTTTGTTTACGTTGAGATTTGGAAGGACCCTTTCAACTGCTCTCGTTCGAAAGTATATCTCCTGCATTGCAGAAGATCCACCCCAACAAAGGGCAGAGGGCAAAGGGCTACCTCCCTACAATAACAATGAGCTAAATTAGTTGATTTTCTTACAGGGATGTTATAAATTACTAAGGATATATGAAAGTCAAATTTTATGATTGGATTTTTTGTTTTTGAATTGGTAAAAATTGTTCTTCTTTGTTATATCAATATGATACAAAATATGCACTGTAATAAAATAGAAGTGAACGTGTTGCACTGTT
Source organism: Dichetophora obliterata (assembly GCA_963920525.1). Taxonomy (NCBI): domain Eukaryota; kingdom Metazoa; phylum Arthropoda; class Insecta; order Diptera; family Sciomyzidae; genus Dichetophora; species Dichetophora obliterata. The sequence goes on along the minus strand of OY986435.1, from coordinate 246,675,718 downwards.
TGGAAAAAAATATCGAAATAAAAATTTACTGAATTTCGGGACAATCTCGGGATCCCGCTATTTCGGGATTCCGGGATTGTATTTTCAGATCCTGAAAATCCCGGGATCGACAAAACTCAAAAAATTTACCTCCCTAAGTTTTATTAAAAAATAACCTAGTTTCAATATATACTATTATACAATTATATTAATTATTTTTATATTAAACTTTTTTCAAATGTAATATTTTACAAAAAATTAAAATCGTCGTCTATAAAACAGTGATTTTCTCGAAACAAAGTTTTTTTGATCGGTCAGGGTGTTTAAAAAAATCTATCAAGCCGATTAGGCTGAAATTTCAATACATTATTCTACAGCCAATGGCAGATAGTAGAATTGGCAATTTTTAATATGTTTTTCCTATTTTGTACCCCAATTAAAAAAACCCTGATATTTGTAAATGTCACCTTAGAAGTTCGCCATTTTTAATTTTTGTACAAATACATTTATTTTTTTACATGATTTTTGCATTTGTAGATTTTTAGGGATTTTTCCGAAAAAACTGCATACATTTTAATTTTATATCAATCGAATAGTTTTTAGCCATGTATGGCGTTAAAAAAACTTTTAAAAATTAGGGCTTGTGTAAATTTTTACAAAAAATAGTATATTCATTAGGGCGGGTCAATTTGTATGGACGAATTTTTTGGAGGTCTGGCTCAGCGAAATTCGTAAAATACATGTAATTTCAAGACTTTTTCTCCACTACAGCATATACAAATTCTGAAAAAAGCTGTGCGGACTTTCGTAAATAGATTTTGTTCTCAATTATAAAATATGAATGTATGAATGTATGTGTATGAATCTATTTACGAAAGTCCGCACAGCTTTTTTTCAGAATTTGTATACACTGTAGTGGAGAAAAAGTCTTGAAATTACATGTATTTTACGAATTTCGCTGAGCCAGAATTTGACCCGCCCTAATATTCATATATTGTATTTATTAATTTCTTAATTTCTTAAAATAATATTCAACCTTCATGGTTAGAAATCTTGTAATAAATTTTAATATAAGCATTAAAAAGTATTAATTTTTGTAAAATTTGTAAAAAGTATTAGTAAGAATTGATTACGAAATCCGTAAATATATATTGTTTTACATTTTAATACAGTTAAAATATTAAAACGATAGGTATTAAGTAACTTAAGCTCAAATTTTGGCATTCGATTTGTTTTGAGTTCTAGATGGTTTAAGGGAAAAATATTTTGCCACACCTTCTTTTACCGCCTACAAACCAATTGTACTATTAGACTAAAATTTTGTAATTTGTTTATATAGATACGTTCGGCAACTATACTCAAAATGGCGAAAACATAAAATGTATTTTTTCCGATTAGCATGAAAATTCATATATGGCAGTAAGGCGGTGGCAGGACAACGTCTGCCGGAGAATATCTTTATACAATAAATTCCTTTGTACATGGCTTTCTCACTGAACTCCTCCTAAACAGTTAGACCGATTTTGAAGAAATTTAGTGTTTGTTTTTGTTAATTCAAGTTTCTTTTATTTATTAAAAGCATTTTTGTTAAAAAATTTTTCAAATCCTGACTAATAATAATTTCATTAGCCGAATCATCAGAATTTCGTTTTTTTATTGGTCTAATGAAGTATTTAAAAATTATGGTTGTGTATCCAAAGTAGCAAGCAAAATATTGCTACAAGGAAAATGTCCGGCTAAAAACAAACTAAATTCGGCAACTACAAGAAGATGGAAGAAAAAAACACACATACATATAAATAATAACCTGTAAAATTTGTATCAAATAGTCCTTTTATTCTCATTAATTAAATCTACAATATTTCTTTGTTTTATTTAAAATTTATAAAATACTGCTAGACCAATTTTATTTTATTGCTACATTTTTTTATTATCCAATAATTATTTCATTAGCCGAATCAGAATTCTGTCTTTCTATTCAGCTAATGAAATATCTAAAAATCCTTCTCTGCAGCAGCAACCAAAATATAGCTACAACAAAAATGTCCAGCTGGAAACAAAATAAATTCGGAAACCATGCACATGCAAATAAGAAGCTGTAAAATTTTATTTTCATTCATAATATTAGAAATATTTCTTCAGATATTCAAATAAGAAGAAACAGGCAAGCACATTAAAAAATACCGATCTTTTTGTTCCGTTGTGCACGCAGCCAAAATGATCAAAATATAGAAAACAAAATGTAAACAAACTCGCACTTTTGAAGGGGTATAAAATAAATGTCCCATCAAAATATCCTGTTCTGTCGATGGATGGCTAATATTAGCGAGCAAAAAATAACGAGCGACGAGTGAAAACTCTTATAGATATATACTCGTTGTTTCGTGTTCGCTACCGAAACTACGTTGGTTCTAAGAAAAGTATCGAGCATAAAAATATCGAGTAAAATACATCGAGTATCAAGGTATACTCGATACCAAAATATTCGATACAAAAAGCATCGAGTATACCCATCACTACTAGTGAAGACTATCAACTCAGAGGTCCCCGGTTCGAATCCGGGTTTGGGCATGGTTCTTTTCGCTTTCTTTGTTCCTTACTACATTTAAGAATTATTGAAAAAAAAACTCCACAACTAAATTGTGGAATATGGGGAATTACAGGACAGGAGGTTAAGGCATAACAATAGCTTCGGTTATAAGCAATTGCGTTTGTTCTGCATAATCGATAATTCACGTATGGTTCCAATAAATTCTTAAACTAATAATCTAGTCCTTTCATTTCAGGTGAAACGCATGCCTTGGTACTTTGATTTTTTTTTTTAAATTACTCAAATCAATCTACCCAAACAAGTTGGGGGGTCAACTAGAGTTGGTAGGTAGATGGGTGCATGGGTAGAATGGCATTTTACAAAAACAAAATGCACGGCATTTGCCAATCTACCCAGTCAGTGTGAATACCCCTATTGTATATTCTTGCCGTGTGCTTAAACCACGATTGGCATCACTGGTAGGTGGTGTTTACATGAAGAGAAAATTCACCCTCGCGAACAAATTTTAAACACTTAGGTGTGAAACAAAAAACCAATTTTCGTAAGAAAATTCTTAAAAAAAACCTTTTTATAAGAAACCTTTAAAATTGGCGCTTATATAATCAGACTTTTATAAAATAAACGCTCCGTCTTTAAAGTTTTTTTATTCATGGAGAAATTAATATATTTATGACAACAATAAAAAATAGAAAAAAAATAAGAACAATAAAGAAGATTTCCAATTTAATACTATATATAAATAAATCTTCAAATTTGACCAAGAATTAATACGAAAAGTAATTTAAAATTAATTTTTATTTTGTAGTGGTTTTGAAGTCTGTTTTTTTTTTGTTAAAAAGTTTTTATTTCTTCCTTTTTAGAGATTACTAGCTGAAACCCGGCGCGTTGCTGCCCTGCCCCGTTTCCAAACACCCATCAAATGTTAACATTGTACATAGCATGTTTAAATTGTGGTTAAATACTAAATCTGTGCTACCTATAATTCCAAAGCTATTCGATAAATCATAAAGTAACTTAATCATAAAAGCCATTTCTTTTGATTGGAAAGAGATATTGGGGTAATTTTTTCACATAAATTACTTTTAAGACTTGAATTTTTTGTAAAAGATATAAAAACAACATTTTGAAAAAAATAAATTTCGCCAAAAAAATCAAAGGGTGTACCTTGTTGTTTTGATGACAAAAACATTAAAATAATTTTTGCGCTTAGCTGGAAGAATTTTTGCAAATAAATGCTATGTCATATGAAAGTAAGTCAGATGTGCAATTTTTAATTGATTTCATTTTTACAACAAAAACAATTTTTGAGTAATTTTTTGAGTAAAAAGTCAATATTTTGGACCTTTCTTGACATAATTATAAAACATAGTTTCACTGACTAAAAGGTACAGTTCAACCCATTTTTCTAAAGTATATTTATTGAACTTTTGAACAAAAAAAATTTGAATCAAATATATTAATGGAAAGAGGAGATATTTGCATCCAAAGACCAAACTTTGATTTTCATGGCGTTTTTTCTCATTCTTTGGTAACGATGTTTTATGAAAAAGTCGTTGTACTGAAATTTTCTACAAATTTGAGTGTATGTGAGTGTTTTTGATGCCAAAATAACAGAAATTTTTTTAAATTAAAAAAAAAACTCCGGTAAAAATTATTATAATAACAAAATTGCCGTTAGTTGAAAAAGTTCGGAGGGGGCGTGGCAAAAAATAAGTATGTAATATTTTATGTTAGAATAAATTTAATATGTGCACCTAGTTTGAGCAAAATCCGTTGAGCCGTTTATATTTGTAAAAAGGCCAAACAAACAAACAAACAAACAGAAAATGATTTTTATTACTATAGATTGTCAATTGTATGAAAAAATAGATTTTTTAGTCATAAATTTTGATTATTTGAAATTTGATTGGAAAGAGATATTGGGGTAATTTTCACATAAATTATTTCTGACTTTTTGTAAAAAATATAAAAACAACATTTTGGAACAAATAAATTTCGCGAAAAAAATCAGAAAGGGTACCCTTGTTGTTTTGATGACAAAACCAGTAAAATAATTTTTGCGCTTAGCTGGAAGAATTTTTGCAAATAAATGCTATGTCATATGAAAGCTACGCCGATGTGCAATTTTTAATTGATTTCATTGTATGATGCCAGGTACCCTAAAATTTCCGTTTAAATCGGTCGACCCGCTTTTGCAGTTAGTGGTTATATCAAGAGTGGTTACATAAGATTTGTATTCCTCGGCAGACGTTGTTCGGCCCCAGACCGCCTTAATGCCATATACGAAAATGTCAAGAAATGCCAAAAATATTCACCATTTTCAGTATAACTGCCAAAAGTAACCATATGAATTAAATTACCAAATTTTAGTCAAATACAATCAAAACTGTTTGAAATATAGAATTTTTGTTGTTTTGTAAGCGGTAAAAAGGGGTGTGGCAAAATTATTTCCCTTAAACCATCTCGTACACGAAAAAAATCGACTGCCAAAATTTTATCTCAATTTAGCTAAAGCCTGGCGCACTTTGCTTCACTCTACGCTGACCCCCTTGAAAAGACAGTTTCACTAAAGTGGGACAGGCCTATTTTTAGTGCACTTGCCGAGAGTAACCATATGAGCTAAATTACAAAATTTTTGTCTGATACGACCAAAACCGTTGAAATAAAATGTTTTCATTGGTTTGTGGGCGGTAAAAGGGGGCGTGGAAACCAATTTTTAGTACATTTGCTGACAGTAACCGTACAAACTAAGCCAACATGTAAGCTCAATCGACCAGTAGTAAATTTTAATGATTTCTCAAAAAGTGGGTGTGGCTATATAGCGATTACGCCCCTTTTTAGTACAGTTGCCGAAAGTAACCATACAAACTTAGGTATCACATGTTAGTCTCATACGGCCGAAATTGCTTGAAATATAGTATTTACACTGATATGTGGGCGCAAAAAGTGGGCGTGGAAACCAATTTTTTGTACAGTTACTGCCAGTAACTACACAAACCAAAGTACCAAATTTAAGTCTTATACGACCAAAACCGTCTGATATAAACCATTTTCATTTATTTGTGGGCGGTAAAAGGGGGCGTGGAAACCCATTTTAAGTACAGTTGTCGACAGTAACCCTACATACTAAATTACAAAGTTTTAACCTTATACGACCAAAACTGACTGAAATATAACATTTTTAATGATTTGGGGGCGGTAAAAGGGGGTGTGGCAAATTTTTTCCTCAACCATCTCGTACCTGAAACAAATCGACTGCCAAAATTTCAGGTCAATCGGTCCAGCAGTTTTGGAGGCTATAGGCATCAGACACACATCGTTTTGCTTTTTATATATATAGATATTGATTTGAGGGCGGTAAAAGTGGGCGTGAAAACATTTATATATAGTGTTTGCCTCTTGGAGCACCTACACAGCAAGTTTAACTGTAAAAATGTGTAGAACTCCGGAATTGCCATGATTTCGAAAAAGTGGGCGTATTTATATGACGACCACGCCCATTTTTTGTCCACTTACCGACAGTAACCATCTGAACAAAATTACCAAATCTTAGTTTTTTACGATTGAAACCGTCTGATATATATCCTTTTTTTGTTTGTGATCGATGGAGCAAATTTGGCTTGTATGGGAGGTACCACGCCCCCTGCTCCAATCGTTACGAAACCTCACAGGAACACTCTCAAGATGTGGCTTTATTTTCCCTGATTATTTCGTAAAGATCGGTTCAGCGGTTTTGGAGTCTATACGTGATATAGCCACATACCCACCCACATACCCACCCACATACCCACCCACATACCCACATACATACATCCATTTTTATATATATAGATGATAACAATTTTTCCCCATTCTTGTAACGAATTTTTGTACCCTAGTGTCATCATTAACTAAGAAACAGTATTTGTCTTATATTGCCACGCCTTTGTCCAATAACGCCCACTTTCTTGACCGAAAATTTTCATAATTATGCCTACCCCTGTAGCTAATTTCAGTGTCCTAGTGTCAATATTATTCGAGTTACGGCATTTTTCCAATATTGCCACGCCTTTGTCAAACAACGCCCACTTTTTTACCGTAATTTGCATGATTTGTTCCAACCTCTGTGCGAGTTTCCAGTACTCTAGTGTCAATATTAACTGAGATAAAGTATTTTTCTTAATTTGCCACGCCCTTTTGTCCAATAACGCCTACTTTCTTGACCGTACATTTTCATAGTTTGCCTACCCCTGTACCTAATTTCGGTATCCCAGTGTCAATATTATTAGAGTTACAGCGTTTTTATTATATTGCCACGCACTTTATCGAATAACGCCCACTTGTTGGAACATAACTTTTAATAATTGTGCCTACCCTTGTACTAAATTTTAGTACTCTAGTGTTTATATTTTTCGATACACAAAGCTTTTCTTATATTGCCCCTGTGTCGAATACCGTCCACTTTTTTAAACGAGCACCTCCGCGTCTAATATTTCTATCTGTTGACAAAAAAATTGTGGCAATCAGGCAAGTACTTTAGGAGTTATCGATGTACATTCATTTAAAAAAAAACCAACCAACTTGAGAGCCTCTTCCTTTTTGAAGTCGGAAAAAAAATAAAACTGCCAAATAGCCACTTATGGCTACGAATTGCCAAACGGCAACACTGTTTGCAATACCATTTGATGGCAAATCACGGCAAATCCGTTGGAAATTTTGACATAGTTCGGTGTCAGGCAGAGATAGATATATGTCAGCTTCAATAATATAGGTATAATTATCATACAGGCTCATAGCAAAAAGCTTTGTTCGATATATTAAAAGGCTTAAATTTATCAATAATTTAAATAAAATAAATCGGTTTTGTAAAAAAAAAGATGTAACTATCTTTAAATAGGTTTCAAACAGATAATACCCCTTAATCAGTTGAACGTGGAAGACGTGGAACTTCAAATGATTATAGTTAAATACAAAATTCAAAATAGGAAAAAAAAACAACACAAGCTTGCTTCCTATAATTGATAAAAACACGAACTCTAAATTAACATATCGATGCTAAATTATGTAAGCATATAAACTCTTGTAGTTAAGATATAAATGAAGAAGTTTTCTCACTTTTATTAAAATCAAATATATTTAAGACACAGATGCGTTGGATTTAAGTTTTTACTAAGAAAAGGTATTAAATTCTTGATAATATTTTTATTGTTTTTACTAAAAATAAAATCTGAGTATAGTATAAAATAAGCACATTGAATACAAAAATGATACATGGAATCAATTGTTTTGTGCATGCTACTAAATAAATCGATGTGTATGACAAATGGTCGAGAACTGAACCTATACTACAATCTTACGTAGATTCTAACCGGTTCATGTTTATGTTCTCAATGAACATGACATTATTTACTACTGCGGATCATGTTTGATAGAAACGTAGAGAAATATGTAAACATAAATTCCAGATCAACATCAACAACAAATAAACTAAATAGCTTTTATTCTGTCTACCAAAACATTCTATTTACTTTCTCAAGTAAAGTAGGTACTAGCTTCTTATGTCTCCAGATATGACTGACATGCCTTGGATTGTATCTGTAATTGTCTTATCTGTGCGATAAGCGAGTAATGTGTCATTTCTTATCTATAACAGAATATTTTGCTGATGTTTAATTAATTTTCTAATGAAGAATTTATGAAGAAAAAAAAGAACAATTAATCACATTCAATCATTCGCTAAAGACCCATTATAATTATGTTCGATGCTCAAAGTACGACATTCATTACATATTCTTGCTTCGCACTAAGGAGATTTATTAAAAAAAAAAAAAAAGAAATTCGAAGCTCTCAAAAGAAACAAGCAAATTGGAATAACCACTTTCTATTTGTAAAAACTCTCTGTTCGAAAATAGCATTTAAATATCACACGTACCTCTAATTAAGATAAGGATGGATTGTTCTCTTTACGGCTGTGGTAAATTTACTAAATACCTAAAACAAATAAACAAATTCAAACGTGTTCCAAACAGACGTTTAGGGTCTTATTCAAACATTTTAAAGGACATGTTTTTATTACAAGACAAAGAAACGCGTTCGCACAGTCGCCATAGAAATTGTTTATAATCGCAGGTATATTGTCAGTATTGGTTATTGTTATTGTATTGGTTATAGACAAGATGTGGTCTATGTATGTATAATGTTCGCAAACGGTCTGACCAGAATTTAGGCAGTAGGACCAGCATGCTATAAACGTTATGTACATTAACACAATGCGGTTATGCAATAAAAGATAATTTTATTGCAGTAGCTCAAAGAGTTGGGATAGAATTACTCTCACTACAATTACAAGGAATGTGGTTGTAAAATCTTAAAATATGGAAGATTATTAGCCTTGAATGAATATGATTTGAAGTTTGGCATACGTTTTATGAACCAAATTCTTTTTAAGTTATATTTTACTAACTGTGTGCATCAATGAATTTATATGAAAATATACATCTATACCACAATACCAGCACTCAGGTATACAACATTAGTCTAATCTATTTAGAAAAGGTATTATATAGAAAATAACTAAGTCAGCGATAAAGAAAGAGTTTTTTGTTTCTTAATAAGAAAGCATCTTGAAACGAGTATTAACATTAAGTCATCCCTCTGATATGCAAAGGTTTTGTGTAAAGTGATAGTTTTGAATAAGTTTTCGGCTAGTATGATTTTTTATAATTTTTGTTTATTTTTTAATTTTTATAATCATGTTCTTGCTAGAGAATTTTTCAAATTCGTGATCATTTTTACCATTAAAAAAAATTGAATTTTTGCAAAATTATTAATAAACTTATTTTAAGCCGAAAACAAACTTTCTTTTATCATTTCAGTAGGAAACAATTACTTATAAATTAATAATTTTTTATTCATAAATGAGTAAAAATGGAATCATCAAATTTTCGCTTTCTTTTTTTTTGTGTGTTTTCGGGTAAACATTTTTTTTCATTTATCTTTTTGAATAAATAGATCTTAACTATATCAATGATAGGACTAAATTCATTAATTTTTGTTTCCACCAAAAAAATTGTTCAATGCCCCCATAAAGTTTTCATTTTAATTCTAATTTTATTGTTTTCTAATTTCGAATAAATTTAGTCCTTCCAGAAATATTTCGCTAGCGACGGCCCTGGATGTAATACTACTTTGTTCAAATAAAGCATATCGTCCCCTTCATGCCAAAAACGCCAATGTGCATTTTTATGTTTTTTGGGACATCGAGTTTAAAGATTCAAATGACTCAGAAAAATAGAAAAATCAACTTTTTCTCCAAATTTCTTTTTCACTGGATGGTGCATGCCTTCGTAATAAACAGTGAAAATTTGATCTTCGTTGCTCGACAAAATCATAAAAAAAATACTTTTTGTGCAACCATTTAACGTTTATTGCTATAAAATTGTGTTAAAATAATTGTAAAAATTTTCAAAAAAAATTATATACCTATCCATAAATTTTTTCCATGCGTATACAGATAATCTATACATATATAAAAATGGATGTATGTATGTGGGTATGTGGGTATGTGGCTATGTCACGTATAGACTCCAAAACCGCTGAACCGATCTTTATGAAATTTTCAGGGAAACTGAAGCAACATCTTGAGAGTGTTCCTGTGAGGTTTGGTAACGATTGGATAAAGGGGCATGGTACCTCCCATACATGCCAAATTTGCGCTATCGACCACAAACCCAAAAAAGGATATATATCAGGCAGTTTTGATCGTAAAAAAAATAAGATTTAGTAATTTTGTTAAGATGGTTACTGTCGGTTACTGTACAAAAATGGGCGTGGTCAAAATATATATACGCTAACTTTTTCGAAACCATGTCAATTCCGGAGTTCTACACATTTTTGTATTGAAACTTGCTGTGTTGGTGCTCCAAGAGGCGGTAACTATACATAAATGTTTTCACGCCCACTTTTTCCGCCCATACAAATCAATATCAATATCAATATATATAAAAAGCAAAACGTCTGTGTGTGTGATGCCTATAGACTCCAAAACTACACAACCGATTGACCTGAAATTTTGGCAGTCGATTTGTTTCAGGCACAAGATGGTTGAAGAAAAAATTTGCCACACCCCCTTTTTACCGCCCCTAAATCAATAAAAATGTTATATTTCAGTCAGTTTGGGTCGTATAAGGCTAAAATTTTGTAATTTAGTTTATACGGTTACTGTCGACAACTGTACTAAAAATGGTTTCCACGCCCCCTTTAATCGCCCAAAAATCAATGAAAATGCTTTATTTCTGATGATTTTGGTCGTATAAGACTTAAATTTGGTTATTTAGTTTGTATGGTTACTGTCCGTAACTGCACTAAAAGTGTGTGTCCACGCCCCTTTCACCGCCCATAATCCAATGAAAATGCTTTATTTAATACGGTTTTAGCCGTATAAGATTTAAATTTGGTAATTTGGTTTGTGTGGTTACTGTCAGTAACTGTACGAAAAATTGATTTCCACGCCTCCTTTTTCCGCCCACAAATTAGTGAAAATGCTACATTTCAAGCTGTTTTGGCCGTATAAGACTAACATTTGATACTTTAATTTGTATGGATACTTTCGGCAACTGCACTAAAAAGGGCGTTATCGCTATATAGCCACACCCAATTTTTGAGAAATCATTAAAATTGACTACTGGGTCGGTTGAGCTAAAATTTTGGCTTAATTTGTATGGTTACTGTCAGCAGCTGTACCAAAAAATTGGTTTCCGCGCCCCCTTTTACCGCCCACAAACCAAAAAAAAATGTTTTATTTCAACGGTTTGGGTCGTATTAGACAAACATTTTGTAATTTAGTTCGTATGGTTACTCTCGGCAAGTGCACTAAAAATGGGCCTGTCCCACCTTAGTTAACCTCGCTTCTCAGGGGGGTCAGCGTGGAGTGAAGCAAAGTGCGCCAGGCTTAAGCTAAATTGAGCTGAAGTTTTGGCAGTCGATTTGTTTTGAGTACGAGATGGTTTAAGGGAAATAATTTTGCCACACCCCTTTTTACCGCTTATAAAACAACAAAAACGTTATATTTCGCACGGTTTTGATCGTATTAGACTAAAATTTGGTAATTTAGTGCATATGGTTACTTTCGGCAGCTATACTGAAAATGGTGCGTATATTTGGCATTTCTTGAAATTTTTATATGTGGCAGTAAAGCGGTCTGTGACAGAACAACGTCTGCCGGGGAATACTATCTATATATATAAAAATGAATGTACGTTTATTGGTTTGTTGGTTTGTTTGTTTGTGTGTCCTTAATACATTTCTACATCGTTTATCCGATCGCGATGAAACTTTCCAAATTGGTTGCTCGCATTCATGCGCAGGTTTTAGTCGTAGTATGGACAGCGTTGGACAAGGGGTCGTGGCACCTCCCATACAACCCAAATTTGGCACAGCCATGGAATTTGGTATTTGACCACAATTTACACGTGCCGTTTTGCTGATAACATTTTATGGGCGTATTACAAGGGGGCGTGGCAACCTTCCATAGTTTGCGATATCGAAAAGCTGTAGAGTTATAGGCCGCACAGCCTAAGAATTCATTATTCGACCACGATTTACACATGCCGTTTCACTGATAGGATTTAGGGGCGTTTAAAAAGGGGGCGTGGTACCTCCCAAATTTACGAGATCGAATAGCTTTGGAAGTTTAGGTCGTACAGCCTCGGAATTCGGCATTCGAGCACAATTTACACGTGCCGTTTCACTGATCAAATTTTATGTGCGTTGTAAAATGGTAAGTGACACCTTCCTTACAGCCCAAATTTTGCGATATCGAATTGCTTTGGAGTTATAGGTCGCACAGCCTCAGAATTTAGTATTCGAACTCAGTTTACACATGCAGGTTCACTGATAACATTTTATGGAAATTTGGCAACGGGGGCGTGGCAGCAACGCGCCGGGTTTCAGCTAGTTATGTTATAAGTCATGAAAAAAAATTCACCGATCCATCTCATTTGTAGCAATAAAAAAATCACTTTTAGTGAAAATATGTGCAGATTGGCGTTTTTGGCATAAAGAAATTTAACGGTTGTGAAAATTTTGTGCATACGACTCTGTAAAAACTTTGGTAATGAAGATAATTGTGGCGGCCGTTGTCTAGTGGGTAGAGTGCGTGGCCCCTAAGCTAAAGAACTGCTGAAGCCCGGGTTCAATTCCAGGTCAGGCAGAAAGTTTTTTCAATTGAATTAATTTTTCTGTTCGGTCGTCACCTCTCTGCAGACAATGGCAGAGAGGTTTACCTCAGAGAGTAAAAATTGCCATGTAAAGCTTCTTGAGAACATAAGCCGTTCAGAGTCGGCATAAAACACGTAGGTCCAGTTCTCGATCATTTGTGATCAAACATTTAATAACACGCACAACACAATTGATCAATAGAAAGCTAGGTGAAAGTTCTTCCAAGGGTTGAAATGGCCGGTTTAATTTTTTTTAATGAAGATAATTGCAAGATAATTTTCAAAGCAGTGGCAACGTCTTTAATCAATACTCAAAGAAGTTGACTTTTTGACCTGTTAATTATACGTAGAAAAATTAATACACTACCAGAAAAACGCGAATTTTGATATTAAAAACAAAAAATGCTTAAGCTGAAATGAGAATTTTATTAAATTCTTTTTTTTTTCGGTTAAATAATAAGAATAATAACGATCTTAGTGCTAGTAAAAATATTAGTATGATTTTTGAGAAATTATTTTAAATTATAAAGTTGCTGCTTGTTTAATGAGGGAGTGACCGTGTCTACTGCCATTTCTCTGTAGATTTCGGAGCTCGGATGTGGGCGCTTGTTCTGATGACTGATAATCAAGGTTTTTAAGTGAGTTCTTGACGATTTGTGCTGCTCCATAATTTGCGATTTCCTCCGTTTCTACTTGGATGTGGGTGCTCCATTTGACTACTCCAGATCCGTTTCTTCGTTCACTGCTGGCTCTGGTAAAGCATCCCGTAACTGCCCCGATCCTTCTATTCCAAGGTAAAAGCGATGATAGGAATAATCATATCTTGGCACATCTTGCGCAGATCCCGCATTTTTTCGTTGCTGATTGATTGTGCTTTCACGTATGCCTTTGGTATTTGGAAAGTGGAATTCGTCCTTTGGCCCTGCAAATACCCACTTCCTTTTATCTCAAAATTCGCATTTTTCTGGTAGTGTATTAATTTTTTCCTTGTATTATTAACAGGTCAAAAGTTCAAATTCTTTGAGTATTGGTTAAAGACATTGCCTCTGCTTTGAAAAACAAATCGCAAAAAGAGCTTTACCAAAGCTTTTACAGAGTCGTATGCACAAAATTTTCACAACCGCTAAATTTCTTTATGCCAAAAACGCTTATGTGCACATGTTTTCACTAGAAGTGATTTTGTTACCGCTACAGATGAGATTGATCAGTGAATTTTTTTTCATGACTTATAACTATATAATATATAATATCTGTGTATGTATAATAATTTTTAACTATTTTAACACAATTTTAAAGCAAAAATAAACGTACACAAGAAGTATTTTTTTATGAATTTGTTAAGCAACGAGAATCAAATTTTCACTGTTTATTAAGAAGGCAAGTCACCATCCAGTGACAAAAAGAAATTTGGAGAAAAAGTTGATTTTTCTATTTTTCTGAGTCATTTGAATCTTTAAACTCGATGGCCCATTATCATAGTCAAAAAAAAGTCGACTTTAAATTTAGTATAATCATTTTTAACAGTTTCTCAATATAATATGTTGTCAAAAAGCTTGAACTAAATTTAAAGTCGACTTTATTTTGACTATTTTAATGGGCCGATTTCTCAAAAAAAAAAAAAAAAAAAAAAAATAAAAAAGCACATTGGCGTTTTTGGCATGAAAAATTATTCAAAAAATCACATAGGTGGTTTTAGCATAGAATTTTATGATTTTTTCTAAACCTAATTGGATTTTTTTGTTTTGAGGGAAAATTCTTTGCTTTGAAATGCATCAGATGCAATTAAAACTCTGAACCAATTTTTTTTTTCACATTGGCGTTTTTGGCCCTTCATACCGATATTATCGATAAGACAATTTATGATTGAAATTTATGATTATGATGAGACCACATATACTTTCTAACTGCAATTTATTTAACACCCATAGAAACCAAATTTTCCAAAATTTCGATACGACACCTGGTTCTTAATAAAAACGACACCCCGTTTGCCTTCTCATTTTTACTAACCCATTTTCATCGCTCTGGGAGGGGGGGGATAAGAAAAATATAGAATCATAAACAAGTAAGAAAAAGTTAGAAAATGACGTCTACTTTCATGTAAAAAAACACAAAGTTGATAAATTGGAAAACTACTGAGCTACAGCACTTTAAAAGAACGTTCTTTTTGTGGGCTTGAACCGCAGGTCATACCTTAATCGAAAAAGCGGAAAATGTCGGAAACTTGTTAAAGAATATGAGTACGGAAGCGTAAATATTACGACAGAAATTGCAATTTTAAGTCTGAGATGTGAAAAAGTGAAGAGGCGGCCCGTAGTCAGGGTTTTCTCATGGTGGGAAGGGGAAGGCAATCACCTCCAGGTGATTGATATTTTGATTACAAAAAAGTATTGGTACAAATATAATATTTCAAGTATAGATATAAAACTTTTTTATACAATCTTGATTACGTAATAATTATTCTTGAATGTGGCTTTTATTTTCTTTTTATTAAATATGCACTTTTTCGGCTTTAAATTTGCTCAAAAATTAAAATTTAAATGTCCAAATTTGATAAATGAAATTTTGGTTTAAGTTAGTAATAAGTTTTTTTTTCCGGAAGTTCGCGATGTAGAATAAAAGTACTTCATTTTATACAAACCCATTGAAGAATTTTTACTTTTGCGTAGAAAATAAATCAATGTGTTATGGAAAATTGATTAAAGACATCGTATAAAATAAAGTTCCAATAGTTAAAAAAAAATAATAAAAAATTTGAAAGTCAAAGTGCATAAGTGGCTATATAGTAGAGGAAAAAAAAAGAATTCAATATGAGTTCCGAGAAGAAACCGGGCTTTTTTTCGGGCAAGTATTGCTTTCCTTAAGCAAAGCATTAGAAATAGCAACGGTGGCAACACTGCGAGGCGTGATTTTGAAGATTTTGAAGTGCGTGTATCTATTACAAGAATGAATGTAGAGCTTTTACAGAATTAAAAAAAAACAAATTTTTAGTGCCATCACTTCTTGTCACCTAATTGACTAAGAAAATTTTGGAAAATTCGTTTTAGCAACGCAGAACTTGCACACATATTTATATGGAAGTTGGAAGGACACAACTCCAACTCCAACTCCAACTCTCCATAAAATTGTTTGTCATGGGAAAGAAATAATAAATTAAGACTTTTTTCATTTCGTGAGCTATGGGAGGAAGCTCAAGATGCTTAAAACAAGGATTTAAAAAATCACAGACTAAGTAACACAAGAAAAAAAATAGTAGGGTGGACCAAAATGCTGAGTTAAGGACAATGCTAATGATCTCATCGAACCCCTTAATAACGCCACTGTGACAAAAAAATGTAAGAAAAAAGAGTTTCTGAAGGTAATCTTGACGATTTTAGAGATCTTCTAATTGAAAAAAAAAACCGGCAGAAAGTTCATTAAATATCAGTTATAAAAAGGCTATTTTAAGATTTGCATGTCTTCAGGCAAAACTGATATTTTTATTAAGCAAATTTCAAAAATATTGTGTTGTTGCAAGCAAGGGCGTAGGCAGGATTAAAATCAGGGGGGGAGCAAGACCCCTTAAAATTTTTTTACCATATCTTTCCTATTCATGGCAATAGCCGAGAGAGGTATTTTAAATTTGTAACTTTTTTGTTTGTATGATCCAACCAAGTGCCGAAAAAACGGAATTGGAAAATATTTTGAAGCAGTTCAATATTGGCAATTCCCACATATATTCGATTACTACCAATACTCTAACCTCCAATACCAACGGTATTGAAAAAAACTATTTTAATTTCTATGTAACGAAAAATGTTGCAGGTTTTTTCTTTAATAAATTACTTGACCTAGAGCTCTTAAAATTTTAACCTTGTAAAATCATGAAAATAACACAATTTAATTATAAACCAAAAAATGTGAACATTATTTACTTCATGTAAATATCTAAGTTTTTAAATTCCCGTTTGAACAGTATACAATATTTTACAAAATTATACGATATCGCTTTAAAAAAACTGATTTGCTTTTAAATTTTTCAGGTCTAGATTCAAAGAAAAAGGTAAAATTACACATTAAAAAAGGATCACATATAGAAACTATTAAAAAATCCATCGAATACAAAAAATCTCATATTTCGGGGGGCAATTGACTTTTGTTGTAAGTATGACTTAATAAGTTTAACAAGAAATATAAATTTAACCTTATTAAGTTTATTTTAGTAACGAAAAAAATGTTTATAAAATAAAACAAAAAAATAAAAAATAAAATTATTTTGCAAACCACCCTGTCAAGTAACCCGAAATATTTTTTCCATAAAAAAAGGGTTTGAAAAATCTGAAACGGTTCAAAATTTTTATTTAAAAAAAAGTTCACTGAGCGCCTAATTTTGAGAAATAGGTCATATTTTTTGCCCATCATTTAATATCAAATATTCTAAATTGAAAACTCTTTCAGCGTCTATTGTAAAAGTTAAAAATAAGAAATAATTTTAAGTACTTTTTTTTAACCTTACCTTAACGACATGCAATTTAAGGCTCCAGAGAATTGAGCTTCATTCCTTAATGGATGGATTATCAAAAAAATGCACAGCACATAAATACAGCACATTTTACGGATTTTAGGTACAGAAAATAAAAAAGAAATTAAGATTTTTTTTTTTTGGCCTGAAAACTCAAGGTTTTCACTTCAAACCATATATAAAGGTAAATACAGTTTTCATAAGAGTTCATATAGACTTATAAGAATTATATTTAAAAAAAGACAAAAAAGATTAAGAAACCATTTGTAGCAATTTAGGAATTATAAAGTGCTTAAGGTTAGGAAAAATTTTTTTCTAGGATTTGTCATCATTTTAAAAACAGAAAGTTGTAATTGAGGTATTTTTCATGTATTTATTCAAGAGTGACAGTAAAAAACAGGTGCATCGTTGGGCACACAAGAGAAGCAAAGCTTTTTCGTAGTTTCATAGATATGATAATATAATAGGTTTTTTTTTAATAAAATAATTTTTAAATGCAAAAATAACATTTTTTGCATTTGTATTAGTAGATTCTACGGAAGATATAAATTTTTTGTTTTCTATAACAAAAGAATTAAATATTAACACACACAAAAAAAATGTAACAAGCATTTTACATATCTTGCCTGCATTAATTAATTCATCTTTTTTTTCTGTCACTTAGAAAACGCATTTTTAAACTCATTTGTGTTCAATTGTTAATTTTCCTTCGCAGTCTGCTAAAAATAAAATGTGTACTAACAACAACACAAGCGCACATCAACAAAAAAAAAAAAAAACCAACTACTTAACGATGCAGATGACAAAGTGTAGTAAGTAGAAGCAGCATTATTGGTATTTTTTGCTATTTTTGTTGTTTGGACAGTTGCTATATATGTAAAATATGTAGGTCAGTCAAAACACAAACCTTAATATTACTTAATAATACTAAATATTGATTGAACCACTTTTCGTAACAAAGGCTTTTGAATTGGTGAGTAGTGTGTAGAACTTTCAATCGAAGGGGTATGAGTTCGATACTTACGGCATTCAAAGAAATATTTTTAATATTATATTTTCTTGTTGTAATAGACGCATGCAAAAAGCAACATCAATTCTGAGAAAACGGTGTCGGTAATAAGGGTTGTTTTTGAGATTGCACTTGTCGGCCTTTGTAGTCTAGTGGAGAGTGCGCTAGACTCTCAACCCAAAGGTCCCTGGTTCGAATCCGGGCTCGGGCATGATTCTTTTCACTTTCTTTGTTCTTTCTTTGTCCTACATTTAAGAATTATGGAAAAACTAAAAATCCACAACTAAATTGTTGTCTGTGAGGCTAACTAGCCTCGGTTAAAAAGCGATTCAAATTGTCTTTCGCGGTTGTTTCCCCTAATCAATAATTCACGTATAGTTCCAATCAATTCTTCTAGATAATCTATCCCTTTCCTTTCAGGTCAAAGACCAAACCTTGTTTGTATAAGGCGCATTCCTTGGTTCTTTGATCTTTTAATAAAAAAAAAAAAAAAAAGCCAATTAAAGAAAAAAAAAATAAACTGGCCATTTCAGCCCTTCGAAGGACTTTGAAATAGCTTCTTATGGATCAATTGTATTGTGCGTGTTATGAAATATTTGATCACAAATGACCGAGAACTGGACCAATGTGTTTTATGCCGACTCCAAGCGGCTTATGTTCTCAAGAAGCTTTACATGGCAATTTTTACTCTCTGAGGATTGCCATTGTCTGCAGAGAGGTGACGAACAGAAAAATTAATTCAATTGAAAAAACTTTCTGACTGAGCTGGACTTGAACCCGGGATACCGAACAGAAAAATTAATTCAGTTGAAAAAACTTTCTGACTGAGCTGGAATTGAACCCGGGATACCGCTGTTCTTTAGCTCGGGGGCCACGCACTTTACCCACTAGGCTACGACCGCTAATTACAAAAAGACTCGCTGCAGAAAAGATCCTGGAGTTTTGTCTATTTGAACCTTAATGGGGTAATGAAACAAAATTTATATTTTGTCCAGTTTGGTCAACTTTTAATTTTTATACATTCAATTTAAAAATCTTCATAAATCCCAAACCTTTCACTTAAATTTCACAATAAGTTAATGTATAAAAACAATAAAGTACACAATTATCTCATAAATTTATTTAATTTTTAAAAAAATTTTTACCTTTCAAAACAGCTTCAAGCAACATAATTTAAATAACGACCTTACAACAATTTTATCAAACTATTGAAAAAGAAAAATATATATTAAACAAACAAAACTTAACAATTTGAACAGTTGAAGTTTCGAACGACAAGTATTTTTGTTACTTAATATTGGAATTCGCGAGTTATGTACTTATATTCTTGCTCCATCTCTCCAATCTTAACTTAAATGGGGTTTTTTTCTTAGTATTTTTGAAACAACATAAGTCTCGCAAATTGAATTTATCAGGAATCAATAAAAACTGTGTCATTTGCAAATAAACGAACTTTCAAGAACTTTTCGGGCGTGTTTGGACATCAAAGTAGGAAAAATTGAACAATCTTGAAAATAAATCCAGAAAAACAGTTGCGGACTTTTAAATGTTTTAGCAATTAAAAATGTTAGGTGTTATTAAATTTTTAAAAATAATTAATTTTTATATTGTTTTTAATGTTAAACACAGTGAAAATAATACTTAAATACTAACATTGTTATGTTTCATTATGGTACATATTCATATTCTTCATGTTTTGCATCTAGATGATCTACATCATATTCAGTTCCATAGGTTGGAGCAAAAGTTTGTTTTTTTTTTGGTTCTTGGAAACATTTTTCCCTTATGATTCTGTTGACAAACCAGGTTTTTTTAAAAAAGAGTCTGATATTACTTAAAATTGCAAACAGTGTTCTAATTTTTTAATACAAAAACCACTTATGTACATGACCTAACTTATGTTGTTTAAGCAATAAACGAAGATTATAAATAAAAAATATAAAAAAGAATATAAAAATGTCACTAGTAGAGATTTAACCTTGTTATACCTTTAAGAAAACGTTTGCAAAAAAAAAGTATGCTAAAAAATGGACTTATGCCGTTTCTAAAATAAACGATTCAATTAAATTAGAGATTATCAAAATAACTTGACATTGTTCCACCGATTCCTTTTAAATACTGTATTAAAAATTGTACACTTTTGTTTCTGAAAGTAGATTTAGAATTAATTTTTAGTCATTTAAAGTTTTTTGACGTAGAATTACGTCTTACAGCGCGGTTAGTATGGAGGTCAGTTTCACGAATTTTTTCAAAGCGATATTTGACACTTTGGGGCATACCTACAGCCTTTAATATTCATCGTACAAAGAAAAAAAAATGCCAAAATATCAGTTTTAGTGGGAATAAAACGAATATCTAATAAAATAGCAAAATCTTAGAAGATGAAAAATTCATAAATTCGTATGAGAAATGCACAAGCTGCTTAGCTGCGTAGCTGCAGTAACTGCTTGTGATGTTTTTAAGGTTGTTGTTGTTGTTGTGTTTGCTTGTTTGGTTCGTAATCACGTCGTTCGTTGCTGTGCTGCTTTTGTTGTTGTTGTTGTTTTTTATTAATATGTATGTAAAACATACATACATAAATACACATCACTTTAGGTCAGGTTAGAACAATTTATTGCTCTAACGAATTTTTTTCAAAGAAACAAAAGAAAAAAAAACATCACTAGCTGATTAGTTAGTTAGCTGATTGATTAACTAGTTAGAGAAATTAATTGTTCTAACCTAAAGCTCAATAAACGATTTTAAACTTGATTTCAATGCAGGATTCAATGCATATTTTAGAGTTTTTTGGCGAACGGGTGAAAAAGAGAGGGAAAAAAGACAAGAACAAACGACGCATCAAGCGAATATGACATTAATTTCAATTCGATTCTTGATAAATATAAAAAAGGACTTTACAATAATAATATAGAGAACGGTTTAAAGATGCAAAAACATGTCGTTTTCATACCAGCAAATCAGACGCTGCCGTTTTAAGTACCGTTTAGCTGGCACCATGGTGTAAGAATATCTTACACCATGGCTGGCACAGTAACATTCATGGCTTGTAGGGTTGTAATGCAATAGAGAATACAGATGCATGTAGTTAGAGAGCCAGAGAGTATGCGGCTACAAAAAAATGTCTACTACTAGCCAAGGTTGCCAGTCAAAATTTAAAACAATTCCGACAAAAAGTTACTTTTTTCACAATAACATAAATTAAACAAAAATTACCATTGTAAAGATAAACAAAAAAGTTTCTTCCGCAATAAAAAATATAAAAAAAAATCTCACGATCATTAAAAATTACCACAAAAATACCACGCGTTTTAAAAATACCACCACAAATTCCATATGCATTTACAACTGCCACAAAAATCTCATTAGTATTAAAAATACCACAATAAGTCCCATATGCACAAACAATTTAAAAAACATTTGAAAATACCAAAGAGAAACTTTGCTTACTAAAAAAGAAAAAAAATGTAAGAAGAATATTACCAAACTCCCACGGAAATTTAAATAATATCCCGCTGAATTTCCACGCCATTTAAAAAATACCACGCTGAATTAAAAAATTTAATAGGAATTCCCAGAGACAAAAATTCCTAAGTGCAATTAAAAATTACCACGAAATTTTTCCAACATAACTGGCAACGTTGCTACTAGCTGCTGATATTGTTGTTTTGGTTCTGCATGTGCTGTAAAGGGCCGTTTTTCACTCGGCAATTCTATGAGCAATAATTGCTTTCGCCGCAAGCAGTTTGTTGACTACTCGGGTTTAATGGGGACTTTCGTAAGCCCCCTCATGCGGGCGAATAATCCAGAAACTGCTTACGGCAAAGGCAATTATTGCCGAGTGAAAAGCGAGACAAGGAGATCTTGCTACCAGAGCAAGAGAATTATTGCTCTCGGAGCAATAATTGCCTTCGCCGCAAGCTCGAGAATATTCTTGAGTGACGAGTGAAAAGCGGGACATAGTAAGCAAAGTTCTGTTTATTTCCTGTGGACTATTCGGTTCATCCCCTCTAACGCTGCTCAACCGCTGTGATCTTGCTCTTTTCTGTGATTCGTTGTTTTAGATTTGTTGGTTCAGTTAGCTGAAATGTTTTTAGATGTTCTTAATTTTTACTTGACATGAACAGCTGTATTTGACAACTAGCTCGCTTTTCTCTGCTTTCTACTTCATTCCTCTCCTAGTCGGCCCTACGTGGTTATTCTGCCATGAGTTAGAGTACGAATAAAACGAATGTTTATTTTCAGCATGTACATATGTATACTACTACGAAAATTTGCGCATGCGTTACTAAGCATGCGTTGTGCTTTAAAAACTATATTTATTTTTTAAATACCATAATATATTCGAACTATTTTTATTATGCATTATATTCTTTTCACATTAAAAATTTATTTTTTTAACTAAAATTTTAATTTTAAATTACTTTTAAAATATACATACATATACGTAAAGGGTCCGCCAGCGTGAAAAGCCAAAAACAGTGCGTACACCCGAGAATATTGCTGCTGTGGCAGAAAGTGTGCGTTAAGTGCCATCAACATCAATTCACCGTCGTTCTCAACAATTGAACATTTCGGAGACATCATTGAGACGAATTTTGCATAAAGACCTTGGTATGACGCCATACAAATTCCAATTGGTTCAGGAATCGAAGCCAACTGACCATCTAATGCGTTTTCGCTTCGCTAAGTGGGCCTGCGATCGACTTACAGAAGATGCCGATTTTGCCAAAAAAATCATCTTTTCAGATGAAGCTCATGTTACAGTCAATGGCAGTCAATACAGGTAACAGTCAATGGCGATCGTTATCGGGCCATGTTGTTCACAAAAATTGAAGAGGAGGATATTGTCAACATTTGGTTTTAACAGGACGGCGCTACATGCCACACAGCCGAAGCTACACTCGATGTTTTGCGCCCTGTTTTTGAAGATCGCATTATCAGCCGCAGAGCTGATGTCGTTTGGCCACCTCGTAGCTGCGATTTGACACGGTTGGACAATTATTTGTGGGGTGCCCTCAAAGATAAGTGCTACGCAGACAAGCCAGAGACAATTGACGCTTTAAAGGACAATATTCGTGAAGCCATTGGTGAAATACAGCTGCACACAATCGATAATGTGCTTAAAAATTGGACCGATCGTGTAGGCTATTGCATGGCCAGCCGAGGCAGCCATTTGAATGAAATTTTCCATTATTAACCGGAAGGATTGTACTTTCAAATAAAAAAGAAATTTGAGAAAATATCCAGTAGTTTTTTTATAGATTTTTAAAAAAAAAAGTTATTTGGCGGACCCTTTATATGCTCTTTACTACAGGAAAAATAAATAATTCAAATTTACCCATATTTATTTCCATTAATTAAACATAACTTTGAATTATATTTAGTTTTAACCAATAAAACAAATGAAAAAGAACAACAAATTCATCACCATAAATATCAAACGAAAACTTTTTATAAAGCAAACCAAAGTTTTACATGAATTTAATTGTGAGCTTTTTAGATCAGGTAAGTTTAAAGAAGGACAACAACAACAAATTTGTTTTTGAATAATTTTTATTTAGAAGGTGAAATACTTTAAAAAAATTTTTGAAGAATATACATGAAAAAATACAGAATTTTACTCTATTACTGTATAAAAAGGAATTCTACGACTATACTTACGATTCTATCGAAACTGTGTCTTTTTTTAAAAATTTTTTATGATTTGATAATTATTTTTTAAAAATGATAATTTCTTGCTTTTAACATTTTTATTTGCATTTTTTTTTATACCTTCTGATGCTTTAGGAGAGGGTGATAAAGTATCTTTCTTTAAATAAACGGTGTTAAAAGATCTTTTGGATTTGAATTGTTTTTAAAAATAAATTGTTATTTTTATAAACTGTTAGATTTATATTTAAGCTATAGCATTTTTATGTTTTTTTTTCAAAGTTTTCTCAAAAAAATGTTAAATAACTTTTTGTTTATTTTATTAGCTGATAATTAATGATTTTACTATGTTGAGGATTTTTAAAAACACAACGTGTTTTTGTTGGTAAAAAGGGAAAAGGTCCAAATTTTTGTAGAGTAGGGTAATGTTGTTTTTTTTTGCTTAGGTCAGCTTAAGTCTTTTTGAAGAAAATATTTGGCAACACTGTATACTTTACGGCATAAACTATAACACAAACCGTTACTTTTTCAAGTAGGAGATTCCTATTTAAATTCTAATATCATGCATTTAACACTTTATGTATTTACTTACAGCTTAACGTTTTAATGTTTGATTTGTTTGTTCCTCTACCACATATGTACATAAGAATGTAGTTAATAAAATAATAACTAGATGGAAAGACCTCCAGGCAGACCTTAGATAAATATGTGTCTATGTATAGATATATAATATCTGAAAGCGTAGCTGCATGTATTTTGGATGCGAGTGTTGTTTGTACCGTCCTAATAAACTCAAATGTTTTTGAGACAACTCAAGTAGATCATTAATAGTTGTTGGAATGAACGAATAGCTTATGGTATCGCATGAATATGTTTATTTATTTTGGATTCTCATATTTTTTTGTTGAATGAGTTGTGGATATCGTCTTTCGATTTTAACTAGCAGCTTTTTTATTTTCATTTGTTTTAACCATTATTAGCTTTTAAGTTTATGAACTTCACTGGTTGGTGTTGTTTCTTAAGTTTTATTCAAACAAAGTGACGTTTGTTGTGCCAAGCTATTTAGACAATTGTTGAACATGAGCTCTGACTGAACTTTTTTTTATAATTTGTTTGTTTTAATATTATTAATGATAATTATTTATATAATGTTTCTATAAAACTAATTATCGCTACTTGTTATTAATTATCTCGTCAAACGCCAAATCGTGTTGTTAATATCAAAAGCAAACAAAAGTTTTAAGCCTGAAGAGGCTTTATTCTGGAGATTTTTATGTTGGTAGTGAAGTTGTTTGGACATTTTTTTTTATGTTAATGTAAATATTTTGTTTTGCGTTTCTATTTCCACACATTTGCATATTTAAGATACTTGTTTCAAACTACAAATTATCGATTTTTATTTATGTATTCTTATTTTTATTCCCAATGCCTCCAGATTATCCTACGAAAGTTTTTAGTTGAAATAAATTTTTTGTAATTTTATAATTCTTCTACTTTATAAGATAAGAAAATAATATCCACTAATTTTTCACAAACTTTCGGTTTTTCTAAAAATAATGTTTTTAAAATTGCTAAGACGTTTAGCTGAAAAATCATAATAGGGGTATTGACTCTGACTTGGGTAGTTTACTTTTGATTATGGCGAGCATCCTAAATTGCAATTGAGTACTTTGTTGAATAGTTTTGGGCAGTGTTGCATGTTTGTTTGATCTCCCCAGCTTATGTAGCTGATGAGAGATAAGTGACAGCTGCCAATTTTTTTTTGTCATTTTATTTTATATACGAGTGAAGTTCGCAGCATTTTACCATTTACAAGCAATTCCGGGCAGACGTTGTCCGGACGTAAAATTACCAAATTTTAGCCTAATACGACAAAAACCTTCCGAAATATAGCATTTTTATTGATTTGTAGGCAGTAAAGGGGGTGTGGAAAATTTTTTCCCTAAACCATCACGTACTCGAATCGACTGCCGGAATTGCAGCTAAATTTTGCTTATACCTGGAGCACTTTGCTTCACTCCACGCTTAGCCCCTGAAAATGGGGCGTAAACATAGTTCAGCCACGTTCAGTTTTAGTAAAATTGCCGATAGTAGCCCTACGAACTAAATTACACAATTTTAGTCCCATACAACCGAATTCGTCTGTAATAATGCTTTTAAATTGCTTTGTGGGCGCTAATAGTGTGGGTGTCGCAATATTTTGTTATTATTCGAGACATTAGCCTTGATAATAAATGTGCTAAATTTGATGCCCTTAGGTCAATTATTGTCTATTTTTGCAAAAGGTGGTAACACATGGAAAAAGTTCTCAATTTGGCAAGAAATCAATCTGCCCAAACAAGTCAGGGGGTCAGCTAAAGTAGATTGCTAGATGGGTACTTGGATACAATGACTCTGTACAAAAACAAAATGTACGGCATTTGCTATTCTACCCAACTACCCAAGTCAGTGTGAATACCCCTAATGGAACCAATCCGTTTTTATTTACTTTTAAAAGACTTTATCCAATTAGTACTGAAAATTTTTGAAGTAAAACGTCTTAGGCACAGTTTTGATATTGTGAGTGAAATTTTTCGAGTCTCGTTACGTCTGGGGGGGGGGAGGGAGAAGAAAAGTATAGCGTAGACAAAAGGAGAAAGATACAGGACATAGTATATTTTTACTTAGAACCCTTTTATATTGATCAAGACTTGAAGTCAAGTTTCAGAGTTTGTAGGCAATTCGCCGCACATCGGAAGCGACGGAAGGGAAAAGAAACTTGAAGCTGTACCGGCAATTTTTCGTATTCCTTTTGTTATTTTCGCGTTGTTGACAGTGCTTTTTATTTTATTTTTCGCATATCAATGTGAGTTTGTTAGACTTCGGTTGCATTAAAATTTTTCTGCATGTAATTTAATTTAATATTGCATTAAATTTTTAAGCAAAAACATATTGTTAACTTCTATCGTGGTAAAAAATTACAGTTCAGTTTGCAAATTTCTATAAACTATAATTCATTTGCTTGCTACCTATCTCGTTTTATTTTTAGAAAACCAGGAAAGAAGACAAGAAATTGAATTCAAGTCTTGACCAATGTGAAAGCTTTCGTCAAGTTCAAAAGAGAACGTCAAAAAAACTTGACTTCAAGTCTTGATCAATGTAAAAGGGGTCTTATAACAAGTTCCATTAAAATTCACTTTTACGCTACCTGTAAATTATTAAGAAACAAGGTATCAACAGCCATTCATTTAAATTTTTCAGCCTGATTTAGAATAGTTGTGTTCAGTTCATATACGTTGTGCAAAAGTTTGCACGTAATCAAGAATGTATGTAAAATGTGTATGTTCCCTCCAGGAAATGTGAGCATTCCCGGATGTTACCAGGAAGCATTCCATGGAATGTTGCACACTCCATTGATTTTTTTACATAGCATGTCATAAGAGGGAAACATTCCTCTCAGCTGTGCTAAAAATGAATGTGGAAACATTCCTCTCCGCTGTCTTAAAAATCGAATTATAAGCAGTCCTCTTCCCTGTTCTAAGAATTAATGTGGAAACAATCCTCTCCCTTGTTACGAAAA
This sequence comes from Dichetophora obliterata, assembly GCA_963920525.1. Lineage (NCBI taxonomy): Eukaryota > Metazoa > Arthropoda > Insecta > Diptera > Sciomyzidae > Dichetophora > Dichetophora obliterata. The sequence continues at coordinate 246,648,274 of OY986435.1, read as the reverse complement.
TGCCCGGCCAGGATTCGAACCCGGGAACCCTGAGCGACAGTCAAGCGCGCTACCACTAGACTATCGAATTCATTGTTTTCTACCACTAGACAATAAGCGGCTAGAAAACAATGATATTAATATTTTATATTGTCAAGCGGTGTGGAAACAACATAAATACAAAACTACCCTTAAGCTTCCAAAAGATACGGTTTGGAAACAATATAAATACAAAACTACCCTTAAGCTTTCAAAAGATACGGTGGGTAATGTTTCTTTATCACTTTTAGATGGAAGCCTTCCGATTTTTCCTGGAGGGATTATATAATAACGGTGGCCAAATGCGGCTCTTTGTTAAGTGAAGTGTGGCTTTTTTTATTTAGATATTCCAAAATATAATAAAAAAAATTGTATATATCTCGTCAAATTCCATGAAAGTGGATGTTATTGTTTGACCAACGATTTGACGAGAAAATTGATTTCAATTTCAATTTATTTAGCAAAGTTGTGAAAATGGGGGTTCATAATGTGAACCCCATTTTTCTCCACTAGTTTTTCTCTTAACCGCTTGTAAAAATGTGTCGGTGATGGCATTGTAATGCAGAACTGTAAGCTGAAAAAAATCTTATTTGTGCTCACTTCTTAATTGTGCTCACATTATTTTCCTATAAACTATTTTTTTTTGTATATTTTTTTCTTAGCATTTCTTTGCAATAACAAAAAATTGCAATCTAAGATTAAATCAAAAAACTATGTGCACTAGAATCATTAACCAGATAATTGAGATCCAGCTGAGAAAAAATACGATTTCACATTTGATTGTTTTTGAATTTTTGAAAATTTTTGAATTGGTTTTACGAATAATGAACATTAAATGAAATGAAAGCTATCAAACAAAACTGTCGAACACCAATGAATATTGAAATAAATAAGGAAGCAACTGGAACAGATGGCAACCTTGGTAGAGTTAATTCCGGCGATCTATAAATAGCCTACTGCTTTAAAATGTCATATGATTAGTAGCCAATTGAGCACATGGCAGAATAACCAGGTAGGGTAAAGAGATTCACCACACCGACAGCTAATGTCAAAATCATGTCAAAATCACAAAATACAGTGCTGCCGTATCTTCAAAGAAAAATCCATGATTGTATCATTAAGGGTATTCACAGCTGCGTGGTTTTCAGTGTGGCTAAAAAACCACGTAGTATTAATAGCACACTTTACCAACCTGTTTTTATATACTTATGTTGTTGTTTTACAAGAAAGCTCTACTAACCAAAAGTCTGGTAGTTTTAAGTAGCCCAATGATATGTTTGATGAACGTGGTTTTTAAAGTTCTATAAACAGGTGTTGCTTTATGTGTTTTTAAAGCAGTTTGACTGTTTCTTTGTTTTTCTTTTGTTTGCCAATAAGCCAATTAGATTCGTTTGCTTAGTTTCGTTTGTTGTTTATGTGTTTTTTGTGTGCATGTATTTTCACATGTGATGTAGGCTGCACATTTATGCGCACTGAGAGCGGAATCTGTTAAATATTATGTTATGAATAAATATTAATTTCATTGTTTCAAACAGTCGCGCTTTTGTGTTTTTGATTTTTTTTAAATTAATATTTATATTAAAACTAGCTGAACCCGGTGTGCTTCGCTACCCCCTCGTTTAAAATAAAATTAAAAGTATTTATATATTTACAAAAATTTATTTATTTAATTTAATTATTGCAATGCTTCGCCTCTTTTTTTGTTGTAAACCAATTAGAATTCAGCGCTGAATCGCATGTAATTTGCTTCATGCTCCCCCTTTTTATTTTTAGACCAATCAAAAAGCAGCAATTACACAATCAGCTGTTTCGCAGTCTGTTGTGGGAGAATGAGAATGGGGTTACCCCACTCTCTATTTTAATTAACACGTATTATAAAATCAGCTGTTTTAAAGACAGTGGTAGAAGAAAGAGAATTGAGCTACCCCACTATTTTAATTAATATGTATTTTAATGATTTTAATGACATGATTTGTGGTATAGCCGTTAATAAACGTAGTAAAAAAGTAGGTGCAGAAGTGTGCATGGTCGAAAAATATTATCATGTAATAAGTATTCCTGAGTCAAAGCTGAACGCTGTGAAAATTTAAGATCGGTTATCAGGTCCAGCCTCCAATATATCGCAAACAAAGGGGCGTGCTCCGCCCACTTTTCTTTTGGTACGTATTTCTATTCATGCTAATACCATATATAGCAAATACTGCCGCCGTTAGTCAAAAAATGCCCAAGATATGACGATTTTAAAATTTGGGTTATATGGGCGAGGCCACGCCCCTTCGTCCACTCACAACTTTATATAGTCAAGAATTTATTATTTCGTAAGAATATCCTATTGTGAAAATTTAATGATGATCGGTCCAGTAGTTAAGACTATATTGCGATTTTTAATTTTCCTAAAAAGGGGCGTGGTCCCACCCACTTTTCTCCTGGTACGTATTCCTAACTATGCCAATACCATATGTACCAAATAGCATCAACGTAGGTCAAAAAATGCCCAAAATATGGCGATTTAAATTTTTAGGTTATATGGGCAGTGCCACGCCCCTTTGTCAAACAAAAACTTCATATAGCCTTTTATTCTTTCCAGATTCATAGTAAAATGCTGTAAAAGTTTCAGGAAGATCGGTCCAAGGGTTTGGCCTCCTATAAAGCACAAACAAACAAACAAACAGACAGACATTCATTTTTATATATATAGATTGAAAGCAGATTTATTATAATTAAAGTAAAATGGGGCGAAAAAGGGGGATTTGGTAATAAAAAATCTATGGCTACCTTACCTGTAGATAAAAACTATATAAAACTTTAGGTAAATACATATTACAAAAAAAGTATTTTGTATAGCAAACATTGTTAGTGGTATAAGTAAGTATCTGAATTAAAAAAGGGGGCGGTGAAGTGGGCGTGGTTCATAGTAATATGGCGACGTTAACAGTATTAAGAGCAATATACTACCAAATAAAAAATAATCCGTTGGAAGGAACAAATTTGTACAGAGAACAAAAAGTTTAAAACTTAAATTTGGCGTGAAAAGGGGCGTAAAAGGGGGCGTGGCGTAAGAAATGTTTATTTCTACCTCGCCTGGAGTATAATGTGTATACAATTTGAAGTAAATCTGTTAAAAACTATATGGGAGCCATTACATAATTTTAAAAAAGTGGGCGTAAAAGTGGGCGTGGTCGAAAAAGTACCCTATTAATCATGCCAGAGTCCCAGTTAAATGCTGTGAAATTTTCAGGAAGATCGGTCCAGAGGTTTGGTCTCCTATAAGGTACAAACAAACAAATAAAGAAACACACATTCCATTTTATATATATAGATAGCTTAAACCCGGCGCGTTGCTGCCGCGGCCCCGTAGCCAAACGCGAATAAAATGTTATCAGTGAAATTGTATGTGTAAATTGTGGTCGAATACTCAATTCCATGGCTGTGCGACCTATAACTCAAAAGCTGTAGAATTTCTCAAATTTTGGTTGCATGGGAGGTGACACGCCCCCTTGTCCAACGCCATACAAAGTTATCAGTAAAACTGCATGTGTAAATTGAGTTCGAATGCTGAATTCCGAGGCTTTGTTTGCTTTGTTTGATTGACTCAAAAGCTATTCGATATCGCAAATTTGGGTTGTATAAGAGGTGCCACGCCCCTTTGTCCAACTCCCATAAAATTTTATCAGTAAAACGCCACGTGTAAATTGTGGTCGAATTTCGAATTCCAAGGATGTGCGGCCTATAACTCCAAAGCTATTCGATATCGCAAATTTGGGTTGTATGGGAGGTGCCACGCCCCCTTGTCCAACTCTCACAAAATTTTATCTGCGAAGCGGCACGTGTAAATTGTCGAATACCGAATTCCGAGGCTAAGCGGCTTATAACTCCAAAGATATTCGATATCGCAAATTTGGGTTGTATGGGAGGTGCCACGCCCACTGTTAGTAGGAGGTTGAAATATACTTTACGACCTATTCCCATACCTACAAAATATACATACAAAATTTCATGAAAATCGGTCGAGCCGTTTCGGAGGAGTTCGATTACGTACCCCGTGACAGAAGAATTTTATATATTAGATTAAGAATTAAAATGGACAAAAAATAATGGGCAATAATAAATTAGTGAAAATAAAACTGTAAAATCACATAAAAACTTATTTGTTTCATTAAATATACATTTTTTTTTCTTACTTTATCCCATTTACCATAGTATAAATTCCCCTCAAAGCATTTGTCTCACAATACTGAAAAGTGGCATCGCTAAAATTAATTTTGACATTAGCTGTCGGTGTGGTGAATCTCTTTACCCTACCTGGTTATTCTGCCATGATTGAGCATTCAATTGATCTATATAACACAAATGAATGAATTCCTGTGAATGTGTGACATAATATGCAAATTTAAACAGTGAGTTGATCACAGCTTAATCACTCAGAGACTACTGAATAGGAAAGTGTAGTGATTACCGAAACAGACTGTCTAGTCAGCTAAGTGATTGACTCTATACAGAGATGTTGTTGTTGTTGTTGTTGCCTTCTTAAAAACTTACTTGATCTAAAGCTCGCAATTCAATTCAAACTATATTATTGTTTTAATACTTAAAATATTTCAATATTTATCTGTTTCTGTTATCTGTTTCTGAATGTGATGTGGTGAGTGGAATTCGTAATCTAAAAAATTGTGCAAAATCTGACATGGACGGTTTTTCTGCTTGTCTTTTCAAAAATTGTTGTTCTTCCCTTGTTAAGCCATTTCAAATAGTTTTTAATAAATCTCTAAATATAGGAATATTTCAAATTCATCAGATTGGAAGGTGTCATCTATTTCACCTATTTTCAAGTCAGGAAATAAAAACAATATTGCCAATTACAGACCGATTTCGAAACTTACAACAGTTTCTAAACTTTTCGAACATGTAGTCAAACAAAAAATATGTTTTACAGTCAAATGCCTTATTTCACCACTTCAACGCGGCTTTGTTTGACGTCGCTCGACAGTAACGAACCTTGCTTGTTTTTCGGAATATTGATTCAGCTTATATGGATTTTTCCAAAGCTTTTGACAAAGTTTCCCATTCGTTATTAATCAATAAGTTGGCCAAGCTTGGTTTCCACTCTAAAGTCCTAATGTGGTTGACGTCATATCTAAACAACGGAAAAAGTTGCGTTGTTATTGAAAATTATAGTTCTTCGTCATTCATAGCGTCATCTGGTGTACCTCAGGGAAGAATATTGGGTCCACTGTTATGTATATTATTCATTAATGATATCAGTTCTGTTGTTATGCATTCTAAATGCCTACTATTTGCGGATGATCTAAAGATTTATCTCAAAATCATGGATTTATCAGATTCCTACTTACTGCAGTCTGATATTGACGCAGTTTCTAACTGGTGCATAATAAATTGAATCTGTCTCAATATTGAGAAATGCGTGTTTGCCACTTTCTCTAAGTCAAGTCGACCTCATCCTACTTCTTATGTATTAGCTGACTCTCCATTGACATGCGTTAAGGAGGTTAAGGATCTTGGCATAATTTTTGATGCTAAATTTTCTTTTGTTTTCCACTTAAATTACATAATTTCAAAAGCATATGAGTTGTTAGCTTTCATGCGGCGAAATAGTTCAGATTTTTTAGATGCCTATACTCTAAAATCTATCTTCATTTCTATAGTTTGCTCAAAGTTGGAATATGCTTCTTTCATATGGAGCCCTTTTTATGATATCCATGTCTTACGGCTTGAACGTGTCCAAAAGTCAAAGATAGTGATATTGAGATAGGTAATTAAAAATTATTCAAAATTTGTAAACTTAAATGAATAATTTTTTATGTTATGAATGAAACATACATTTTTAAAACTCTTTGGTCTCTGCATGGCTTCTTTTGCCCCACCTCAAAAATTGTCCGCAAAAAAAACACCGGAAAGAAGTCCACAACAAAGTTTACGGCCAAGGACTCACAAGAATAATTTATTTTCATTGGTCAGTGCTTGCATTTGGAAGACCAAATTGAACATTTAAAAAAACGTCGTGAAAATATTCAGTCATTTTTATTAGCTATATTATCTAGCTATATTATCTAAGGATCTAAGATAGTCTTTGAAAAATTTTTGCGTTGCGTTGACATCTGTTCCAAATGTTTTCACATATTTAATCTTGAGTATCCAAAAGCTTCAGCACTTTTCTGGAATTTTGTAGAAGCTTATTTTTATGATATACTTACTACACAGGCAAAGCGGGCATCTTAAGTTTACATCTTACTGTAAACTCTAAATGAATAATTGCATTTAATTTTTTAAACTCACTAAACATTTCATTATATTAATTCGTTATACATTATACTATATTTCACTCAATATTGATCTCCATAATTTTTATTTAATAATTTTAAAAATATAATGACTTTGAACTGGTATCAAACTTTAAGTTTTTTGTAAATTTTTTCTGAGGAAAGTTTATTGATTTCAAATGAATTAACTATTTTTTGTAAAGAAAAATTACATCCTCCAAAGCAAAAAAGAATAAATAAATATAAATAACAAACAAACAATTTCTGAATTTAAATATGAAGTTAAGTAAGAAAGTTGCTTAAAATTTAATTTTTCGATGCCATGCTTTTTAAAACAATTTTCTTTGAGAAAGCTTTACATCCAAAAGCGCTTCCCTTATCGTCTCAAAGTGACAAATGTTACTAAGATGACTATGGTTCTAACTAAGTCAGATGTAGTTTTGTAGATGCGAATCTTTAATAGCCTCACAGGATAATGGAAAAGTTCTGGAGTCTTATAATTTTATTAGTTAATATCAGGACCGAAGCTAGAGAATAGTTGCTCGGAGAAAAACTAAATTTTTTTTCGAAGTTAGAAAACCATACAATTAGAATAAATTAAAAAAATATTAGGGGTGTTTTTAAATTAGCTTATTTTCAATTTTTTTTTTTTTTTAAATCTTAATCATTTATTGAACAAAATGATAAAATGTTACGTTGCCATTTATATTGTTTAGTAAGCACCTAAGGCGCTTTTTTCAAAAAACTTAATCTGATTGAATATTATAAAACTAAGTGATAATAAGTTATTAACATTAAAAAAAAGGAAAAATAACAAAAACCTTAACTGATTAGAAAAAGAATTAATTTAAAGAAAGTAGGGTAATAACTAGCTATATACATATATATATATATATATATATCTATGTACAAAAATTACATTTGGTTTACATTATATACTAAAGTATTGCTATTAGAATAGGCTTTATGGAATAAAAGAAGCTTGTGGTCCGTAAATAGTGTTCCATTACGAAAAGAACGAAATATGTCAGAAAGACAAGAATATTTACCAGAATAATCAAAATCAAGTAAAGAATTAAATTTAGAAATACTATTATTATTAAAACATTTTTCAAAAAAACTAATATTATTTTTAACAACAAAATTATCTATCCTAGGACATTTTGCTTTGTTATAAAGCAAATAATTGTTTTTATATTTAAAAGAACCAATATTTCTGTAAAAATTTGCAGCTTTTCGAAGAATGCCTCGTTCAAAAAGTCTTAAAATTTCCATTTGGTGAGATGATAAATTTGGAATTTTGCACCAAATACTTGAAGCGTGTGTCAAAATTGGCCTGATATAAGATTTGTACAAGTTTACTTTGGTATGTGGTTGAATAAATTTAGAACGAAGAAGTCGATTAAGGGCATATTTGGATTTTCTAGCTTTAAAAACAATACTTTTAACGTGGTGAATAAATTTATTGTTTCTGTGCATAAATAAACCAAGAAATCTTATATTATGTTTAGATCCAATATAGTGACCGTTAATTGAGATTTTCATGTCTTTACAATTTCTTCTCAGCTTACTTGTAGTATCCTGAACTGAACCAACAAAATGAATCATTTCCGTCTTATTTTCATTTAATATTAACTTCCATTTTTGAAAATATGAAACTAATTTCGCAATGTAAATATTAATTTTATTTTGTGCAATTACAGCATCATTGTGAGTAAAAAAAATAGATGTATCGTCAGCATACTGAATTGTTTGAACATGTGCGTCGAGTGGTAAATCATAAAGATATAAATTAAATAAAATGGGAGAGCAAACAGAGCCTTGAGGAGTTCCAGAAGGCATATTTGCAATACAAGAGTAGTGATTACCCAATCTTACTGCAAAAGAACGATTTGTCAAAAAACTTTTAATGAGTTTAATTAAAAATATTGGGAAACCAAGTTTACCAAGTTTGTAAATTAGGCCATCATGCCATATAGCGCTTATTTTCAAAATTTAAAATTTTGGAACATAAATTGTTTTGATATTTTTTAAATTTGTTATTTTACTCTTTGAATTAAAATTAAAAAATAATTTGGTTCAAAACACCCCCGCTTTTTTAATTTAATATAATATTATGGTTTTCTAATTTCGAAAAAAATTTACTTGTTCTTCTAGCAACTTTTCCCTAGCTTTGCTCTTGAAATACATTGAACAATTCAATGTAGAAAACATTTATCTAATGTATGGTACATTAAATGCATAAAAACTACATAAAATAAATCAATGTAAAAATACATTGGGTCAATATAGGAAATATAAAATCAATGTATAATATTATGTTATATTTTATGTATCATGATACATTGTACTTTTTTATGTATTTTTTATATAATTTTATATAAATTTAATGTACTTTTACATAGGTTCTAAAGTAATGTAAATAACATAACATTAATGTACTTTTACATTGATAATAAGTACGTTTTTCGTTCAGTGTACGGGCAAGAAGAGCTTCTATCTATTATTCAATTAGAGTTAAATACATTTTCAAAATGGTGTTACTAGTAATTTACTTGCTTTACTTGTTAGCAGTGAATTTTTGTTAGGTAGAGTTGTACCTATTTCGGTAAATTTAGGTAAAAAAATTATAAACGAAACAATTTATGAAAAAAATGTAGTTGCGTATTTTCAAAATTAAAAAATTGCTTTTAGGCGGCAATGGTCGAGATATAGACAGGAGCCGTATCATGTATTACTAAAAAGGTACATTGTATTAGTTCGCAATGAAATATTCAACTTTAAAAATAAGCACTGGAATAAACGACTGTGTAATTTAAATAAACGTTCCAAGCCCTTTTTGGAATATAGCCAAAGTGCTACGAAAAAAAATTCAAAACATACCACCCATTAAACACAATAATGAAATTCTCACAACAAATTTCGAGAAAGCAAATGCATTTGCCTCTGAATTTCAAAAAAACCATAGAGTTGCGGAAAATCTCGGCGAAAGAAATCACGACGTTCTCATTAATGCACGGGTTGCACAGTTAAACCTTATTAATTCAATGGAAATTGAATATGTTTTAGCAGACGATGTAGAAAATATTATCCAAGATCTGAACGCAAGGAAAGCTAGTGGTCATGATAACATTAAAAACAATATGTTAAAAAATTTCTCTATTGGCACAATTAAATATTTTACCTTTATATTAAATTCATGCTTGAAATTACAATATTTTCCCACTGCCTGGAAAACTGCAAAAGTAGTACCAATTCCAAAACCGGGAAAACCTTTGAACAATTCAGAAAGTTATCGACCTATTAGTTTGCTTAGTAGTCTGGGAAAAATATTTGAAAAAATTATACAGGAAAGGCTATGGAAGTTTATTGATCAACAAACTATCATTCAAGATGAACAGTTTGGTTTTAGAAGATTTCACAGTGCGACTCATCAAGTAAAAAGAATTTGTGACCATGTCAAACATAATTTCACACTGAAAAAATCAACTGCTTTAGTATTGCTTGATGTCGAAAAAGCCTTTGACTCAGTATGGCATGAAGGATTATTATATAAACTTATGAGTAATTGTTTTCCTATTTACTTAATTAAAATCATCAAGAGCTTCTTATCCGATAGATTGTACGCAGTTAGCTTGAATAATGAATTTTCCGAGATGTTGCAAATTCCTGCAGGGGTGCCACAGGGATCCGTGATTGGCCCCAGATTGTATCTCATATACTTTTCAGATTTTCCGCAATCAAATAGTTGTGAATATGCATTTTATGCTGAGGACACGGGAATATTCTCTTCACATGAATATGGCCAAAATTCAGTTTTTGAATTGCAGAATGCTCTCAACTCTGCAATGATATAATAAAACGCAAGCTTTGTTTTTCACAAGAAAACGAAGCCTTGTTTTTTTCCAATCGCAAAAATAATAATAAATGGAGTTGAGATTCCCTGGTCAACAAATATAAAATATTTAGGTATTTATCTAGATCCCAAACTTACTTTTCAGCCACACGTACAAAACGTTATTAAGAAATTTAATATTGCCATAAAAATGTTAAATCCTCTAATCAATAGAAAATCAGATCTCAGCACAGAAAATAAAGTTATCCTTGTTAAAGTTGTATTTCAGTCAATCATTTTATATGGATGTCCAGTTTGGTGTAGTTGTGCAAAAACGCACGTAAAAAAGTTACAAAATTTGTCAAAACAAACTACTTAAAATGTGTTTAAAATTACCCTGGCATTTTTCCACAAAAATTCTCCACAAAAAAAGTAAAGTTAGTTTAATACAAGAACGCATTGTTACGATAACAAAAATGTTTAAACTTTTATGTAGCATGTCAGACAATATTTATATATTAAATCTATACCAAAATAATTATATAATAAGCGTTCTACCTTCAAAGGCTTTGCGCCTTCACGTCGTAGTTGCTTACTGGACGAGCAGTCTCTGAAGTTAAATGTTCATGTAGTATTGTAATTAAAAATCTGCTTTCTATGTTTTATGTCATAAAACTCTATTTGCTCAAAATGTCTAGTCCTAGCTTTTAAGTCTCATGAAGGTTTTTTATTAGTATATTTTCCTTCAATGTTTACTGTTTATCTAAATCCAATATATTTATTTATTATAAAAAAGTATGCTGTAGAAGTAAGGTATATAAGTATTTACCATATCTGTAAATTGTGCGTCAACAATAAGTTTTGTAAAATATATATTCCATACAATTAATAAATAAATAAAAAAAAATTGCTTAAATTCATAGGCAAAGAGGGGAAATCCCCTGCATTCCCCCGTAGCTACGACACTGCGCACAACTTATTATTAAGTTAACCTTTTGCTTAAAAAAAAAGAATATACAAACTAAACATTTGAAAAAGTACCGATTTTATGCAAATCTGTATATTTATTCCTGTAAGAGTACCCTTATTTCAGGAAATCTACAAACGCTACAGAAACACTTGGTATATCACAAGAAAGGTCTTGAGCTGTAGGTACGCACAAAATTGTTAGATTTTTGATAGGTGATACTGTTAAGCAGATATGAGTGTTTAAAGTTAAAAAATGTTAAAAAAACTTAAGACACGAACTCGCTAGAATGTGAAGTAGAAGCGTGACTTCCAGCGAATATTTTAGCCATTTCTGTATCGTTTTTTTAAAATTTCTTTTTTAAATTTTACTTTGGTAACAATTCTTCAAAAATAGTTATGAAGTGTAAAGTCTATTGTTAATAAATAAATAAAATGTTTAAATGAAAATAATCTCTTTATATATTATATCACTAAGGATTTTTGAGATGTCAGGATTTGCAGGGTCTAGAATGGTAAATGATGTATCGAATGAAAGTGCTGCATATGGAGGAGTGCACAATTTGGTTGGTTTTTAGATTAGTGACCTTTGACCTGAAATATGAGCGTTTAAAAGGAATTTCTTAAATAAAATCTAAACTAGAAGAAATGGAAGGAAATGGTGCAAGAAGACATTGCTAAGATGTACAACAAACAATTCAGACATTTTTTGCTATGCTTTACGGATACCCTATGTGAATATATATTGTGATGGTAATATTTCTTTCACATAATAAATTTGAAAAAATTCACGTTATTTTGGCATTAAATTTATGGCGATATTGAAAAATTTATCTTTTATTTTTAATAACGTACTTTTGTATGAAAAGCCGTTAGTTGCGAAAAATAACGGTATACGAAAGGTTTTTTGGAAATATTTTCCATAGATAGTATGTTAAAAAATTCCCGTTATTATGACATCAAATTTATTGTGATATATCAAAAACTGTAGATTTTCTCAGTACAACACATTTCATAGAAGCAATGCCATCGCCTCAAAATGAAAAAAAAAAACACGAAAGAAATTTCAAGTTTTGATTTTGCAAGCAAATATCTCAGCTATTTTCCATTAAATTTTTTTGTCTAAAAGTTTAATTAAATTACTTTTGAAAATAAAGAAAAAATTTACCGTTACCTTACCACTTCAATGTTTTATATTGTTTTTAAAAAATCTCTTAAATATTTAATTTTTGCTCAAAAAATAAGCCAAAAGTTGTTTTTTGCTGTAAACTTTTTTTTGTTAAAATTTTCTTTTCCACACTCTTTCATATGACATTAATGATATTATTTGCAAAAATTGCTTTATTTTGACACATAGTTCAATAAACAGTTTCTAAAATACAGTTAAAAAAATAATTTAGAGAAAAAAAGTTGAAATACTCCAAACAATTCCATATATTAAAATATCATGGCCAGTAGCTCGTTCCTGTAACAAAATCGGCAAGTTACCGATTTGTGTGACGTCAAGCGTTATCGATCCCTAGTTACCGATTTTGTGACAACTAATGTTTGTGTACGTTGAAATCGGTAAAAATTCGGTCCGTGATGAAAAAGAACACAAATCGAGAAGAAACGTTACAAAATTGAGTCAAATGGCAAGCAGCTGTTGCATTTATTTTATTTTATGTGCGCTAAAATTTTATAACAAAAAAGTGATGGTCTTGTTATTAAAAAGTGAGTATTTGATTTTTTTATATGTGTTATAATGTTTGCGGAAATAATCAACTAATATAAATGTAAATAATTTGACAATAAGTGTTGTGTAATATAAACCTAGCAAATATTTGCAACCGGGTTCTTGTGCATTGCTCTAACAAATATTTTGTTTCTTAAATTTCCTTCTTTTATGTAAATGGGCATTCTTTTTAAATTGCATTACCTTGAAAGTTAAAACGTTATAAAACAAAAACAGTATTATAATCAGAGTATTGCAATAAAAAAATGTAACTTAAGCGAAAGTACCCGTTTTAGAATATTAATTGCGAGTACTTGTTTTTTTATATATACACAACATTACTGTCATTTATACAGAATTATGGGTAGAATTCTCACTTACCGCAAAGTGAGTGAGAAAAACATGAAGCTTTATCGATTCACTTTTCTTACACAAACACTTTTTTAAAGATTCTATTGAAGTGAAATCGGAACATGTGACAACTTTTCGATTTGGAACAAACGAATAGAACAGAAATCGATTCAGATTATTACACAAACAGTGTAGGTGAGAATTACGTCAGAGTGACGTCAAATCGATAACATGGATCAGTAACTGCGATCGTTACGAGTTACAAGAACGAGCTACAGGAGGGAATTAAAACTCTGCGACTTTGTGTGAGGCCAAAATGTGTGTCATAAACAGGGACGACCCCTTATTAATATAATTTCAACTATAATTTTTGCAAAACGAATTGAGAAAATTTTAGAAGATCACAAAATTGTTAGTAATAAGAATGCTGAGTGACTTCGTGGAGAGGGAAGTCAAGATTTTGTGACAACATGTGACATAAAGAAAAAGGATTTTAAATAGAACAAAAACGCGTGATAAAGAATTTAGAATATTTTAACCTTTTACGAAAAAACCCCGCTGTTTCGATTTTTTCAAAATGAAAACTATTATTTTGTTGTCTTAACTGAAAAGTACGGAATGACTTAAAATTCTGTGTCGACACGCAATAAGCGCTTAAGTCGACTTAAGACAGAGTTGAGTTATTTATGCAGCTGTGCTCCACGCATTTAGTACTATACACACTCAAAATCTGGAGCTTCTAGCATGACCTTAGCCAAAGTTATGACACAAAAACAAAATACCCTTCTATATAACATATATGGCGATTGAAAACTTTGAAGCAAGATTTCTCGAAACTTTGAAATCAGACTTAAGCTGTTATTGCTTATCGACACAGAATTAGCTTTTTATACCCACCTGTTTTTTACCCTTTATATAAAAACAAGTTATTTTTAAATAAATATTATTTTTAAACTTGCAGATTAGGATAGTTCGTTGAAAACAATCTAACTATCTCATTTTGTGAAATGCTTTGAAAGCTTTGAGATAAAAATTAGTTTCTGGAGTGATAGATACAGAATGCGTAGCTTTAAATTAAATATTGGTTGTTAAAATATAATAGGATCAGGTGCATACATTTAGTCAAACGAAGTGTTATTTGCAAAAGATGAACAATTTACCTTGATTAAGTTGTGGGTTTTTTTACATTGTGACTCCCTGAAGGGGATTACCAGATGGGGGATGGTGTACGTGGTTGATATGTTGGAAATAAAAAAGTAATAGGAGCAGCTCACACATTTGACTCTTCCAAGACATGAACTGTTTTCACATTATTCTTTTTTGTTGGTGTACATTTTGGTGGCAAATATGAATGGGACTTTGAAAAGAATTGTTAGGGATGAAAAATTTATATAACCGGGCTTTATATTTGACACCTCTAAATGGAATGAGTTTGTATCGTTTCAAAAACTTTGTAAAGTTAAAATTTATATGAGTTAAAATCAGAAACACAGAAAGCATTGTTCAACTTAGTTTATTTGGAGAGCGCAATCTTTAAGTGAAAACTATTAAAGAGGGATAAAAACATTTGATCGCAATGAACATTTAACAAAAGATAGCATTTCTCCTTATCTTAATAATATTGATCAGAAGTAGTTTTAGCAAACCCTGAATTAAGTCATGTTGTTGTTGCTTACAAACTTATTCGGTCAGTTACAGTTCTCAAGTGTTTTCACTGTCAAATTGCAATATGTGGTTAATTTTATATTAATTTATGATAAGTTACGAAAATTAGTTTGTTGCACAGAAACCACGCGCTAGACTCTTAAAATGAGTACATCGAAAGGTTTTTATTAAAACCAGTCATGATACTAATAATAAGATCACTAATGCTTATAGCCAACAATCACTAGTCAAATTCTAATCAAATTATGTTTTGTGTTTAAAAAATGTTCACTCGAATAAATTTACTTTTTCTGAAAACATGTTTTTCAGTGTGCTGCTTTGAACATTTAAGCAATCGTCTCGAAGGCTAAAACGGATATATTTCAATAATTCCTATAAACCTAAGACTTCTTCCACAACAACAGATCTATGATGTTATCACTGAAAATACAAAAAAAAAAATTATTTGATAACATCATTGTATTAATCTCAACCGACTTTTTGAAACTAGATCCTTCAGAATGGTTTACAAAGTATACTATACATACTGATGAAAATTACCAAAAAGCCCAAAAAGGTTCTCAAGGCCTCTTTGTAGTTAATGATGTAAGGACAGTTCGCTTGCAAGAAAATACAATGAAAAGTTTGCAAAAGACGGGGGAGCTTTTCTCACAGTTAGTTGAAGAACATCGTAAGAATTTCCAAATAACACCAAATCCGGTGTCTTAGTTTCTCTAATTTTCTGTATTTTAAATAATTTATTTCTTTTCTTGCCTTCACAAAATATGATTGTAATTTTTGTGTTTAAAATATTTTTTATTTAAAATAAAATAGGTTATAACTAATGCTACCAACTCATGTTATTAAAAAATAAGTATATTTTCTTCTTAGAGCACTGAAAAGTAAGTATTAGTAAGTATATTTTTTTCAAATAAGTATAAATAAGTATTTTACCTCAGAAAAATAAATTTAATATTTTTTTGATACAATTTACTAATTTTTGTTTAAATTAATAGAACCCACAATATTCTTTAAATATTGTCACAACATCTTTTTGTTCTCCTTAAAAAGTTTTGTGTATGCAATCTATCTAAAACCAAAAAGTCTTCAGATAAAAAAAAAAACAAAATATTAATTTTATATATTTGAAATTCATATATATTTCTAATACATAAAGTAGTTTAAGAACAAACAAAAGCATAACAAAAAGTTAAAAGTTATACGCACTTTCAAAATACAGTATAGTCTCGCTTATCCGGACACTCGCAATAATACGGACTTTGCAGTAATACGGACATCTTCACACTTCGTACATTTTAGATATTTTACCTCTATAGTTTGGACAAAAAACAAAATCTAGCATGTTTGGTTTACAAATATACTGTCGCTATGTAAATCAAGGGAAAGTTGTCTTTTCAAATGTATTTTGTTGAGTTAACGGGGCTTTTTGTGAAAACAAGGTTTATTTACTTGCATATTTTCATTCAGCTCATTTAGTTTACGCAGTGAATTTTTGCCTACATGTTGATAATAGTGTGAATATTAAAATTTAAGTTTAAGTAGATTAAGTTTAAAACGATAAATCTTTTAGAGGTGTAAAATTTTAGATTTTATTGAAACTGTGAAAATCGAAAATCTACAATTTTTGATATAAATAAAAATAAAGACAAAATTTAAAAATATGTGTCGCAAATATTCCAAGGATCACTTTTAAGGAGGGTAAAATTAAATTTAATCAAAGAAAAGGCAAAATAATTGACTAAATTTTTTCCAGGAAAAAAAAAATATCAGCCAAGGCGAGCGAGCATCCGTAATTATGTAAAAGTATTTTTGTGAAAAAATATTAATTTATTATTATTATTCATTATTTATGTTAGTATATGTAATTTATTTACAAAAATTTCTAAGTAAAAGCGTTTGAATTAATAAGGCTCAACTATGCATTCAAATGTACTCAAATTTTTTTAACAAATTCTTCAGCTTTCTGTTTTCCGGACACATTCAGTAATACGGACATAAACCAAAACTATATGTGTCCGGATTAACGAGACTGTACTGTAGTTAAATAAAAAAAAAATATAAAAAAATCACATTCAAATGTATACAGAGACCAAAGAAAAGTTATCATTATTAGCTCTCACTGTCACTGAATTGAAGCGCTACATTAATTTGCTTTTTTCTATTTCGTATTTGAAATCGTATTTGTCTTGGCTGTAAATTTTATTTAAGAGTAAAGTCTAATTAGTCACTTTCGAATTTTTTTTTTTTTACATTTTTCGAATGTATATACACCTAATCCTGTTTTTGCACGGTACATACGTTCCAGAAAATATCGTGTAAAAAAAAATCAAAACGTGAAAATAACGTGTAAAAACAGGATAAGTTTATTTCTGTCGACCGTGTTATTTCAAAATCGTGTAAAAAAAGACCGTGCAAAAACAGGATTAGGTGTATATATATCTAAGAATATTGTATAAAATTTTTATGATAATCCGAGCAGTATAAGTTATTTTTTCAACCCAAAGCTTTCTCTACCTGAACTCATGTTAGAACGCATTTGAAAAACTTTAAGAGCGTTTTTCTCAAAACTACGTTTTCATGGACGCCCCACACTATTTCTCCGGTGGGCTGATCCTTCTGAAATTTTAACCACATATTTAACACAAAACAACTTACAAAATAGACTATAATCGTGTTAAAAAAAATATAGTAATAATAAAATTACTATATTTTTTTACAAATAACAGCTAAACAGCAAATAAAATGGTTTTTGTTACTTAAAGTTAACAACAATTGCTAAAAATTAATATTAATAGTCTATTTTATAGTCCTTGTCATATTGAATCTAAAACACTTTGGCTTTTTGTTTGAGATAAACAGATGCCGAAATATCGTGTGGGAGCCGAGCTGCCTTCAAATTATTAAAAAACATTAATAAAATTTTTTATTTTTGTAAATTAAGACTTAATTTATCATTCCTAACGACTTTTATAAACATATCTTTCATAGCAAGCTCACGAGAAATTCCCAAAAATATCCTATTTTTTAGCCGACGAACTAGACTACACCCTTAATATTTCAGGTCTTGTCTTTAAAAAATTGTAAAATTCGACACAGCTGTATTCAATATTATTTTTTAAAAATAAAATTGACTCCAGAGTCTGTATTTTTAACGCTGTTGGTTACAATTTTCAAACTTTTTCTGCTTTTGCAAACAAAAACGTTCAACCGGAGCTGAAAAGTAAGCATAGTTAAGTATAAATCTTAAAAGTAAGTGTACTTATAAGTATGGAATTTTAGTAAGTATATGAAGCTGAAAATAAGTATGATACTTACAAAGTAAGTATAGTTGGTAACATTAGTTATAACTAATACACATATATAACAATTAATTCAACAAAATACACTAAAGAACAGTTTACAAAAATCGCTGTAAAAAGAGCATGGTAAGTACTACATTCCGAAGCTTTTTTTTTTGTTAGAAAGGTAATAAAGCTTTCTGCAGCCAAAGTTATTGATTTCTTACTTTTGACTGAGTAATGATATAAAAAATTTAGGTAAAAATCGAAATTTTGGGCAACTTGATTTTTTTTTTTGTGTTTTTTATAAAAAACATTTTAAAAAGATAATTTTTTTGTTATAAAATCCCCAATTTTTATTTCACAATTGGACTGGAAATATCCAGAAGCCGTTAATAATAAGTTATTGTAATAAACAAAACTTATGATGAAATTTAATTTCACACACTTTATAAAAAATTATATTTTTTTACGATTCTATATATACTCAAAATTTGATATTTCTGTGGTCACAAGGCGTAACGACTAAGCTCAAAGTATCGTAAAAAACAATATTTTAACTGCACGAACTACGACCCATTTTTTTGAAATATATGAACCGTTACAAAAAAAATACATGCATACATAAGTGATGATCAATTCTGGGCAAAAAATGGATATCTGCATACTTCCAAAAATTGGCAATAAAGTAAATTTCATATCGCTTTTTTACGATATTTTGAGTTTAGTCATTATTCCTTGTGACCACAGATTTTATGATATTAATTTATAAAACTTATTTTTTTAGACCAAATATTCAGATTTTTTGAGGGTAGCGAAAATCAGAGACATGTTTGATAATTTATCAAGAACTATGAACACATCTAATGTCCATTTGCTTGGTAGATTATTTTTTTTTTTATCAAATTTGGTTGATACATCAACTGTGTTTAGAAATTTTGGGTCGTTCACTTAATTTAAATGAGTTTCATGGCTGCGTTTATTTCAGGTTTTCCATTTTAAAGAATTCATTCACTAATTCGATAGGACTACCTGCGAAATACAAGAACACTTGTAGTTGTAGAGAGATACTGCGTGCAAAAGTAATAAACAGCTGAGATCTTGTACAAAAGAGAAGCTGTAAATATTAATTATATCTCGTTTAATCTCTCCTTCAGAACAATGTAAATAGACACGTTCCACACGGACAAAACCACCATCATCATCATCATCATTATCATCTTCATAACACATTTCTTCAATGAGTTGTTTTGAATTTTATTCACACTACTCTGGAATTATGTATTTTTTGAACATTCGTCTGAGGCTCAAGTTCCGGTTATTAGTGTAGAAAACAATAACAGGTTATACATTTTGCTCGTTATACCTTAAGGAAAGCGCGACAGTTTTAACCACAGCTATTTTCCATTTAAATTTTTGTTCGATGTTTGATCAATTCAGTCAATCTATCGAATTTAAAATTTTGAACAATACACGTTAACTTTTTGATATGCAATTCGGCTTTTGTTACGCTGTAAGAAGAGTTCACCGCTCGCGAACGAACCAGATGTGTTACTGCGAAACACGCACCAGTACGTTTGTTCTTTCGGAGACAGCTGTGACATTGGAACACCTAAACCTCAAACGTGAATTCCAAAAAACTTAACCATACTTTAAAAATTAAATGCCTCATACAGTTCAGTTGTTCGGTGGTTCAGTTTTCAATTTTTATTAAAAAAGAAGTCGTTCTCTGGGTAAACAAATATTCGCACACCATAACGCAGAATGGCGTCTAGCCACCCTCTTCGATGACAGATACTAAACCGACATTGGCATCACCGCAACTTCTATACAGATTCATTTGTATCGAACGAGTGCTATTGGAACAATCGTCATGAAAGCATTTTAATGTGCTAAGAATCTGTTGAAATCGGCTGTCCTGGCCGCATTTAAAATTGAAATCAAAGTAACATTTTTACAAAATGACATAAAACCAAGAGCGAGGCACAGAGAGTACACACCGAGAGAGCCTTTGGCGAACCAAGCCCAAGCAACTACCAATGGGTTTTATGCCGTCGAGGTCATGCACTGGTGTTGGTGGAAATGTTTGTCACATAAAGAGGCGTTTTTGGGTACTTGGCTCCACCCATGTTACCTTAGCAACCGGCAGTATTGAGAGTACGGGGACAGTTCTAGCAGTTTCAACAGTTTCTTGAGAAAACAAACAAACACCACCAACAAACATTTTACAATTAATCTAAATCCCATCAACCAATGCGCGTGCGCACTGCCAGGCAGACACGCGGTAATGGTTTTTCTCTCAGAATGGCTGTCTATCGGGTGCTGTGTGTACGTAAGAGAAACACGGGCATCAGCACCAAGTGTTGTCCCTGTTGCTCAGAGTGCGGCTTCAGTACGCGCCGGATGATTGGTAAGGTTGAGAAGGTGGTAGATAGCTAGATAGCGGTGGTCGGTAGAAAAGCAAAACATTGCATGTACCTATACAAAAAACGCTGGCAACGCAACAAACTCAGACAATACACAAACTACAGACAACGGTGCGAGTCAACCAGCCAGCCATCCATCCAGCCAGCCAGCCAGCCAGCTCGAAAAGAAGAACACTTAAGCGTGGCTCGAATAATATTTGTTAGTAAGCCAAATAGTAAGCAAGCATTCCCCTCTGCAAACAGTCGTATTCAAGAGCTCAAGCTAAAGAGTACTCGAGCGCAGAGCAGATACCGGACACGCACATCTCATCCGTGCCCATAGTTGTTGTGAACACAGTGAAATAAAAAATATTTTAATTTGGGATTTACACAGAATACAGAATTGATAAACAAATATATGTATTAATAATAAAGTGATTCAAAAGCTTAGGCATTGTTTAAGCCATGTTCAAACATTAGACGTGTTGATTCGAACCCTAAGTGAAGCAGACAGAGTGCCTGCAAGCCAGATAACGGCACAGTGTCAATATTTATAACGCAATTGATTTAATTTAACAAGCTTCCAGTGCAATGAAAAACTTAACGATACATTAAAGGGACCTATTTGCTGGTCATTTGAGTGAAGTAATTGAGTGAAATTTTTAAGTTTTTTCTCAAACAAAAAAAAAGTACTTTTTTGTAAATTCCTAAATTTCTGGTACTAACAATTGTGAAAAAAAAAGCCGTCAACATAACTGCACAATTGATAAATAGTTTCCTGAAGGGATCGCCCCATCAAGCAACGATCGACATTATGCAAAAGCTGTATTCGGACGCGCCAAATAGCGGACCGGTGAGCATGTCCAGTGGCGGCGGCTCCAATGGCGGCAATAATGCTGGAGCTGGTGGTGGAGGAGGTGGTGGTGGAGGTGGTGCTAGTTCGAATGGCAACGGCAGCAATGTGACATCTAATGGTGGCACCATGAGTCCCCTGTCCCGTTCCGCCTACACCATGAATTCAATGGGAATGCCCGTCGGCGGAATGACATCTGTATCACCGCAGGGCTCTGCGGTTTTCGGATCGAGTGTGCTTGAGTCAGCAGCTGCCGTCGCTAGCATGGGCGGCAGCATGGGTGCTGCAGCAGCAATGAATTCTATGGCAGGGAATTGCATGACTCCTGGTTCAATGAGCTACGCTTCGATGGGATCTCCGCTGGGAAGTATGGGTGGAGGATGCATGGGCGGCGGTATGTCCACAATGGCAGCTATGGGAGGTTATACTACAATGGCGGCAGCTGCTAGTGCTCGGGAATTGGATGCAGGATCGCCAAACTCAATAAATAGGGCTCGGGTGGATAAGCCAACAACGTATCGACGCAGTTACACGCACGCTAAGCCTCCTTATTCGTACATTTCGCTAATTACTATGGCTATACAGAACAATCCCACACGCATGCTTACGCTATCCGAGATCTATCAGTTCATCATGGATCTCTTTCCTTTCTACCGTCAGAACCAGCAGAGATGGCAAAACTCCATTCGGCATTCGCTGTCATTCAACGACTGTTTTGTGAAGATTCCACGTACGCCCGATAAGCCCGGCAAGGGTTCATTTTGGACTCTGCATCCGGACTCGGGAAATATGTTCGAGAACGGCTGTTACTTGCGACGTCAAAAGCGCTTTAAGGATGAGAAAAAGGAAGCTATTCGTCAGCTCCACAAGAGCCCCTCGCACAGCAGCCTCGAAGCAACAAGTCCCGGCAAGAAAGATCACGAGGACTCCCATCACATTCATCATCATCACAGTCGGCTGGATCATCACCATCAGCATCATCACAAAGACACGAATGGCTCGGGAAGCGGCGGTGTTCTTGGTTCAAGTCACAGCAAAGACGCCGAGGCACTAGCTATGCTCCACGCTAATGCAGAACTGTGCCTAGGTCAGCAGGCTCAACATGCGCCACCTCACCACCATCAGCACCATCACCAACTGCAGCAGGAGGAACTCACGGCCATGGTCAACAGATGCCATCCATCTCTAATCAGTGACTACCACTCATCCATGCACCATCTGAAGCAAGAACCTTCTGGGTACACGCCCTCCAGTCACCCCTTCTCAATAAACCGTCTCCTACCAACAGAGTCCAAGGCCGACATTAAAATGTACGACATGAGCCAATACGCTGGCTACAACGCACTGAGTCCTCTAACAAACACACACGCTGCCTTAGGACAGGATTCCTACTACCAAAGCTTAGGATACCACGCGCCTGCCGGCACGACCAGCTTGTGACATCATCAGTACCCTCTAGCTTAAGGGCGAGCCGACCAGATGCTGCGAAATAACTCAACCGGCAGCATCTTTGCTGGCACCAATGCAAGCAGTACTCATCCAGAGCTACAGCAGCAATTGCAACAGCACCCACAACACCTGCAGCAACAACGAAGAAATCTTCAGAAGACATCATCAGCGTACGCCACCGGCTTGCACCACAAACTGCAACAAACTCCAATATCGCCGGACTTGGAGGACGACGCATCGAACATGACTTCTGATCTGAACGATGAGCAGCTGCAGCAGGCGCATCAACAACAACAGCAACTGTACAATAACTACCAGCAATACGCCGTATCCTACCGCAACTGGAATCACAGCCTGACACTAAATGGAGCTGCGGCTCTGCAAAACCTTCTCTAGCAGCACCACTAAGCAGCGTCGATGTCAAAATATACAGACAGAAGCATTCGAAGACACAAACTTCTTTGTTCTTGGCTGCAAGAGTCTTCAACATAGTCTCACGCTACCAATTTACAAGACAACAAAAACTATCCAGCCGTCTTTGGAACCCAGTCATTCGCGTGTTACTCTTGCTACATTCAACTTCAAATGCTGGCCACACGGTAGGTATAATTGACACCTTTTCGGATGACTTCCTTCTATACACTTCTACGCCAGCCTCTTAAAATCTCGAGAAGAGCATACATTTTTCTGTAAATAACATCTTAGTTTCGTTAAATTTTTTTTTTTTTTATACATATATAATTCTAAGGAAGCGGAAAATATGATCATGTTTCAAAGTAAAAACAGAAATTATAAACATACACATTATTTAAGCAGCAATCAAAAGTGATGTAGTTTTAAGAGAATTCACAATCAGCAAGCATATTTAAAGAGATCCTTAAGTTTTCCGTTAACCATGCTTTTTAGCATGTTTTAAAGTTATTTTTGATTTTGTTTTTCACTGAACAACTATCTATTCCCTTCTATGCATATGATGCCGAAAACTCCGTGCCATTGTTTCGTTCTGTTTATATTAAATTTAAGCATTTTTACTGATAAACAATAACCTATTCTTAAGATATGCGGGAGAAATTATTTGGAACAAGTGCAATTTATTTAAAGTGTAGCTTTTTAAGACGCTACTGTCAACAAAATTCAAACGCAATCACAAACGTAATCGAATCTAAATGATCAAACAAAAATAAGAATCTGCAAATATACGAGTAACTTTAATATATTTTTACAAAATAACTCTAATATTGATTAACTTATCGTTTGTAGGTTAATTTGGTCAGTTCTGAAAAATTTTTTTTTTTTTTTTTTTTTTATAAAACTTAATTCAAGCTGAACGTACTGTTGTATATAATCAGAGAATACAAAAGTGGAAATGTACATGGAACATAAACACACATTCACACACCCACACACATGTACATATACAAATTATATTCAATGACATATTGTAATGTTGTATTTAGCATAGATATAGTGTGTGTAAATATATAAACATTAAATATTTTTACGAAAATTTCAAGTCTAAGATTTTAGTGATAAGATTCTAAAACAGGTTTATTGTTGGTGAGATGGTGCGAGCGTTAAAAAGATCTCGTAAATTCACATCTGTTGAGACGTATGAACATTTATTTAACAGAATTTTTTATAAAATAATTAACTTTTTGTCAAAGTAAAACATCCTTATTACGAATAAATAAAACTAGTAAAAATTTAATAAAAACAAAATCTTATGTTTTAATTAACTCAACATTGCTTTAAGTCCGTAGGGGAAGCTTAAACAAAAATGGTAAGATGATCAAGGTAACAGCAGGAATTATTTGGAGGTAGCTAGTAAAAAACTATATAACCTATTTTTAATTCAATTGATACTAAAACAATATTTATTACCACATACATATTAGAGTGTTTCGACTTGTATAGGAAAAATCTGACCCCAATTCCGGTAACAAAATGAAATAGTAGGCTTAAGTGGGGTGATGTGTAACACGTTTTTATTTTCTTCAATAAAAGGGTCAAGAAATTAATTTTGAGATGGCTTAAAGGCCTATTCCTTGCAGAAGTACCAATTTGAAGTTGGTGTTTTGAAGTGGAACAAAACTGTCCAACATAGCTTTTTTGACTTTTTCAAATCGGTGGGGTGATGCCTAACATCAGAAAAATGTTGATTTAAGGACCAGAAACTTTGATTTTTTTAATGTTTATTTAAACTTTTTATGCTTAGTCTAAGTATTATTACGAAAACTACTGCACTTACTGACATTTTTCTTGTTTTTACTAGTTTAATGGCATTCATCAATTTATTTTTATCGATTGCTATGATAAGCCCTTTCTTCACGTATTTTCGTGGCATAATTATGTCTAATAAACAGTAAAAAAAATAAAATAACAACGAAAAACAAAAGTAAAAAAATGCAAGACTTCAATATAACACAGAAAATGACATTGTTTAAGATATGTAACATTTAAAGATATTAAACAAAAGCACATTTTACATTTGCTCACTTTTAAAATCTAATGATATTTTTATCCGAAACGCTTTTCATTGTAAATTAATAAAAAAAAACAAATTCTAAATATTTGATAGTTTAAATCATACTTGATTTTAAATATCGAATTTCTTTGGAAAAATTCTTTAGAGCAATTAATTGTTCTAACCTGACATAAAGCTCAATAAACGATTTTTAACTATCAAACAACTAGAATTTGTATACAAAATCAAGTATGATTTAAGCTATTAAACATTTAGATTTTGTATTTAAATCATAGAAAATCAACATACTAAATAACAAGGTCATATAGAAAAATTTAATTAAAACAAAAACCTTTTGTCAAAAAGTTTTCACTCTTTTTAAGAACTCTAAGGAAAATATGTCTGCATTCTTCCAAAAAAAAAAAAAATTAAAAAATTAACTGGCCATTTCAGCCCTTGGAAGGACTTTGGCCTAGCTTCTATTGATCAATTGTGTTGTGCGTGTTATTAAATGTTTGATCACAAATGATCAAAGGTTTGCCATTGTCTGCAGAGAGGTGACGACCGAACAGAAGAATTAATTCAATTGAAAAAACTTTCTGTCTCAGTTGGAGCTGAACCCGGGCTACCTTGGTTCTTTAGCTTAGGGGCCTCGCACTCTACCCACTAGGCTACGGCCGCCACCAACTGCCACCAACCGCCACCATTCTTCCAACACTTACTAAAAACTAGACGCTGTCAAGAGAAACAGATCACAATTGTTCATTCACTCATACGTCAACATTTGGTATGAGAAATCGTCGTGTTACACCACAAGCAGGGAAAAAAGCACTCCGAAAAGCCTTTTTGAGAGCCTACAAGTCAGCTGAAAGCGTGAGAGTGCTGACCCGACGTATGACACACCACTGTAATTTTAACATTGTGTCAAAGGAAAAAAGCACTCCAATTTAGCTAACTTTGAATTGCTTAAAAAGGCCTCTCTTAAATAGCTTTGGGTCAGCAGTTCATTTCTGTTTTCAGGCTTTTTGAATTGTTCGCTTGCACAAAAACAAAATATAGAGCTGACGTTTTGCTCCTGGAGGAAAAGGCACTCCAATTTAGCTTTCTTTGAATTGCGCTAAAAGGCCTCTCTTAAAAATCTTTGGGCCAGCTGTTCGTTTTTGTTTTCAAGCTTTTTGAACTGTTCGCTTGCACAACAACAAAATAAAGAGCTGACGTTTTGATCCTGAAAGAAGCTGCTAACATGCCGGCCCGTTGGGATATCACCCCACTGTACACTTTACCCTACTTCACCCTACATAAAAAACACTTTCGATTGGTATACTTTTTTTGGTCTGAACCAATTTTGGAGTCTCACGAATTACATTTATGTGCATTTATGTGAACCATAGACCAAAAATATTTTCAGTTAGTATATTACAGATTTTGCCATCAATCCTAGTTTGCAATAATTTTTGTTTGATAGATATGCCAGTAACTATTTTCGTGTTAAGTTCTTCTATTTGGGATAGTTTTTCATTAACCTCTCGCTTTGCTAGATCATCAGACTCTTTTTTAAAAACAAATTTTATCGGTCGACATAACCGTGTTGAAGATGTCTTTGAGTTTTGCCAAAGTGCAATATTTTTGTCTTTTCCCAAAATAAGTTTTATCGAAACAAAAGTAGTTAGAAAGGAAGTTCATCAGTTGAGTGAAAATTGTCAAAATTTTGCTTATGTCTGCTATGTCTCGAACTGCTGTCAAAGCTGAACTTACTTATTAATACCAATGATGAAACTCCAGAATATTTTTTCAATGGTTTTTTTCTGTTGATCCTCTGTTTTCTGCTTTAACAAGCAGTATTCTTGATTATGACTTCATAATGTTGTGTGGAGATTTCAACATCAATATTATTTCCAATGAAACAATTAAGTTTTTACTGTATGATAATTTATCGACAGTAGGGCTATCAGTTGTAAATGATACTGTCTGTACCCACGCGGTACTGCAATAATTTCACTCCTAGTCTACTTGATTATTTTATTGTTTCTGATCTTTCAGTAGTTTCTCTATTCGATCAACTCTATTTTCTATCTGACCACGATTTAATCTTTTGTTCGTTAAATGTTAATTTGTCTCGTAATGCAATTTCTAATAACTTTTCTTTCCGTGATTTCAAAAATATTAACTATCAGTGCCTGTTCATCGATGTGTCATTGTTGTCTTTTAATGAATGTTGGCTTCACCATAATATAAACGATAAGCTTAAGTCTCTTTTAGCACCGATTACATATCTTTTTGACAAACATGTACCGCTACGTACGACAACCGTGAAAAATGTGTCTTGTCCCTGGTTCACCCAATACGTGTCTCATAGCATTTAAAAAAGAAACAAATTACAGAATATATGGAAAATCAGACCATCTCCTGAAAACTGGGAATCTTTTCGCTTGGCTAGAAATGAAGCTGTTCTGTTAGTAAGATTTTTTTTCTGAGAAACTAGATTTATCCCTTAATTCGAAAACGTTGTGGAACAACATAAAAAGACTTGGGTTATGTAATAAAAATCGTAATGAATGCAATGAAGATCCTGGGATTCTAAATAATTTTTTTGTTGACATTTTTTCTACCTCTAATGACACCTCTACGCTTTCCAGTGACAACCTGACGATACCACAGTCTTTTAAGTTTGAAACGGTTAATGAAATTGATGTTGGAAACTGTGTTATGCAGATAAAATCAAATGCAGTTGCAGAAGATGGCATTCCCATCAAATTCTTTAAACTTTTACTACCTTACATAATAACTTCTCTTACGCACATTATAAATCATTGCTTTATAACATCCTCCTTTCCCGACATGTGGAAAATTGCCATCGTTACACCTATAGCTAAAAAGCAAAATCCAACTGGTGCGAATGATTATAGGCCTATAAGTATACTGTCACCATTGTCTAAGGTATGTGAAAAACTTATGGCTCAACAAATTAGCAAATATCTTTCTGAGAAAAAACTGCTATCCCGCTATCAGTCTGGTTTTAGGGCAGGGCATGGGTGTTTCTCAGCGGTAGTAAAGGTTCTTGATGATATTCGACCCGAATATGATGCCGGCTCTATGACTTTACTCTGCTTACTTGATTTTTCCCAGGCCTTTGATAAAGTCAATCATAGTTATTTGTGTCAAAAGCTTAGCTATCTTTTCGGATTCTGTGATAGTGCTGTTAATCTAATGTCTAGTTATTTGTGTAATAGAATGCAAAGAGTTAAGGTTGGTCAGGTATCCTCGTCATACAAATTAGTAGTAAGTGGTGTTCCACAAGGCTCTATACTAGGTCCTCTGTTATTTTCAATTTTTATAAACGACATCTTTATTGTTTGCCGGAATGCATCTGTTCATGCTTATGCAGATGATATCCAGCTTTATCTTCCGCGACGAACTTGGCTTCTTGATGATCTGTGTTGTAGGTTAAGTTAGGATCTCAGTAGCATCAATGAGTGGGCCAAAAGTAATGGCCTTCAACTAAACGCTGCCAAATCGTATGTTCTTCCTATATCTAAAAGTAAAACTTGTGTCGTTGATGTCACTGATCTGTTTATTGGCAATAGCAAACTGACTGTGGTGTCAAAAGTAGTAAACCTAGGTCTCTACATTAATTCTTCTTTGTCTTGTGTAGACCATGTTAATAGTATAGTCCAAAAAGTTTATTATGTCCTACGAAACTTAAGAATGTCTGCTAGTGTCACTCCTACTGAAATTAAACGTAGATTAGTCATACAGCTAATTTTATCAATCATTTCTTATTCAGACATAGTTTATAGTAAACTTGGCGCATCTTCCCAGTTAAAAATTCAAATTGTATTTAATTACACCACGCGCTATGTGTATGGTCTCCGCAAATGCAATCGTTTGTCTCGTTTCCGAAATGCAATACTTGGATGCGTCATAACTGCTTACCTAAATGCTAGAAACTGTATTTACCTGCACAAACTAATCCATGGAAAAACTCCTTGCTATCTGCATGAAAAACTTCAGTTTTGTATGTCAAGTAGAAGCCATGTTCTGATAGTTCCGAGGCACAATCATTAAACTCTTCCCACCTGTTTTTCATTAACGCCATTAGGTTGTGGAATGCTTTGCCAAGATGGCTTAGGGAGGTTACTGGGAGAGGTCCTTTTAGGCAATCTATCTTTTAATTTTTCTCTACTCAATAGCTTTTCACTTCCTTACTTCTCTATGTTATCTATTCTTTATCTATTCTTTGTATCAGAAACTTTTTTCAATCTTAACTTAACTTTAATTCTTTTTATTTTTTATATTCTTTAAAATAAAAAAATAACATAAAGCCAATATTGTTTAAAAATTAAGGTCATTAGTTTTGATTCTGTTTTAAACAGTTGTTATTATTTTTCATTTTTAGTTTTTAACTTTCATTAAAATTTTTAATATAAAAAATTTTCCTTTTTCATTTTAATTTCAATTCTAATATTAATTTTAACTAAATTTAATGTAAAATAATTATATTTATGCATTTATGATGTACTATAAAAGAGCATAGCTCTTATTGTACTTATGATTACTTAAATAAACAAATAAATAAATAAATAAATAAATAAATAAATAAATAAATAAATAACTAACTAAATAAATAAATAAATAAATAAATAAATAAATAAATAAATAAATAAATAAATAAATAAATAAATAAATAAATAAATAAATAAATAAATAAATAAATAAATAAATAAATAAATAAATAAATAAATAAATAAATAAATAAATAAATAAATAAATAAATAAATAAATAAATAAATAAATAAATAAATAAATAAATAAATAAATAAATAAATAAATAAATAAATAAAAAAATAAATAAATAAATAAATAAATAAATAAATAAATAAATAAATAAATAAATAAATAAATAAATAAATAAATAAATAAATAAATAAATAAATAAATAAATAAATAAATAAATAAATAAATAAATAAATACATAAATAAATAAATAAATAAATAAATAAATAAATAAATAAATAAATAAATAAATAAATAAATAAATAAATAAATAAATAAATAAATAAATAAATAAATAAATAAATAAATAATAAATAAACAAATAAATAAAATAAATGGTTGGTTCTGTCATTTTCAAACGTCGTGCCACATTCATGTCCAACAGATCATGTAAATTAACAAAATTTCCGCTGAGATTTCTGTAATTGTTATGGCCGAATCTGGCGGAATTCACTCCTGTGTGGCCAGTCGAAGTTTAAAAAATAAAAGTTACCGATTTAAGGGATATGTTTCTAGCACTTTGATGCATTATTTTATATGCGTTTGACGTGCACTTTATATCCCCATGCAAAGCAAATGCCTGAACTGACAATTTATAAAAAACATTTTGCTTCTTGTATTTTTTCACTCCTTGTATTTTTACAACGTTATTTTGAACACTTTTTTTTGTGTTGGATCGGAAAATGAAATAGAGCTATCCTCTCATTTGAATCAGTCACATTAAGCATTGGGCCACATTAATCATTGGTCAAGGGTGGGCAACCGCATTTTGTAATGCAGTTATATCTACTTGGATATTTCAGCATTACCATTGTATCATAGCATGAAGTAAGCCTTTTAAATACACAAGTTTTGTGTTGTAATTATAATGATGGCAATCTCTTCTTAAATAGCAAAAAAGGTTTTTTGGATAATCGTTTAACGGAAAGTTGCATATAACAAGTTAACTGATAGTTACACGTTAACTACTTATTAAAGAACTCACTTTTTCTGCAATTGTTAGATGATTCAAAAAAATTTCGGCGTCGATATGCCGATGGAATATTTTAAGTAGCATGATAAAACCAAGTTCAGAGTCTTTTCGATTTAAAAAATAGTGCGCAACTCGTAGATCATCTGAATATGACGTTTGTAAAGCAGTTCTTCATAGATACGAACAGATTCTAGAAGCTTTATATACAATTTCGGACGATGTCGAGAAAAATAAGAATACAAGGCACGAAGCATTTAAGGTACTATTACAGTGTGTAAAAAATTAAAAATGAGTTATCTTTTGTAGTAATATGGTTCTTTAAGGTCTTAAAAATACTTATACAAAATTTTAGAAAAAATATCAAATAGAAAAAAAGTTATAACGTATATTGTGTTCGTATATCGCGTGATATTCAAGAACCTTTAAAACTGTAATCGCGTTTTTCTCCAAACAAGGTTTTTCGCATTGGCTTCTAAGATATCTGGAGTTCTACTTGTTCGATTTCGATGAATCTTGATTTATTGTGATCCTTATAGACGCTGTTAAGCACATGACCTATAAAAAGCCAAAAAACGTTTATAGTTTTTTTGTGTGGCTGAAAGTTTCGGCAAAAAAAGGGGGTGAAAGTTGCGGCAAATTTTTTTTCAACGCATGCCATTTTTTTATTTTTTTTATTTACGTAGGTTGAGTGCTCAACTACAGCGTTTTGTAAATGCTGGAGACAAGATGCCAATTGCAGCAATTTTTTAAGCACGCTAACATCAACGCCTTGTAGAAAATTAACAACAACTAAAAAGACAAAAAACCAATTTGTTTTTTTTTCTCATGAATAATTATTCATTATATAAAAAATTTGAATCATTAAAATTAATAATACTAGGTTAAAAATATTAACAAAGAATTTATTTTTTCTTATAGCTACACACTGTAATAGTACCTTAACATAAATAGAAAATAAAATTCCAAGCCTAATTTTTTGTTTCATGATCGTGATCACTAATGAAGTCAAAATCCGAAATCCGGGATCCCGGATGATTTAATCTCCCTTTAAATCCCGGGATTATCTTTCCGGGATGCCGGGATTTTTAAAGAAAAATTTTCTGTTACAAATATTCATGTAAATGCAAACATTTCAATTTAAGTTGATATGAATATAGAATTAGAAAAACCTTTTATTGAGGCTGAAAAAGATTGTTTAGACGATGAGTGTAAATCACTGGAGCAACGACTTTGCAACGTTTAAGAAGAATTCGCAACATCGGAAGCTCAGCAATGTATTTCAAAATTGTCAGATATTCTGATTTAAGAAATAATTTTGTTTTGTGGTGAAGGCAATCGTGATCGAAACTTACAAATTGCTTACGATTATCGTACAACTATTTCTCCAACTAGCATATAATAAGAAAGGTGCTTCACATCAGCGCGTTATCTCTCTCTAATGAAAAATAGGACGCGTTGATCAGCTTAACGTAATAATAATTAAAACAAAATATTTCATTTTGAAAATTCATTTTCAACCTTAATTTGCTTTAAACACAAAAAAACATGAAGACGGTGTATAAAAAAAAGTTTTTAACATTCACATATATAATAACACCTTAAACAGATCTGTCTTTTATTTTTTTATATATTTTGTTCTTTTAATTAATTTGTAAGTCATTTATATTACTTAAGTTTTTTGTGTCTATTTACAATAAGGGTATTCACAATTGTGTGGTATCGTGGTATTGTGGTCTTTTTGCCATAGTTGAAAACCACAATTATGAGAACCTTCCACTGTAGCTTTTTGTTACTATGCTAATAGATTATCTTTCAATTAGATAAATTTTCAATAATATATGGCATAAAAAGTTTAACTTATGCCATATAGATGGATGGTTAAAAGCTTTTTCCATTTTTTGCAATAAGAAAATAACTGGCAACTGTTCAGTTGTTTATGGAACTTTAAAAACCACGTTCGTTAAGCATATCATTGGGCTACTAAAAATTACCACACTTTTGCTTTTAGAGATTTCATGTAAAACAATAAGATATGTATATAAAAACCACTCGGTAAAGTGTGTTATCAATACCACGGGGCTTTTTAACTACACTGAAAACAACGCAATTGTGTATACCCTTAATGTATTTTGTTTTTTTTTGTCACTTTAAAAATGAATTAATTTACATATAATAATAAAAATATAAAAATATTTTAAAATAATAATAAAAAAATAATAAAATAATTAAAAATTTTATTAAAAACGTTTTAAATGATTTACTTCTTGAAATTTTCAATCCCGAACTAGTCCCGGGATTGAGATTTTTAGCCTCGACAATTCCGAGATCGAGAAAAGCTTCCAGGATTGAACTCCCTAGGGAATACCTATATATACTTCTCGTACATAGGTTTAATATAATGAATGTTAGCTTGCAGTCTGTTAGCATAGACCTAAAATCGGTAGTATAATTATATGAATTCTTAGAATTCTACGTAAAGATACAAGAAATCAGTTTGATGAATTTTTGGAATAAGCCATAACCATACGCGCCAGAAGCTATTTTCTTCTGGGGGAGCAAAACACTTCATCAAAAGTTGAAGTTAAGTCCACCAATTTTCTAACACAGGAAACCAATAAATATATTTTTAATTTTGATAATTAATTGCGGCCTATTCTTTGATTTCACCTTATTTTAATTATGAACTTTTTAGATAAATAAGTTATATAGATCAAGAGCAACAACAACAACTCCGCACAGAATAATATCACACAGCAGACAGACAGACTGTTTCGGATGGCGCTAACCGTTCCATCTTCAGCAACCTTGAAAAATAAAACAAATTTTATTGATGTTGAATTAATTAAAATAATTTTAGCATTTTAGCGGAAGCAAAAAACTCTGTTAACAATCATTTGGTGATTTTGGACAAATTAGTTGAAACCTAAAGAATAGTGAAAAAAGAAAAGGTAACTTAAAACAGACACAGTCCCTGAGGCTCTAATCAAAAATAGCTTAACTGCTTTAAAGTCTTCTGAAAAAAGGCCGATAAGAAATAAAATTGCACAACAGAGGAATTAATTCGATCAAGTGCCAAATCATATAGAAACTTAAACAGGTCATAATAAACAAAAATTTTTTTTTTCTTTTTTTTTAAGAAAGATCAAAGAACCAAGGCATGCGCCTTATACAAACAAGGTTTGGTCTTTGACCTGAAAGGAAAGGGATAGATTTATTTACAGGAATTGATTGGAAACATACGTTAATTATTGATAAGGCGAAACAACCGTGAAAGACAATTTGAATTGCTTTTAACCGAGGCTGGTGTTATGCCTTAACCTTGGCAAGCATTTCCAGCCCTTGGTTGTTCTTTTCCTTTCATTCCACATTTTCCACAGTTTATTTGTGGATTTTTAGTGTTCCATAACTCTTAAATGTAAGAAAGAACAAAGAAACTGAAAATAGCCATGCCCGAACCCGGATTCGAACCAGGGAGCTCTGGGTTGATAGTCTAGCGCACTCTCCACTAGACTATAAAGGCAGACAGATCAAGCGAAACATAAATAAAATAAAGTAAAGTAAAGTAAAACAAACTGACTAAAACAAATTAGTAAAATTCATTTTAAGTTCATAAAAATTGATACACAGCTTTTAAATAGGATCTTTATGTATTCCGAAACGAATTATTTCTTTTGTGAAAGAAACTGGCAGCAAAAGATTTTTGTATGAAATCCAATTTGTAAGTGCTACAGGGTTTTTATCAATTCTTGCTACATCTACCTACATATGGGTCATTATTTTACAAATTGCACAGATTATGCAAAAAATTTCATTTTACGTTTTTGTCAAATTGTCTGAAATTTTTCTTTACGTAAAATAAGTTAACCGTGTATCGGAATTCTCATAAAAAGATATTATTTAAATTTTTTTCACAGCGCGAAATATTTATTTCATTGGAATGTTTTTTCAATTTGTGATTTTTTTTCAATACAAGTTGAAAAATTATATTTATTTGGAAAGAAAAAAGTCACAACTCCGGCAGTGTTTGTAAAATTTGATTTTTGTCATAGCTCATTTTGCAGAAAAATTTAATACAAAATTATGTGCATACTAGTTACGCTTAAAAACGTTATTGGGATTTTTTGAAACAAAACTGTATATAAAATCTATAAAAAATCACTTACTTGGGGAACGGTCAAAAAAAGTCGTTTAAAAACTTCATTAAATTTTTTGCATTTATTTTAAATTAAAAGAAAATTTATTATATAGAATTAAAGTATTATAAATTATCTATCCAACGGGTACAAAACTAACTAAATCGGACCAACCGAGATATTGCTATTTAAGTAACACACACTCTGACCAAATGTGGTAAATTTTCATAATTTTGATAATTTTGATCTAAAGGTATTTTGTAAAAAGCAATTTTCCGAAGGTAGTGTTCTGGAAAAGTTCTGGAAGGTGTGCGACTTGTTGGTGTGTATATAAGTTTGCTGATGTGTCTTTTCTAAAAAAATCTCCAATCATTTTTAGCGTCATGTTTTTCTGTTATAAAACATGACCCCCCCCCCCCCCCCCCCGATTTTAGCACTAAGGGGAGTTGGAAAATGGATTGGACAAATTTTATATAATTTGTGTTAATTTCAAAACATTAATATTTATAATATCAAAATGAATATTAATTAAATTCGTAATGAACTTAAAAAAATAGTAATATTTCTGCAATATATATCTTTACCTTTTTTTATTCTGTAAAAGGTTTAAAAAATGGCAGCAATTTTTTTTATCCAGGGGGCATCTTGCCTTAACAGAGGCATGGTCACAATGCCTTCTTTTTCGTGCGATCAAAGTCCAATGGGATCAAGATATCAGGACAGTAGAAACTAATTAATGTTTCCACCATGCTTCAAAAACATTGAAAAAAAAAACGAAATGCAAAACTTCACCGAAAAATATTTGCTTATTTGTTGGCAGTTTTTACTCTCTGAGGCTTACCATTCTCTGCAGATAGGTGACAGCCGAACAGAATATTGATTCGATGGAAAACATATTCTGTCTCAAGTGGGATTTGAACTCGAGCTACTGCGGTTTTTCAGCATACAAGCTGAGCACTCTAACCAGTGGCGTACTTGCTAGCTGCATTTTGTATGCAAGTATTCTTAAATAGGTAACAAATACTCAAAAAAAAAAAAAAAATCATCAAGCATTACAGCCTGCGTTTATTTTTTTTTTTTTGTTAGATATGGTCTTTTAGCATTTTGCAATGCATTAAATAAGCATAAAAAAACTTTCAAAATATTTTGCTGGGTTATTTTAACAATTGACATTTTTATTAAAAACCAATTTTTTAAAAAAATTATTTCCACTAAATAGAAACAGAGCAACTGACCTTGTACAATCGATTATATATTGCAAGCCCAACTAGATATGAACGAGTACACTTCTTTATCAATATGGAAGATAGTATTTACTTGATTACGATGCATTTGCCATCCACTGACCCTACCCTAAAAGCATTGCTTTCTTTTCGTTCCAAGTACCGGGGCCTTTCCGGCTTAACAGCAACGTACTCATAGTGTTATCTTTAGCTGTAATAAAGGCATTTACAAAACAAACAATACTCATACTCATATACACATACGAGTATATAAACTTTGTACCTCAACATCTGAAACAATGGCAATAGACGCGGTTCCGATCACATAAAACACACACGAAAACAAATCGGGAAAATTATCTGCATTATTTACTTAAAAAATAAATTAAATGTACGTCTGATAAGTCTTCACCTTTTAAAGCGATAAAGGACTTAAAAAGTATGATAAGAAAATTTTCTCAACCGCACTCTTCATTTGAATTAACAATGGAAAATTCAAAATGTCGTTACAACAGTGGCGTGGCATTAAAGAAAAAATAAGGCTTTGAAGCCGTATTTGGATCTTTGAACATGCTTTGTAAAGCAATTTAATTTGTTAATCTTTGTCAAAGTTCTTCATTAGCAGAAATTTTTTCATTCATAATATTTGGCAGGAGAGAGAACATATGCTCAGACAGATTTCCTGCACCTATTGTAGTTAAATATGACAAGTAAAGCGTTGCACAGTGGACCGTCCCATACAAGTTAGATGGAAAATATTATTTTATGATTTTAAAAGATAGGAAATGCAAAAACAAGCAAAAAATGTAGGAGAAGTAGGGGGTCTATTTTGATCCCCTGAGGAGCTATGGGCTAATTTTGTTTTTTTTTTTTGGCTGTTTCACTAAAAAAGCTCAAACGACGAAGCTTTTTTAAATAAAGCTTTATGCAAAGACTTTTTACACAGATAACGTCATGGCCTTTTGAATAGATACACAAAAACAGCAGAGATTTGTGTTACAAATAGAAGCATTTCGTGGTCGAACCAGTAAATTTTGGAAAAATTACACTATTTTTTATGTTTAAAGTGAAAAGAAAAGAAGAATTAAAAAGAAAAATACTTCGTAAACTTGTATTTTTTATTTAAATTTATGAATTATCGTTAAATTTCCATTAAAAATTATATCACTTTTGTTTACTTTACTGCAATTTTCCACTTTAACATAAGCGAGTTTAACTTAATTTTGATTTTCTGCATATAAATACGTATGCCACTTTGATAATTTCAGTGTCGAGTTTCGTCTTATGAGTTCAAAGATTTTGGTTGTAAAAACAAAAACGAATATTAAATTCTAATTGTAAAGAAAAAGTGACATTTTTAAGGTATCACTACAGTTTCGGATAGGGCAAAAGTAAGCAATTTTCTAAAAATAACTTAGGCCCTTTTTTAGATATTTTAAAAAAAATAATGCATACATTTTCTTAAAAAAAAAATTTGTAAATCCTTGAAGATTGAATAAAATAAAAAAATAATTTTCATAATAATAAAAAACTTCAAACGCGTTTTTCTCGAAAGAACATTTTTTTCAACTGGCGGACAGTGAATCTCAGAATTGGATGGGCCGACTTTGAAAAACCTTGTTTTATTCTCTTTACTAACATATACTCTAAGGCTATCTACCAAAAATGTTTAAAATAATTTAAGAAAAATGAATTAGCAAAGGCAAAAGGTCCAAAAATGTGTTTGATTTTTTTTTGTAAATATTGCCCAATTTTTTTCTTTCTTTAATTTTTTCAATTTTTATATATTAAGCTAGATTGCCGGGCGGAAGGCATCCTCTTTAAGAATCTATTTTGTTTTTTTGTTGCTTCGGACGTTCCATTCCAGAGATTAACTGTCCGCCATATGGACACCGGATTTTTGAGCACTTCACTTTGGCGCCACCTATGAAACATACGAACTATTAAAATTGTTTTTTTTTATTTTTCTTTCAATCTTCAAGGATGTACAAATTTAAAAAAAAATGTAAATTAATGTCTAATAAAGGGCCCAAGTTATTAATTTTAGAAAATTTCTTACTTTTCCCTATCCGAAACTGTAATGATACCTTAAGAAAAAAGATTTTGTGTTTTTTTAGAATGCTGTCGATTAAATTTTTATTTAAATACTTTTTATGAAGCTTCTTCGACTCCTTAACTATTTATATGGTAATTTAGTTTTGGCAATACCTTATAAACCTGAAACAAATATACATTGCAATCTATCATCATCAAAAATGAAAATGAGTAAGTGGCATAGAAGTCATACGTACTCTTACAACTTACGGCTTCATAAAATTTATCGTTAAAACTTGAGATACACTTTCAAAATCTTGCTTTAAAAATATTGACCATGTCAATATCTTTCACTTTTATTTCCTACAAATATGCTGCACCAATTAATCTATTCTTTCACTTTTAGGAACAGTGAAACACACATTAAAGAACTCATTTCGAGATGAAACCTTCCTTTTACATTCCATTTCACTTAAGCTTTTATGAATAAGCAGTTAAAGAAATTAATATTGAGACCCATCATGAATAATTTTTCGCCTGAAATCGGAAAATGGAGTCTTAATTTTTAAGATAAAGCTCCAGAACATCTTGGAAATTTGTAGTGCAATTTTGTTCATCAACCGTCCATATTCATGACTGTAAAAAAAATGTGATGTGCTTATCTGATATCTTAAAAATGAAAACTACCTATTCTTATTCCGGGCGAAAAGTAATTCATAATAGGGCTGATTAAACTAAAGTTAACTCTATTACCTCAGCAGAAGAAATAATTACAGACTAAAATGTGTTAATTGGCAAAAACTTTTGCTTAAAAAAACAGCAAATTTACTAAGTAGAAAATTAGTCTGTTCCAAACTATCTGACCTTTTTCAAAGTTATGTTGCTCCTAAGGATTTGAGAGTAAGCCGTCCGTTTTGTGAGACAACCTACGCGGCAAATTATGCATATAATCAAGCAGTCGCGATATGCTTACGGTTATGTAATACGATCTCCCCAATTCTTAATTTATACTCTTTAATTAAGTGCATAATTTATTAAGTTATCTTTGTAATAGCCTGTAAGATACATAATCAGTAGACTAAAATAAATAAATAAATAAATAAGTGAACAGTTAATTTGCGAAAATTGTAAACTTATGAAAAGTGCAATAACCTCATTCTGCTCAATGCATTCCTATTAGAAAAAGCAAAATAATATTTACCTGCTATTGTTACTAGTGTACTAACTTTTTCTCTTAGTACTTTTTAGTTAAATAATATTTTCCTATTAGAAAAACGACACAGTTTCGATAGTATCGTAAGTATAGACGTAGAATTCCTTTTTATACAGCAGTAAAGAAAAATTCTGGTTTTTTTTATTTATATTTTTCAAAACTATTTTAAAGCGTTTCATCTTTTAAATAAAAATTATTCAAAAACAAACTTTCTGTTGTTGTCCTTCTTCAAACTTACCTGATCACAATTAAATTCATGTAAAAATTTGTTTTGTTTTATAAAAAGTTTTCGTTTGATATTTTTGGTGATGAATTCGTTGTTCTTGTTCATTAGTTTTGTTGGTCAAAACTAAATGTAATTCAAAGTTATGCTTAATTAATGGAAATAAATATGGGTAAGTTAGAATTATTTATTTTTCCTGTAGTAAAGAGCATATTTTGAAAGTAATTTAAAATTAAAATTTTAGTTAACAAAATAAATTTTTAATATGGAAAAATATAATGCATAATATAAATAATTTTAATTTATTGTGGTATTTAAAAAATAAATGGAGTTTTTAAAGCACAACGCATGCTTAGTAACGCATGCGCAAATTTGCGTAGTAGTATACAGTGGCTCACAACGAAAGTCGGGCAGGCATTTCTTAGCACTTTCGCATTGATTTCAGAAATGA
This sequence comes from Dichetophora obliterata, assembly GCA_963920525.1. Lineage (NCBI taxonomy): Eukaryota > Metazoa > Arthropoda > Insecta > Diptera > Sciomyzidae > Dichetophora > Dichetophora obliterata. The sequence goes on along the minus strand of OY986435.1, from coordinate 246,607,975 downwards.
AAATGTATGAAGAATATTGCAATATATATTTTCTTCAAAACGTTATATTTTTGGTGAACAAAATTAAATAGAAACATAATTAAAAAATTAGAACATAACGGTGAAACAAATTTAAATCGAAACAAACCTATAAAAACGAGCTCACATTGAAAGTCGGGCAAGCCGTTATTCCTGCTTACAACTTTTTACAACTGTTGGAATTACTTCAGTCAAACGCAAAACTAAAAAAATAAACATTTCTCGAAAAGTGAATCAATCAACACTGGCAGAAAGGCAGATCGTGATAGATTATTATTTGAAAGGAAAATCCGAGCGACAAATTTCACAAATCGCCTTAAAAAGTAAATCAACAGTGCACGATATAATCAAGCATTATATACAAGATAAGAGAATATGCAATAAAGAACTTACAGTAGCTAAAAATATACTAAGCTCCTAAGATGAAAGGTATTTTTTAAGAGAAATAATAAAATACCCATTTTTATTTGCTCTTAAACTAGAGGTCATGTTAAAACTCAATTTGAAAAAGAATGTACACTCAGAAACAATTTAAAGAGTTTTGAGAAAAAATGTTTGAATTGAGGAGATGCACGAAAAAAGCATGACCAAAGACTTTCTATTCTGGGGCAAGGTTAATAAAACAGAAAACATTAGGATCTTTAACACTCTTAAACAAAAAACTTTTAGTACAGGTTTTGTTTACCGATGAGAGTTTATTTCATTTATATGCATTGGCGTCGGAAGCGGGGGGAAAAGGGGGGCAGGTGCCCCCACTTTTTTAGCTAGATAAACAATTTAAAAAGAAAACTTCAAAAATTATTCAAAATATCAGTTTTTTTTACAACGATAATATTTTTGTATTGAATATTTTCCTCTTCTTTCTTTCATCTTCATAAGCATGCTTGCCGATAACCATTTTCGGCATCTGTGTTTGCAAAAAGATAGAACAAAATGTAGAGTTTCTACTGCAAACCCACCACTTCAGTTTAAAAGCACCCTTAAGTATGTAGCTTAATACTTTAATATTGTAATCGAAGCCTTCAACGGAAAAGTGCCTTCTGAACAAAATCTAAAAACAAAACTAGATCTTTATGCAGATGACTTTGATGGGAGCGACCTCCACGCGCAACTTAAAATGCTGAAGCAATTGCCTGGCCAAACACCTTCAAATTGTAGTGGCATTGTATCCCAATTTGCAAAAAATTCGGATACTGTAAAAAAACTATTAAATTAAGTTGAAAAACTTATTGCTTCGCTTTTAACTGTGCCTGCATCAGCAGCTTCATCTGAGAGTTCTTTTAGTGCACTAAGACGACTTAAAACGTATCTTCGAGCAACTATGACACAGAAATGACTCACTCATGCGGCACTTATACACATTCACGGAGATAAAACTGAAGAATTTAATTCGATGGAGGTGGTGAAAGAGTTTGTTTCTCGCAAGGACAGAAAGAAACATTTTGGAATAATTTTAATTGATATAACTTTTTGTACCTTATTGCATTTAAACCATGTAAAGATATACCTAGTCTTGTTTTATAAAAGCAACCAATATTTCTTATATTTTCATATTACCGTATGAAAGATCCTTTAAAGAATGATCTCTAATATTGAAATTGGAAGAACTTTTAAAAATAATGAAATTTTAATATTTTTTATATATTTTTATATTTTTTTATATTTTAAACTAAAATAAAAAATTTGTTTATTCACATTCATGTTTCTTTGGAGAAATTTTGGTGAACTTTTTTTGCACCACCATTTGTACTGCCCCCCCAGATGAAATTCGCTTCCGACGCGCTTGTTTATATGGTTCAGATGAAAAGCGAAAACCGAATGAAGAATTTTGCAATAAAAATTCTAAACATACGGTTAAGCATGGTAGAGATCAGTCATGGTTTGAGTCTGCGTCTGATGTTAGAAGAATTCATTTTATTGAAGGTATAATGGACAAAAATATGTTCCTTGACATTCTCATGTCGCAAGTAGAAGAAAGTGCGGGTAAATAAGGAATTGCAGATAATTTGTAGTCTTACCAAGACAATGACCTGAAACATACGACGCTCTTGGTAAAGAATTGTATACTTAATATTTGTCCAAATGTCATAAAAACAACCTCACAAGGCTCAGATTAAAATGTTATAGAACATCTATGAGATGAACTTGAACCCTGAGTGCAGTATCAGAGATGGGCAACTAAAGATCCAATCCTAAAAAAAAGTATCCTAAGTGAAGAGTGGAATCAGATTGGAGCTGAAGTTTTTAAAAATTTGGTTGCACCCATTTCAAAAAGGGCTGCAAGCAGTCATATAAGAAAAAGGATTGGTTAGGAAATATTAAATTCTTAGTTTTAGCATTGAATTCCTTATCTGCCCGACTTTCAATGTGAGCTCGTTTTTAAAGCTTTAGTTTGATTTAATTTTGTTTTACCGTTATGTTTTTTTAACTATGTTTCTGTTTAATTTTGCTCACCAATAAAGAACGTTTTGAAAAAAAAATTTACTCCAAGTTTCAAGAAACCGATGCGAAAGTGCTAAGAAATGCCTGCCCGACTTTCGTTGTGAGCCACTGTACATTCATACTGCTTCTGTAGCTACATGCATCTGTATTCTCTATTGTATTTATCTTGCTGAAAATAAACATTCGTTTTATTCGTACTCCAACTCATGGCAGAATAACCAGGTAGGGCCGACTCGGAGAGGAATGAAGTAGAAATCAGAGAAAAGCGAGCTGGTTGTCAAAATCAGCTGTTCATGTCGAGTAAAAATTAAAAACATCTAAAAAAATTTTAGCTAACTGAACCAATAACAATTACCAAGCAAATCTAAAACAACGACGCAAAGAGAAGAACAAGATCACAGTGGTTGAGCAGCGTTAGAGGGGATGAACCGAATCGTCCACAGAAAATAAACAGAACTTTGCTTACTATGTCCCGCTTTTCACTCGTCACACACGAAAATTCTCGAACTTTCGGCGAAAGCAATTATTGCTCCGAGATCAGCTAGTAGCAATGTTGCCAGTTATGTTGGAAAAATCCCATTCTGGTAATTTTTAATTGCCCTTAGAAATTTTTGTTTTTGGGAATTCTTATTAAATTTTTTAATTCAGCGTGGTATTTTTTAATTGGCGTGGGAATTCAGTGGGACATGTTTTTGTACCTTTAAACCGTTCTCTATATAATTGTAAAGACCTTTTTTATATTTATCAAGAATCGAATTGAAATTAGTGTCATATTCGCTTGATGCGTCGTTTGTTCTTGTCTTTTTTAGCTCGCTTTTTCATCCGTTCGCCAAAAAACGCTAAAATAAGCATTGAATCTTGTATTGAAATCAGGGTAGTGCAGTTACAAATATTTTATATCTTAATTAATTAGCTAGTGATGTTTTCCTTTTCATATTGAAAATGTTGTTGTTGTTTCTTTGGAAAAAATTCGTTAGAGCAATTAATTGTTCTAACCTGGCCTAAAGCTCAATAAACGATTTTAAAGTATCAAACAACTAGAATTTGTATTTCAAATCAAGAATGATTTAAGCTATCAAACATTTAGAATTTGTATTTGAATCATTAAAAATCAACATTAATATACAACTTAATAAATGGTACGCTGATATGAAACACACAATGCATAGTTAGCTGACAACGAAACGGTCCGCTTCAGTGCTTTTAGAAGTGCACACCGTTTTCTGGGAAACGAAATAAAATTTAAGCAACTGATGTGGATTTATATATGTATATTTTACATATATATTAATAAAAAAAAACAACAAGAACAAAAGCAACACAACTAGGAACGGCATGATTACGAACCAAACGAACACACACAACAACAACAACAACAACAACCATAAAAACAACATAAGCACCTACTGAAGCATTTCTCATACGAATTTTTTAGATTAATATTTTGATATTAAAAACTGATATTTTGGCATTTTTCTTTTCTTTGTAAGATGAATATTAAAGGCTGTAGGTATCAAATATCACTTTGAAAAAATTCGTGAAAATGACCCCCATACAAACCGCGCTATAAGACGTAATTCTACGTCAAAAGCAAAATAATATTTTCCTTCTATTGTTAATACAATAGTTTACTAAATTTTTCTATTAGTACTTTTAAGTTAAATAATATTTTTATAAGAAACTAGCTGATATACCCGGTGTTATTCGAGAAGTTATATATCTTTACCAGAAATTTTTGACCTTTTCGTACACCTCAACACCTTACAGCACCTTATAACACCTTACAACACCTTAAATGCTTAAGGCGAATAATCTGTTATGAAAGAATTTTCAAAGTTATATTATTGCAATTTAGTAATTGCATACCTTTGTGTTAAGTAACATTCTTGGCTTAGATGTGTTTTATTAGAAAAATTTCGTTTTCTAAAAGAACATGCAAGTTGCTTAAAATTTCCAAGAAATTGACACCACAGAAACTTTCGTACCTGAAACACACAAAAAGTTTTTAGTACTAATTTTATTTTTTGGTGAAATACAAAAAACATCAATCGAAAATGAAAGTGCTGGCTTTGAAAGTGAATAACTCGGTCATGTTACTGTGGGCTTAGACCGCCTGAACGAACGAAAAATTTATCGCGAACAATTTATTGCAATAAATTCTTCGCTCGGAGTACTGCTTAGACCGCACGAACATCAATCGCGAACAAACATTGGCCGCCATCTTGTACGTTCAGGCGGTGTAAACAGCAATTTGTGCATTTGGTCGAACATCAATAAATGCAGGGTTGATAACTCCTTGTTTTTATATTAGTACTAAAACTTATACTCCGTTTCTCAACAACAAATGGTTTGCCACTCCATAACAATATATTACTCGTATTAAAGCCCTGCGTCGGTGCATCTATTTGAACGTACACACACTGTGATTTATTGCATTGTTCACAGTTGACTGTCATCTAATAACACTTGAGAGTTTGATTTGCTCAACACCAAACGAAAGCCTTCAACGACAAGCAATACACACTTTCTCTCTCGGTAATCCATGCACGGCGTGTTTTTGTTCGTCAACACCACAAGCAATGAAATTGAATCATTAAGGGTAGGATGAGAATAAAAAGTAATATACTGCAATAGATCATTTGGATCATTTTGATAATTTTAATCAGCGGGCGTCAGCGCCTAACTAGATATTTTTTACACCAACTTCGAGATTTTCAAGATTGACTAGGTAAGAATGGGTCGCTGAATCCGAATCCGTGGTCAGAATTTCAAAATTATAAAATTTTGAAATAATAGGGTTGCCACCTAATAATATGTATTTTTAAGAGATTTTAACATCATTTATCAGTGCTAAGGGGTAGTGTGTAGTGTGAAATGAACAAATGTTTTGAAGCCGGTTTTAAGTGCACCTACGCAGGGCTCTAACTCGTATTAGTTATTATAGAAAAGACGTGTGTTTAACTTAAGCGCCCATTTAAGTTTTTCGATGAACAAAAATTAAATGTTTTCACATTTTTCATGTGTCAATAAATTTCGTAAATTTTAAGTCAGTTAAATAAAAATTGCTACCAAATTGTATGCACTTATTAAGCAAATGCAATTGGTACTTTCAGTCGTTCGATTTTTATTTTAGAGAAATACTTTTTATGTTATAACTTTAAAGAATTGCTTTTAGTCACAAATCGAATTTTTAACTACCATTTTGGTTAATATCCACATTTTTCTAAAAATCTTCGATTAAAAACTCAAAAAGTTTCAGCAGAACTTAAAATTTTTTTTTATTTTATTTCTATTGCGGACTCCTGCTATATTAAATAATATTTGCTATCCAAAACTCAAAATAAACTCAAAATTTTCATTAAAAATTATATAGTTATTATTAAAAAAAATTACCTCAAATAAAAAGTCGCTTTAAAATGAAACTTTAAATATAGGGTTTTTCCGCTTAAAAAACTTAATTTGGCCATTTACACAATACATTTATATTGCAGGGAAAATTAACAGAACGCTTTAAAAAACATAAATTACTACATATTTTAGTACTTTTCATAAATTATTCTCTTAAGCTACTCCTATTTGCTACTTTTCATTTTTTAAATACAGCGCAACACCGGATTCGCCCAAAAAGATCGAAGCATGAAGAATGAATCTTCGTTCGTTCGCCCTAATTTACTGTTTACACCGGGTAAACATTGTTCGCGATAAATTTATAGCGAACACTGCTCGTTCGGGCAAAGTGTTTAAACCGAGCGAACGAACGAGGTTTCTTTCGTTCGTTCAGGCGGTCTAAACGCACAATTAAAAAGGATTGCATTAATTTTGTTTTTGCTTAAAATTCTGATTAATTGTCTGTCCGTGTTCGTGTTTCAATCTGTTTCAATTGTGTTTCAATCTGTTTCATTTTCGTTTTTCTTCTAATTTTTATAATTTTCCAAAAAAAAAACCTTAGCGAATTTCTCCATTTCTCAAAAAACTTTGGTAAAAATATTTGTAGTAGAAAAAATATTCAAAACCAAAAATGGCTTTTTTAATGTTCTTTCGTATGTTATGCATAAATATATGGTTGATTTAAAGTTTCTATAGTAAAAATTTAAAAATGTTTTATACGATCGAAATATGAAGCCTAAATTTAATAAAAATTTAAAATTTAAACATTTTTTTTTGTTTATTTTCATTAATTTTGTGTTTTTGTAATTTTGTTTGCATACAAAGTAATGGTGAAGTGAAAAAGTCATGACAGTTTCTTAATTCGTTTCTGAGTTATACTCTCAAATACCCATTTAAGCACTGCCACAGCAACAACAGCGCCACCTACCGGGTCAAACTTTAAAACAAAACCATCTACAGACCCAGCCGCACACACACACACACCAAATTTCATCAAAATCGGTGCAGCCGTTTAGGAGGAGTTCAGTGACAAAGCCATGTACAGAAGAATTTTATATATAAGGATGATTCGTATCAAATAATTGTCATAGATTTATAAATAAAGGAACAGTAATTTGAAGATAGTCGGCATGACATAGAATGGGGGGAAGGGGGGGGGGGTGCTTGAAAAAAATGTTCATCTCCATTCAAACTTATTTGCATTGTAATAAAATACTGAAGTATTGTGTGGTAGCTGTATTAATCCACAGCAAAACACATTTAACTACAAAAAGGAAGAGACTAAAGCCGAAAACCCTTGAAAGGGAAGGTTGCCAAAAGTTGCCAAACCTAAAAATGTTCAAAATATTAGGTAAATCTAATAAACTTTAAAAAATTGTCAAAAGTAAATACAAGAACATACAAGAAGGGACCAAATTACACCTGGAATATTGCAAAAACTTACCGTTTTTGGTAATTCGCGAGTATCCTCAAACAAAAGCATATTCAAAATAGATAAAATAATTTTTGGTGTACTAAAAATTTCATTAATTTACATTAGCGTTTACAAAAAGTGCTCTTACATTTCTGTAAAGTTATTCGTTTAGGAGTTATGTCATTAAAGAAAAAATTTTGTAATTTTGGTACCATCATTCCTATCTGTTAAATTTAAATGTTAGGAAGATATGCTACTCAATAGCCTAAATCCCAAATTTCAAATCATTCTGTGCACTAAAACTCTAGTTACAGATTTAATACCCTCCAAATAGGCCAAACAGACCACTGTGCGTTGCCACGAATAACGTTGTAAGTGACTTAGGCTGCCCGCTGGGTAAACGCTGAAGCAGGCAGGCAGGCAGGCAGGCGCAGACTGCAACCTGCTCCACAAATAACCACTGCAGAGTGAATGCGAGAAGCAGATCAGGTCAGTGGGACATAGTTTGTTATTGTTTTGTTTTTTTCGCATTTATTTTGTTATGAAACCTTCTCCAGCTTAATTAACATTATTTAAATTCACACAAAAACTTGCTGAAAGTAGTCAGTGAATTCAGCTTTACCAACAACAACAGCAACGCAAAACACACACTTGCGCATCAATGATTCTGTGAAGTTATTCGCTTAGGAGTTATGTCATTAAAGAAAAAAAAAATTAATATCGTGATGTAGGTAAGCGAAAAGACAAATTTTCCCATACCTAATTTTGTAATTTTGGTACCATCATTCCTATCTGTTAAATTTTCATGTAAGAAAGATATGCTACTCAATAGCCTAAATCCCAAATTTCAAATCATTCCGTGCACTAAAACTCGAGTTATAGATTTAATTCCCTCTAAATAGGCCAAGCAGACCACTGTGCGTTGCTACGAATAACGTTGTAAGTGACTTATTCACAAGAAAATATAAAAATTTTTAGCAACTACAAATGCAACTGCAATGTAAACGATCTCTCAATACACTTTGAAAGTATTTTTTATAATTTGTTTTGGTTGTGATCTTCAAAGTCTAGGTTTGTTTACTAGGATTTTCCACAGTCATGGAATTTTGAAAGTAGCAATAATTTTATTACTCTACTATGATTTTATTACTATACTATAGTTTTTTTACTATAAAATTAATATTTTATTCACATAATACTTTTTACTAACAGCTAACTAATATATTTGAATAAGAAGTTTTTCTTTTGAATTTTTTTTAATATAAATTTGTGTTGTTTGCTTTATTTTACTTACTTAAATAAAAAAAATAAACTGGCCATTTCAGCGCTTGGAAGGACTTTGACCTAGCTTCTATTGATCAATTGTGTTGTGCATGTTATTAAATGTTTAATCACAAATGACCGAGAACTGGACCTACGTGTTTTATGCCGACTCCGAACGGCTTATGTTCTCAAGAAGCTTTACATGGCAAATTTTTACTCTCTGAGGTTTCCCATTGTCTGCAGAGAGGTGACGACCGAACAGAAAAATTATTTCAATTGAAAAAACTTTCTGTCTGAGCTGGAATTGAACCCGGGCTACCGCGGTTCTTTAGCTTAGGGGCCACGCACTCTACCCACTAGGCTACGGTCGCCACTTACTTAGTGAAATATTATTTGATTTTTTAAATATTTTTGGTTTTCATTCTCAAATAAATGTTTAACTTTTTTATATATAAAAAAACAAAACTTTTTTATTAAATAAACTTATTAAATATTTTATTTATATACATTAGGCCGGGTCAATTTGTATGGACGAATTTTTTGGAGGTCTGGCTCAGCGAAATTCGTAAAATACATGTAATTTCAAGACTTTTTCTCCACTACAGCATATACAAATTCTGAAAAAAAGCTGTGCGGACTTTCGTAAATAGATTTTGTTCTCAATTATAAAATATGAATGTATGAATGTATGTGTATGAATCTATTTACGAAAGTCGGCACAGCTTTTTTTCAGAATTTGTATATGCTGTAGTGGAGAAAAAGTCTTGAAATTACATGTATTTTACGAATTTCGCTGAGCCAGAATTTGACCCGCCCTAATATACATATTCTTAAATTGTATCAAATCACACCGTAATTGTTATTTTCTAATAACATTTTTCTGATCTGTTTTAATCAGGAGTGGTATATTTTTCAATCATAAAATTTACAAGTGCTTCCCCTAAAAATACAAAATCGATTTCCAAATTCGACTTTTGCTTCCAGTTATTGTTGCATTTTTTCTCTTATATTCTTCTAAGTACATTACAACTGTTTTGTAACCCTTGTCTGCATTAGTAATTATGATTTCAATTTGTGCTGTTTAATAAACTTTAGAGTGTTTTTGAAAATTTTAAGTATGAATAAGGATTAAATTTGGATTTCTATTAAAAAAAAATATGCAATTGTTTTTGTTAAAACGCAAAAATTAAGAGAAAAAGTTATTCACGGTCTCTTTTCTTATACAGCTATAAGTCATTATTTTTAAATTTTGGCATTTCGGGATTGAAAGCCCTAGTGTCCACTGTACTGAGAGAGTGGAAAACAATCGATAATTCAAATCGTTGACCGGCCGGTTCATTGAAGCTTAGAGCGCTAACCGAAACTGAACGCTGCGCTGAAAACTTCAACAATCATTGCATTTGTCCTTGTTTTTCTTTTCGTTCTGTTTGCCGCAGCCAACTTCACTACCGAACGCATTGTCAAAATTGGAAATGCGAATAGAGTTGCGCTACTGCGTTGCGTATTTCGGTAGGCTTCATACGAAATGTATGTGCATCAGGGCCGTAGCCAGGATTTACCCATGGGGGGGGGTTTCGATGAACATTTTTTATACAAAATTAAAATATACAAGTTTTTGTTTCATTTCATTTTCAAGTTAAGTTTTTTATGGCTTTGTCACAGAACTCCTCCTAAACGGCTTGACCGACTTTGATGAAATTTGGTGTGTATGTGCGGCTGGGTCTGTATATGGTTTTGTTTTAAGGTTTGACCCGGTAAGGTGCGCTGTTGTTGCTGATGCAGTGTTTAAAGGGGTATTTGAGAGTATAACACAGAAACGAATTGAGAAATTGTTATGATTCTTTCACTACACCATTGTTTTTTATGCAAACAAAATTACGAAAATACAAATTATATAAGCGGAGATATTCGCATTGAAAGTCAAAACTTTGATTTTAATGTCATTTTTTTATCATTCTTAAGCCCGTATGAGACTTCATTGTTTTTTCCAATTTTTATTCATTGACAATGAAACTAGAACAGTTGAAATAGTGCTAAAGCTAAAATGCAAGAAGTGTGAGAGTATACGCATATAGTACGAATTGGAGAAAAAATGTACGACAAACAGCATTTTTAATGCATTGTTCTTGACATTTCTCTTAATTCGTCACTCGTTAAGTTTCGGTCAAATATTAAGTGTCAAAAACAAGCTTGAGCTCTTTCTTCCGCAGCCAATAAGAATAGAGAAATAAAATAGTATGAGAAATTGCCATGATTCTCAATAGTATGAGAAATAAAATAGTAATAAAATTGAGAAATTGTCATAATTCTTTCACTACACCATTGTTTTGCTTGCAAACAAAATTACAAAAATACAAAATAAATAAAAATAAACAAAACAAAAATCTTAAATTTTTATGATAGGCCTGATTTTTCGATCGAATAAAACGTTTTTAAATTTTTACGATAGAAACTTTAAATCAACCCTTCATTTATGCATACCAAATGAAAGAACATTAAAGAAGCCATTTTTGGTTTTGAATATTTTTTCAACAACAAATATTTTTACCAAAATTTATAACATGACCGAGTTATTTACTTTAAAAGCGAGCACTTTAATTTTTGATTGATTTTTTTTTTATTTTACCAAAAAATAAAATTAGTACTAAAAACTTTTTGTGTGTTTCGGGTCGAAGGTTTCTTTGGTGCCAATTTCTTGAAAATTGTATGAAACTTGCGTGTTCCTATGAAAAACGAAATTTTTTTTCATAAAGTACATCTAAGCCAAGAATGTAACTTACAACAAAGGTATGCAACTACCAAATTGCAATAATATAACTTGAAAACTCTTACATGGCAGAATATTTACCTTAATTATTTAAAGTGTTTGATGAATCTAAGGACCTTAGTATGTTTGGCGATGACAAAAAATGTCAAAAATTTGAGTATTAATAAAAAAATTTGGCGGCCGAGGCACAAAGTGTGAAAAGCTTCTTGGGAACAAGAGGCTTAGCCGTTCGCAGTCGCTATAAAATAAGAAGGTCCAGTTTTTGATTTAATAAAACGCATATATAGAAAAGCACAGAAAGAATTTGAGAATAATTGCGCAAAAAATTGATATGATATAACACCGGTTATATCAGCTAGTTTTATATATTCAAGCATATATATTAAGGTGCCTCGACTTCCATTAAAAATAACCTGTATTTGTACTAGGGATATTCGATATACATCGATGCATCGGATTTACTCGATGTTTACAATTCGATACATCGACTTGATCCGATGTTTTGAAAAGCTTTTGATATACTCGATGGATCAATGTATTTTCATATAACATAGAATGAATTTTAACTACCTAATGAAATTATTATATAAAAAATTAAAAAAAAATTGTTAAAAAGGAAAACACTGAAAATAAGACATTAATACAGGAATTTCTGATTGTGGAGGCTTTTTTCGTTTTTAATTTTTGTAATAATTATGACCAACATTCTTATATATTGACTTTTTTTTTTAGAATAACCAATATTCTTACGTTTATTTCGTTTATTTTTTTTTTTTAATAAACAACAACTGAATCAGAGAATGATTGTAAAAAATTTTCTTTTTCTTTTCCTTAGTTAAGGTGCCCCCAGACTATATGTTTCATACAGATGACATGTCAAAAAATTACATACCGAATTTCATCTGTGTGTCAAAATTTAGTTTTTGTCATTCAGTTTTTTCTTTTGTCTCCACACTATCTGAGCTTTTGAAATTTTTGTAAGACGTAAAGCTCTAAAGTGTCCACTTTTGGTCATTCAAACTAAGAATAAATTCATTAAAAATCAATTTATTGAATAAATATCTTAAAATTTGCCTTTTCTTCTATTTTCACATACAAAATTTATCAAATTGACATTTTGTACAGATGGAAAAACATACGAAATTAGAGACTGTTCTAATTCAAAAATTGACAGACGCAAATACAAACGACATTTCAAAACGACATTTTTATATGTTCCACACTATCTGTAGCTAAAAACTATTTGTAATTTTTGACGTGTCATATGTATGAAACATATAGGGTAGAGGCACTTTTACTGATAAAAGGCGTGTGAACAGAGACAGTGGTTTTGTAGGAGCTTTTAATAAGTTAAAATAGTCACAGTTAAATTAAAAATAGTAAAGGAGGGTATTTTTAGAAAACATCGATGTTTCTCAACGATATATCGGAAAGTATCGATGCACTGTCTCCATGCATTACATCGAAAAAAAAATCGATGTATTTTCTAAGTGGACACCCCTAATTTGTACCCCTCTAAAAATTAACCTTCTTCTATTTTATAATGATTCCCAAAATATTTTAGCTGTTACGATAGTCGCCAGTGAGCTGAAACATTTTGTGAAATCCTCCAAAAATCATGTTTTTCGTAAATAAATTTGTCAGATATTAAAGGCCAAAAAAGGGTCTTCTAATCTGCATCACAAATTTTAAAATTTTGCACAAGTTTTAAATACCATGGCGAAAATTTCTAAAATTTATGCATTAAATAGCGCTAAAAAAATAATTTTATAATATATAAGCACCTTTTGAAAAAATTTTGTAAGAAATTGTTAAAAAAAAAATTAAATTATTTCAATTTTGAAAGTTTTTATATGGAAATAAAATATTGAAATATCAAAAATTCAGTGTTACTCTGTCTTGTTTGTTACTGTGCGATCACTGTGCATGCTAAGAGATGCACATTCGTTCAAACTGATGTTTTAAGAAATTTTAGGGATGAGAATGATATATCATTTATCTCAAAGTAAAAAATTTTTAGAGGCAGAAAAACTTTTACATAAACTTCATAAATCTTAAAACCTAAAAATTCACAAAATTACCTTAACAATTGACTTAAAACATTTCCTTGGGTAAGAATCTTAAAAAATGTAAGTCGACTTTTTATAACTCATAAGTAACCTAAACATTCCTTAAAAATTAAACCAGGTTTACAGCCCTATTTCGGAAAATCAACAATTGTTACCCAGAAGTTTTAATATTTCAATGTGTTTGTTGTAATTTTTTTGATAAAGAAATTGATAAAGAGCTTAAGGCTTCAGCCAAAGTCTATTAACTACAATTATAAAAAAGAAAACTAGTAATAAAATAACTTTGTGTTGCTCAATGTAAAAAATTGAGTACTCCTGTTTTATTTCAAAAAGGCATTGTTATTCTCTTGGTAAATTCTTTTAAAAAAATTTAAATTTTGAACTTAAGAGTATGTTGCTGACTATCTGTCTTTGAATTGTCATTTTAACTAAAACATCTTTTACGACAATCAATCCTACACATTTTACATCGCATTAAGATATGGTTAGTAAGATAACAACAGCTGATATTGAGCTTTTAACGCCGAATGGTTTTATTTAGTTCAATCAACTATTAACTATTGAAACATCCGATTATGCGGTTATACTTGGAAAAAAATATTAATATACAATAATGAATCACTTGTACACATCATTTTAGAATTTATATTTTATAACTAGACTTTCAAAAGCACAAGCTCAAATACGTTACAGTAAACATTTACGGTAACGTATGCTACAAGAAATCCTAGTTTCTCACTTCTTATTCATGGAGATGATGCAAAAAAACTTTTTGAAGGCTAACTAACTTTTTTAATTTATTTATATTTAGATGACCTAATAATATTGTATTTATATTATTACCTAATAAATTCTTATAAAATCTTAAACAATGCTCAATCTTAAAAATTTTTCCTTAATTTCATAGGCAATTAAAAGTAAGTATATTTTCAGGTAAAAGGTTTTCAGGTTAAGGAAAGTCACATGTGTTTAATAAGACTTTCGTATAGTTTTAAAAAGTTTTCTTATAAAAAACAATATGGTTCTTCTTAAAAATACGTGATTTAACTTACAAAAAATGACGGCGGTTTTAAGAAGATTTTCTCTACGATTTTTATTAAAACGGGTTTTTATGAAATCAATAAACAAATCTTATTGATTTTGTTCTATTTTATTTGGTGTTGTTTTGGCTCCGTGTGTTTTGATTGCCACATCATATTTTTCATGGGGTCTAAGTATATGAGCTAGTTCTGTTGTTTTTGTTATCTTACTATTTCTTGCAAATATAAACAACCCGATCTGCCACCCTGCTCGGGTCGTATAACAGAAACACACAAAAGGTCGAATGAGCACAAATCTAGTTTACATACTACATTGTATAGAAAAATGTTTTTTATAGGCTATTCGTAAGAGATAGAGAAATAAGGTTAGATTTTTTTTCTATCTAATATTAATTTCTATCTAATATCTTTTATAGTTTTTTTATTTTTAGGAAACCAAAAAATTATTTTTTTTCAGAGCTTATATTTCGGGTTATAGGTCATCAATTCAAAATATAACCTATTTCTGCACATCTACGCGATAGTACCCTATTGAATGAATAATAATGATTCGTTCCCCATTTTTTTATAATAAATACTTCAAAAGTGTGCCACATTTTACGATCCGTGAACTGACTTTGTTGTGTAAATTCTTAGTAACCATTTAAATTACATTCCTTTTAAAATTTTCTCACTTAATTTCATGACAGAAAATAAGAAAAGGCTTGTTTTTGAAATTTCAAGAAATATTGATAGTTTAAAGAAGCGATATAAATTCTATTGGGCTTACTTTAAAGTTTTATGCTGAAGACATGCTGGTAAGTAAATATGTTATGTACATATGTAAATTGTATGCTTATGTGTACATGTGTACCCATATGATTATGAAGAAACGTGAAAGTGTGTATTTCGATAAATCAAATCATAAAATGGCGTAACTCTATTCAAGTAAGGTTTTAAAAGCACATTTCCAATACTTTAAAGCAAACTTAAAGTCTATAACGGAAGTATTGTGCAATAACACAACTTTACAAAAACAGATTGTTAAGGATTGATAAAATAAGCAAAAAGTTTTAATATAGCAGCCCGTGGCTATGATTTCATAGAATTGAACACGGCAGATGCTTTGAGACAATGGCGGAGGGTGGCTTGCGCAGTTGGTCGTGAGTTCTTGGTCTTCCTTGGCGTGACATGCGCCCTGAAGTCATGTTGTATGAAAGAAATGTCTACACTGCGTATGCATGTATGAAACACACATATTTATATAATAATTAAGCTCAGAGGTAACTTATATCTAAGGGTGTATGTGCAGATACACACACATCCAGATATGCAAGTACATATGTAAATATGTATGTACCTATTTCTGTGTCCACACATATTTACTGACATAAACTTTAAATGAAATAAGAATCATAAAATAGAATTAAAGCACGGAACCATGAACTTTAATACAATAAATACAAAAATGTAGCAAAAAACGCATCGGCTGTGAACAAATAATTTAAACCATTTCTAACTGCTCTCTGAGCATGATATGGGCTAAAAAATATGAACGACATACTTCAATTTGTTGATAGCTTTTTATGGAGTTTTCAGTAATACAAAAAAAAAAAAAAAACAGCCTCTCTACAGCAATATATCCTGGTTCTTCTATGAATCAAAACGTGAAATAAACACGGAGAGAAATAATTTTCTAGTATCGAGAAATTATTTTGCTTGATTTGAGAATATGACAAATCGATCCCAACTTATTTGGATAAAGCATTTAAAGCTTTTAATAGGGAAACATATTCTTGCTATTCAGCCATTCCAAGCCTATCCCAAGGTTCTGTTAAAGAGTAACCCATTCCGAATAATCTGAAAATCTGAGAACTGTTGCAGCCTTCTATTCCAAAATAAATTTTCTTTTTAGCCGTGTACTTGGGCACTCAGTGCCCTCATGTAATTTTGACCAAATGTATAAAATTTGCACAGATTAAAATTATTTTGTTAACCTTATGTTTTAATTTAGTTTGTATTTATAATTTCACAGTCGTATAAATATTTAAAAAAATTATTATTCATGTAATAGAATTTCGCAATAATCAAGACATCATACTTTCTAAGTCAAAGAAATAGCAACATATTCTAGAAATTTGTGCTTGAAGTTGGCTTTAGCCCGGGTCACACGGATCACACGGGTCTAGTTTAGGGTTAAGGACCTGTCAGTTTTGGAACAGGTGAAAATCGTTAAAAATAAATCATTTTCAAGTAATCAAATAAAGGTGCGAGGGGGTGTGTCTCAAAGGATAGAGAATTTTAATCCAAATCACATTTTACGGATTGAGTCGGTTTGACCATATCTCAGTAAGAATATTTTGGGTTGTAGCATAATTAACTATCTGAAAACGAGAAATTTTATTTTTCTGCATAAGCTCATTATCTACAAGACTCCATCATACCTTTTTCAAAAATTGCGTTTCTCTTATCATACCTAAATTCAATTGTTTGCAATCTAAGCGTCTTTTCTTCGTCAATGCCATTTTACTAAGGAATTCACTACCAGTTAATATTAAATCAATCGCTAGTACAAACAATTTCAAGCTATCTGTTTTGTTATATTTCTCAAACGACTAAAACAATCTAATTAAAGTTTTAACTATTTAACTGTTTTTCTTTTTATCATTTAATCATTGCAATATATATGTTAGAAATACTCTGAAAAAATAATTATAAATTAATAATCAATTATTTATCTCTTTACTTTTACAAGTGTCATCTGTTGATCATATACTTTCTATTTTTATTTTTACTTTTGTTCTAAACTATAAGTTCTTTATTGTTTAAGTCTATAATAAGAAGTCTAGAATAAGAAAAAAAAATATAGAAAATGAGAAATGTTCTCTATTGTTGATAAATACTTCACTATGCGAAATATTTTCTTCAAAAACAACAAATCCTTTCTCAAAATTAAAAAGGCTTATTTTCAAAAATCGATATATTTTTCTTATATTGAATGAGGTACGAAAAAAATAGAAAGCGTGAAAAACAAGTGTTGCATATTCTGCATATTATGACGATTGTTCTTTCAAAAGGTTTTTTTTAACATAGCTACAAAAAGTGATGTTGTTTCCCTGTAGGAAAATCAACTAATTTAAAAGTAGTTTTTTGTCAACCACAACTAGTTGAAATTCTGACTTTTTTCCATAAACTAACATATTTTGTATGGTGATGTCCGCTAAATAAGTCAATTGACTTTCATCTGCATATGTTTTCAACTACTTGTTAAATTAGTTGAATTGAAATTATATTTTTAACTTCTTTAAAATAAATAAATTGAAAACTAGTTAATATTCAACTTACTGAAGATGAATTTAAAAGCATAAAAATTTTCAATTTCTATACATCAAAGAGACCATTTATTTTATTGTTTTGAAAAAAAAAAACACATTAATTCATATTAGTGAAAGCCAATATGATATTTGATATTTGATATCTGATACTTGATATTAATGATATTTGATGAAATAGCATGGTTAAATATGTATAAACTTGTAATCCAAAAAAAATTTTTTAATAAAAACATGTCAAAATCAATAAGCCACTTGTTTTGAAGTAGTTTTTGAATTACTTCATATATAATGCAATAAAAACTATTCAAAATTGAAGTGGGTGCCGCCTTAATATAATACAAAGTAGTTCATAAACTAGTTTATTCTAGATTAGTTTTTTAATTAGTTGTTTTTAAAAACAAGTTAGTTTGTTCCTATAGGGTTATTACTACTGTTTCTTTGGATGCATTTACAAAATCGTTTTTCAGAATAAATTTCTGGAATATTTATAAAGAGTCCCGAAAAACAATGCCACAACAATAATTCTACCTCTTAACACATTTTTAACTAAAATTTTTAAAACCGAATCACAATTTGATATTAATACATCTACTATGCGTAGAACTGAGTTAAAACAAATGTTTGATAAAAATAATTTTTTAATCGTAATTGCGAAATATGTTGTATCAGTGTTAAGATAATATATCTTTCTTTAAAAAAAAGTGTTTTTTTTGTGAGAAACTATAAACGCAACTTAAAGAAAGCATTTCTTAAATAAAATAAATATTTCTCTGTTTTCGAGAAAAATTTAGAAATATTTTTCTATTAAAGAGAAGGTGTCTTCTAAATATTTCTCTTTTTCATGGAAGCTTTTTGCCATTTTTAGGGAATTTTTGGGATCACATTCAGAGAAAAGCATTCTCTGGAGCAAAGTCAATACCATTTTTCACTTAATATGATGCCTTTTTTCTCATATTCTGATAAACTTTTTTCTGAGTGTAGTTTTTAGTAGAGAAGCAAAAAGTGTTTATGATTTTAATTTATTGTATAGGACTTTTTATTAAAAAAACCTTAAGCTAACGCTGGTTTCGTTTAGTCTTGAGCTTTTCTATGTTAGTACTATCTTCTGGTTTCAGACCACAAAAATATTATACAAAAGACAAAGTTCAAGGTGAAAATTAATTAAAAAAATACATCATCACCGATTTTCGATTTTCATAATTCAAAGTACTTATACATACAAACTTCTACTAAAGGGTGTTTTTTATAGAGTAGTACAAGTTTCAATCATGATAAAACATAGTAATATATTTTTAATATCAATGAAACGGGCTTTATTAGATAGAAAATTTTAAGACATTAATGTTTAAATATGATTTCGGCCATGTGACCGCCACGGCTGGCGCGGAACACAAATTTTCACAAACTTTTCGCAGCATTTGCGGCCGTATCTCGTCGATACCTCTTCGAATGTTGATTTCTAGGTGTTCAATTGTTTGTAGTTTATCGAAGTAGACAAGTGACTTTACATAAACCCAAAGAAAATAATCCAATGGGGTTAAATCACACGATCTTGGGGGCCAATTTATTGGGCCATTTCGTGAAATTATTTTTTCGTCAAAAGTTTCCTTGAGTAAATCAATTATAGCGACCACTGTGTGGCATGTGGCTCCATCCTGTTGGAACCACATATCAGCAAGATTAATGCCAGCTCACTGAGGTACGAAAAAACTTCGAATCATGTTCCTATACCGTTCACCATTGACAGTAACATTTTGACCATCATCGTTTTTCAAGACATATGGGCCAATGACTCCGCCAGCCCATAAAGCGCACCAAACAGTAATTTTCTGTGGATGTAATGGTGTTTCGACAAAAGCTTGTGGATTCTCCTCACTCCAAATACGACAATTCTGTTTATTAACGTACCCATTCAACCAAAAATGGGCTTCATCGGAAAATAAAATTTTCCATGGAAATTCAAAATCAATATCAATTTGTGCCTTAGCCCATTCGCCGTTTGGCTTTAATTCCTGCACAAGTTGAATTTTGAAAGGCTTCAAGCCAAGATATTTTCGTAAAATCTTCCATAAAGTGGAAGGACACAACCCCAGTTGCTGAGAACGGCGACGAATTGATTGATTAGGATCATCTTCAATGCTTTCCTGTACAGCGGCTACATATTCTTCAGTGCGCACTGTTTGGCGTCCCACGGGATGCAAATTATCAGTATTAGTAAGTGTTGTCCGAAAATTATCTATTGTTCTTCGAATTAGCAGCTCTGAAGGACGATTATGTACGCCATAAAATGCACGAAGTGCACCATAAGTTTGACGAACATAACCATTATTTTGATTAAAAATTTCCACAATTTGCACGCGTTGGTGTCGTGTCAGTTGATTTATAATAAAATGTCAAAGCAAACTTAACAAAAATCAACTATGAACTGTTGAATGAGTGGTCATATAAAGCAGTGATGTCAACTCAAAGTTGTATCACTCTATAAAAAACACTCTATATATGCAAAAAAATTTCATTCTTGGTTTTTCGGAATTTTCAAATATATGACTGTTTTTATGTAAAATTAATTATTGAATGATAATGAGAGACCTTTTTTTCCTGTATGTGATAATTACATCGTTCTCCAGCACAGTTGTTCCTATTATTCTGACCAACATCTTTGCTGAAGAAATAATTACGAAAAAATCGTTTATAATTGTCTTAAAAACGATTAAAGTTTTACAAGCCACTTTTCCAAATATATCGATGGTTTAATTTAGAAAAGGCGTAACTTCATTTTTGGTTTCTTTACAGGAGAAGGAAAAAAGCTGAATAAAATCTGGAAAAACTTGGATATGAAAACTTTTTAAGTACTATTTTTGTATAAAATAGGCTACAAATTTGCAATCATTGCGTAGTGATTTTTTTAAGGGAAGTTTATTTGAGAGTAATCTGCTATAATATGTTAAAAACTCGGTTTCGAAAAAACTCGTTATGGAACGTGTTCGTCAAACGGCAGCCATGTTTGAACCAATTTGATAGTTAAGAAGCTAATTTGAAGGTTTGTCGAACCTTTTGGCCTGTTGGCAAAAATTTTTGATTTTCTCCTTCAAACCAGGGTTGCGAAACAAAATGATGGTGAAAAACAATACAAATTCGTAGCTGTTAAAAGAACAGGTTGCTTTAACTTGAACGCTACCTCTTTTGAACAAGTTGGACTCGCCATTTTGCTTGACGAACAAGTTCGCTAATGTGTAATCCCTTTTAAGCCATCTATATGTATTTCTGTTCCGCTTTAAACGTTCCAAAACAATTAAAATTAATCATACGCCATGAGGGATCTAATTTTTTCGTTGCAACTTATTCTGAATTTAAGTTAGACTTTTTGTAAGACCCACTCGGTCTATTTTTTCAGCAAAGGTGTTGGTCAGAATAACAGGAACAACTTTGCTGAAGAAAAATGAAACTATCAAATACAGCGATAAAAGTGTACAAAATAGCGCACAGTGTAATCATTCATTTTACGTACAAACAGTAATACCTTTGAAAATTACAAAGAAACATAGATGCAATTTTTTTGTGCCCACCACCTGGATGGTTCCAAAGTGGAAGCTGATGGTGCATCTCCGTGACTTGATAGTCTCGAGTGACTCTCTATCAATTGAGAGCGTGAGCATATGTCCCCTTCCCTCGTCCTTCAAATGAAGGATCTTCCAGTACTTGGCAATAAGACCATCGTTATGGGCGGTAATTAGTCCCCTAGATCAGTTGATATCCTTACTGGAGCTTCTTGGTAAGAATATCCGGATTGTGTGTCCTTTTGGGACCTCCTCTCCTAGGCAAGCCGTGAGTTTTAGAGCCCTTTCCACTGCTCGAGCTTTGGTGCTGATGCTCGTAGCCGTTCTGCTGTTGAGGGGTTCGAACAATCGACCAGTAGCATGCCCGGGCGGAAGTGAATCCCCTCAAATTGTAGCTTGGTGGTCCAGCCCTTCACTGCTTCGTTGAGAATTGCTTCTTCTAGCTCCGTGAGCTCATTTACCGGGGATATTCATTGGTCATGACCAGTAGTTGAAAGCCTTTGGTTACGCTGGCATAGCTGGTCTTCTTTTTCTTCTGTGTTTCTGGCTCGAGTATCTTAGCCCCAGGCTCTTAACTACCGTTGCTTCTGGAAGCTATCTTGGCCTTTTTGCTCTCTGGAGGTTGAGGGGGCGTGATTACTCTGCAACTTCTCTTCGTTGCCTCTAGAAGATCGGTGTTTCCCCAATGCTCTTCCACTTAAACGCAAGCTATTTCGGGTGCCATGCCCCGCTCCAGATAGCGCAGATTCCTTCTCACTCCCGCTCCACTTAGACCGACTCTCAGTGGGTCGTCTAGCCCTCTTGTTTCCCCGCGCTGAGGTAGGTGAACAGGGTGATATTTATTGTGGAAGTGCTTGTGTCTGTGTCTATCTTTTGCTTCACTTTCCCTTTTTTTACTACTTCCTTGGATGTGGAAACACCTTCAGTGCTGGGGATTCTTTTCGAAGCCGATATTACCTCCCAGTGTTCTTTCGAGGGCGTTGAAGCGGTGAACTCCTGTTGCTCGTGGTTGTCCTCTAGTGGCCGGTCTAGGCCTTTGATCATTATGGATGTTTTGTTCCACTTCTTTGCCGTACGGCTTCCTCCTGATTTGTGTTCTGCAGTTTTTGTGATCATTCTTGTGGATTTTATGCTCCACCACCTGATCGTTACTGCGGGAAGTCCTATTGACTTGAATTCTAGCTGGCGGATAAGGATTTCTTCTAGGATTGGTGCCTTGCCTTTGACCTTCTCCATGGAATCTCTTTTCCATTAGGACTGCTGCTCTGCTTGCAGTGATACCACGAAAGTCTTCTTGTTTGTTGTGTTTGGTCTTTTTATTTGTACTTATTTTTGGGTTTTACCGGTAGCTCGTGTCCGAGGACAAAATCGTCGCAGTTTTTGCGAGCCTTGTGCCTTGCTCAGTCGACTATCTCAGAGCCCGCATACTATGGTAAGGCCACAGTTACTTCATGAGGCGGCCAGTTATCATGAAGGTGCCGTTCATATACAGCCGGTATATCCCCTGACCGCGAACCATCTAATGGGCACGGTTACGCATGACACCCTGAATTAAGGGGAGATATTTTTATTGCACTACTCCACAAAAACTACAGCTTCCGCAAGGCCGAAGGGTAAGACCTTACAGGGAGGAACCACTTCCACCAGCAGTATTGCGTCATTGCATCTTAAGCACCTACATCGCTCCAAGATTGTCACTCGGTGGTAGGGGCTCCAGATATGTATGCCTACGCAGTCTCCTGAAATGAGTTCCATCGAACAACTTTCGGCCATCCTTGAAAGAAAAGTATTCGCAGAAAAAAATCCTCCAAAGGATATAACTTAACTTTGGGAACGAGCCTTTCTAGCATGGCCAAAAATTATCCCTGATATCTTGAAAAAACTTGTAAAAAGTGTACCGAACAGAATAAAAGCCCACAAAAACTTACGAGATGGTCTACCAAAATACTAAATGTTGGAAAACATAAATTTGATTTTTTTTTTATTTATTGCGATAGTTATTAGTACATTAAGAATAATTTATTTTATAGTACAATATATAATTGGAAATGAGAGGCAGTATGCCTTTTGCAATTAGTATAAAAACTAAGAACTTATTCCAAACTTATTTATATCTAATTAAATCTCATATCTAAATAATGCAGCTAAGAGATTTTTAGCAATCCCAATAATTATAAACATCTACTTAAAAGTTAAAAGAAGAAAAATGCTGAAAAATTAAAAGTTTTAAGTTCCTTTTTTAACACATTTTAAATTATTAGGTAAAGAGTTCCTTAAAAAACTGCCAGTAGACGGACATAAGTGTTTCACACGTTTAATATATAAAAAAATCATATTTTTAATAAATATATTTTTTGTTTTGTTTTTTGTTTTTACTCGTTGCTGGATTTATAACGATTCTTAGTGTGTTCTGTTGCTTTAATAAATTAAATGGAAAATAATAGTTCAACCTTTTTATGTATTTTTAGTACTTCAGAGAAAGGACTATCCGTCACTGTACACACCTTCGTTATCAAAGATACTACGTAGATTGAAAATAATCTGGCCCTGATGAGGAACACATAAAATAAATTAAAATCAAAGAATTATTGAAAGAGGTGATAACTACTTAATAAGAATGAAAAGGTTCAAGCAATGGTCTTTTCTCCAAGAAATGATTTTTTATTAATTAGAAATATCTTCTGGGTTTTAGAAAACATCTATTTGGGTCCAGCAAGTTAGCTAAAAAGAAAATAAATAATTGAGTAGAATAAAAGAAAATATGTTAAAAATTAATATATTTTATCAACACTAATAGAAAAAAATTATTATAATTTAGAATTGAATTTGAAAGGTGAGAGCCGATAGTCATCTTGCTTGGTTCAAGTATAAACTATTTTATTTTTTTCTCTCGTGAAAAACAGCTCCTCCTCCCTCACGGTCATTTAGATGCCATGGTTTTCATGGTTTTGCTACAAGCCACAATCTCTGCTAATTTTATAATAGAATATATAATTTCAAACAGCGAGAAATGCCTGCAAACATACAAGTATGCAGCAATCTTCCTGGAAGTGAACTCACACACATATACATACACACAATACACACTTAAACAGCATGCTTCGCTGTGATGTTGAGTGCTTTTTGCCTCATCCGTTGGTTGGTTGATTCTCCTACATTTTTCATTATGATAATGCCTTGTAATTAGGTTTTCGAAAGTTAATTAAAATTCGGTTATGGAAGCGGAAACTTTCTCATCCGGACGCATTCGGAAGAAATGAGTAAAAGAGAAGGAAATAGAAATAAAAAGGATTTGGGCACTTTGTTCGCGCAGTGATGGATACACAAGTTTATGAAATGCGTTGTGGCAAGAAGAATCCTTTCGAAAAATTTTGGGAAATTTTTGTGCAAACATTTCAGTTAAATTAAAAAATACATAATATATTTTAATGAGCATAAGTCTGAAGCGAGGTAAACGACGACTGAAAATGTAAGAGCAGAAAAGGCGGTGGTATCCTTCTTAAAGGATAATTAAAGCGATGACTCGAAAATACATAGCTACATAGTGTTATCTTTGACCAACAGACGCGTTTTGATTAAACACCCGCCAAAAGCTTATGGTGCATGAAGAAGTATTGCGATTTGATTGAGTGGCATTTAATAGAATCGACAGGCTACAACGCTTCATCTTAAAATATGTTTTACCTCGTACTTTCTTTGGTGTCGTCGAGTGCGCCCTCCTTCACAAAAAACTGAACTGTGTGAAGGCAGCATAGAGTATATAAAATTTGATGACTAAAACAAGCGGGTAGGTAGGTAGAGTGTGCTCTATCAACGCGAAGAGCGCACCAAACACGCTGCATAAAAAGAACTACTTCGTGACTAAATGCTCAAACTTTGGATTAGGTGGCAGTGGTTCGAAGGGTCACTCATGATGAGACTCAGCAGAGGAATCCTTTCGTTTGCAAGTGACGAAAAATCACGAAACGATCGAGATTGTAATTGGAAATTATTGCCTTGGATGGGAATGTATGGATATGGCGTTCAAGGCAAAAGCCCAGGCTAAGTATCAGCCAAATGATTCCAATAAATGCAACACTATTCACACAAACAAATCTCGTATGTATATTGTTGTCAGATTAGATTGCAAATTGAAATTAATCCGTTTCAACATACGGATGTTGCTGTTAAAATGCGGGCACGTGCCGGCGTCTGCCCACACGCTCCGCTTTGCCTTTTTACTTGCAAAGCGTGTCATCGTTGCGCTGAAGTCGAATTAAAGCTTTTTTTAATCTCGCCTGTGAATGCTCTTTAAAAGATGCAACAGCAGTTATCTACCGCAGTTTTCTATCGTTAGTATTGTACAAAAACTGATACGAATTTAATTACCATTATAATAAAATCCATTTTTATTTTGAAGATGAGTCCGTCAGCTCCAATTTTGTTAAATTGAAAGTGCTGTTGCTATTCTCGTATGCCTTGCAAATTCTTTTGGAAACAATTAATCAAATTTCAATGAGAATGGTGGAGCGCATACAATGTTATGACATCGAATATCCAAAGGGTGTGACAGTGACAGTGACAGATGTGAATTTGCCTTATCGATTGAAAACACACCTTTGCGTTTGAGTCGTTTTGACGTTTTAATGTTTTCACAACCCTACTTCCGACACATGGAAATCGAAAATTATGCTGTTAAAGCGTATGCATACCTTCTTTAGGTCACAAATGGTCAAATTAGGCACGAAATTTTTTCAATATTTAAAAATCATTGTTTGAGGATGTAGGTTTAAGAACAATAAGAAACAAAAATAAATATCGTCTTATTTTCCTCTCATCAAACGAAGTAACAGATAGTGCTAGTGAGAGGTAATCTTCTGTAAATCACAGAAAATATTTGTTGCAACTGTTTTAGGACATGTATATGTTTTAAAAATTTTGTATCTAAAGGATATTTTTATTTTATGTATTACTTTCGAAGTGTTAGCTTCTTCTGCAGTTTTGCAAGCAAGCACATGGAAGGTGTTGTGCGGATGATTAGCTTTAATCACTTATTCTTATTTAAATACACGAGTGGGGAAAAAATAACTCACTGATTTTCATTAACCTTAATATTTTTCTTTTTTTTTAATAACATTTTTCGGCCGAAAAAGTTCTTATTTTATCATATGAACAATAAGATTCACTGGCAAGACAATAAAATAAATTGCACAATGTTTTGAGTTTTTTGATTAAAACTGCTGCTAGGATAGCTGGAAAATTAATACTACATATCGTCGTAACATGATCGGTGCGAAAACAGATATTGCATGTTATTAACAAAAAAAAAAAACAACAATAAATTTGAAATACATCACAAAGATTTCTGATGAAGCCTGTAGCAGGGCTGAAATTGCAATAAAATCAGCTAGTGATGATTTACTGTTCATATTGAAAATGTTGTTTTTATTGTTTCTTTGCAAAAAATTCGTTAGAGCAATTTATTGTTCTAACCTGGACTAAAGCTTAATAAACGATTTTAAACTATCAAACATTTAGAATTTGAATTTAAATCATAGAAAATTAACATAACAATAAATAATAAGGTCATATAGAAAGCTTTCACATAATAAATTAATTTATCAAAAACAGCAAAAATATGAAGTGAACATATGAGTAATAATTCTAAGTTATCTTTTTTCCAAAATATGTTGCAATAAATTTAAATGGTTGCAATTCAAAAAAAAAAAAAAACAAAAATATGCCAAAACCACATGCATTTATTGTAAAATATACAAAAGTATGCGCAGTAAATATGCCACTGAATCAGGGGCGTACCGAGGCTATTCGACTGGATACCCTTAAGTCCCGACTTTTTTTTTAAATAAAACAGCTTAATTAACTCAAGTTACTTATCCGTTGGATCAATATAAATAAATCTTAAGGGGTTTTGTCATTTGGATGGAAAATACTTTGTTTGTAATTATTTTTTTTTTTAACTATTTAAATGATGAAAAAATACTTGTGTACATTAAAATACATATCGTCCTTTATCTCACGTAGTATCGTATCTGATTTTACTTAATTTTAAAATTTAAGGAAGCAAGTTTAAGATTGTGAGCGATTTTAAATGACGTTTTATCAGTCAAATTTGACAATTATATTTATCTAAAGGTATTTTCGTACAGAACTAATATTTGTTTTATATATTCATCTTCATTTTTTAAAATGTTGATATTATTGAATTTTTAATAAAACTTTAAATCAGATAAGAAAGCACGTGAGATTTTTTTTGTTTTAGTCTTACGAAACAAAAAAATAAAAGATATTAAAAGTTAGAAGAAAATCACAAAAACTTTATTAATTTTATTTTATACAATATTTGAACAGAAAAGTAAAACCAAATCCAAGATCAATTATTAATGAATAAAATACATTAAAATGCAACGAAAAAGTAAAACAAAATTAAAATGCATTACTCTGAATCGAGTGACCTATAAAACAGTTGTTGTTCCGCACTCCTTATTATTGGAGTATCACCAGAACAAAGTGACAACAGATCATCATACTTTCGTTTTGAAATTTTCAAAGGTGTTTCGTTAAGTCGTTTCAAATGACTTTGCCGATTTGGCGCATCAGAAATATTTTTGAAGGATTTTCTTTAAAAAGTTTAAATGCTACCATTCGCGGCCAATTTACCAAATCTCTTTGGTCATTTTTTTTCGCATATTTACAATTTTTAGATCCTTTGATATGGACTTAAAATCTAAAAAGTCCGAGTAAAGTAATGGGTACACTTTGTACGGATGCCTTATCCTGGCGAATTGAAAAACTGTATGAAGTTGACTGGAAATAATAACGTCACCAGCTTTTGAAATGACATGAGCAATGGCACTATGAGCAGAATCACATTCGCTTTGTCCATGATTGGCCTCAAAAAATCGATATTTATTTAAAGACAATGTGCACAAATAAGACAGAGGCTTCCAAATGCAGTAAGAATATATATGCATAACAAAATAACAAGTGATAAAAAAAATTAAAAATTTAATTTAATAAAATTATACCATTTAACTGAAAGATCTAATCAAAACAATAATTAATTCAAAATAAAAATCGAAAAAATCGACAAAATCCAGAATAACAACAAATAAATATTAAATATAAAATTAAATAATTTTAATCAAATTAAGGTTTTTTTTTTTAAATACAATTGCATAGAATTATAGAAAGAGAGACTTAGGAGAAATGTTGGAAAATAATATGCCTAAAGTTGCGTTTAGTTGTAATACTTCTTATACTTAAAGGCACACTCTAAAAAATAAATATAAATTTATTATAATTATTATAGTAATTTTTTGTTGAAATTCAAACTGATGTGTAATTTTACTATAAATCTTATATTGATCTTTGAGTATTGACCATTAAACACTATTCTTAGCAAAATTAAGCAATCAATTTTTAATTTTGCTGCAATATCAACTACAATGCTTTATATTACTACCAAAATTGAACTAATGAAGCAGATGTTGAATATTCAACATGTAGACTATTTTCAACAGATATTTAGTCGACTTTGCTTGTCAACGTGTATGGATCATTATATAAGAGTTATATGGTTTTAAATTGAAAAAAGTTTAGTAATTATTCGATTTTTAGTAAAAGTTTTATTATGTTGTAGTATCTTATGTTGTACAAAACAAAAAAATGGGCCAATAAGAGCAATATGCTAATAATTAAATAAAAATCTATAGAAAATATCTGTGTTTCATTTGTTTTTTTTTCTTTCGGGTACTCATCGGCAGGAATTTCTTTATGCAAGAGTGTTTGTCTCATTTTGGTGTTTATAGTGTTAATTTAATGAAGGATAAGCAGAAAATATAAGTCAAATTTATTTCTGCACGTGTCGTCAAGAGTGTAAAGTTTTAAGATTTATTAAATTGTGTTTTAAACTAAATAAACGAAAGTCAAAACTAAGAATGTTGCCTTAACTATAGTTTTGATATTCTATAGAATATCAATAGAAAATTAATTGATTACATCAATTGTAGGAAAAACAAATTCTAGTTGTTGAATTTTGCTAACATGGAAGTAGTAATTTTGTTATGGTACTACACAGATGATAGCAATTGATGTTTAATATTACTGCAATATCAATATTTTTTCATTAATATTGCCACATATTTAACTCAAACATAAACATGTTTTGTTGAATTTCACTACAAGTCAATAGTAAACAATATGTTTAATTAAATAAGGGTGTGTAAATTTACTACAGAAACAGCCGCAAAACTGTTGCCTACAAGAGTTGTAGTAAAATTCAATAAAAACTTTTTAGAGTGCAGTGAATTCCACAATCTGATGGCGTTCACGTAAAAGAGTCTGTTAGAGTTTAAAAATTAATAAGCAGGGATTAAAAGATTCAGATTTCTAGTTGACCTGCAAAATTGTAGCTTTTCAAATGAGTAATCAGGAGTGCGAGTGTAGATCAGGTTGTGTAAAAAGATGCAGTTTATAGCATCCAAATAGCTAAAGATGTTGCAACCGAGAACCTTGTTACTCAAGTGTCTAATGTGGTCATATTTTTTAAGACCAAAAATTGATCTTACAGCATTATTTAACACAAGTTTTAACTTAAGCTTGGATCGGGATTCAACTATATCTGAGTAGGAGATAATTGGCACAATCAGCTGAATTACTAATTTTTGTTCTAGTCTCTACAGGAACAAATAGTACTGGTATTTTTGACCTAGTACATTTAGTAGTATTTCAACTAGTTGGCTACACTGCAGGGTTAGTCTCACAAGAACTTCCTTTTTTAGTAACGTTCGTACTCACGAAAAAAATAACAAATTTTAGGTAAACTGCGGTAAGATGCAGGATGTTATAATTATTTGAAATTACACTCATGAAGAACTATTTCACCGGATGCATTAATTGAAAAACAGTTAATAAAATTTGCGAAATTTATAAAAAAATGTGTGCGAATGTGACGTCCGACACTAGGATTTACCCATATGTAGTAAAAAAACTATTGTTACTTTCGAAATTCTGTGAACGTTGAACAGCCTAGTAAACAAAGTCTTTTATGATCACAACCAAAACTAACTAAAAATAGACTTTTAAAGTGTAAAGAGAGATAAAAAAAGAACAGAGTGATTTCGATTTAAAAAAAAACTATCGTTTATATTGCATTTGCATTTATAGTTGCTGAAAATTTTTAATTTTCTTGTGAATAGAATCCCGGGATTTTGGGCTTGGAATCCCGGGATTACAGGACTAGAAGTTGGATCGGGATTCGAGATCCTGAAGTGAACTGAAACCTTTAGAAAACTAGAAATTTTTATCAAAACGACTTTTTCATAAAACATCATTACCAGGGCTAGTATTTCGATGACGTCATCTTTTTTCTGTTGCTTCTAAGACTTTTCCTGGTTACCTATAACGTCCATTTATGTTTCCTTTATTCCAAGTATGAAAAGTTTTTAGGTCATTTTTCATCATTTTTCATCGTTTTTTATCGGTTTTAGTTTTCAGGTCATTTTTACCAGATTTAGAGCAGTTTTTGGTAATTTTAAGCGATTTTTAAATTATTTTATTGTAATTTTTATACATTTTTAATTTTAAGAGCATTTTTTGGTTTTATGTCATTTTAGTGTAATTTTAAAAGATTTATTGTAATTTTAGTGTAATTTTTTTCGTTATTTGTAAAAAAATTTTTACATTTTAAACATATTCTAAATTTTTAAACATATTCGTTTAACAATAGTCCCTTCAATCAAAAACATTGCCTCTCGAAAAAGGAGTAGCTTTGTTTATAGACCTCGATGAAAAAAAAAAGCTCTGCGCGTGGCAAAACTGAAGAAAGAAAGAAAGTATGTATGTATAAAACTAGTGTTAGACAAAAACTCAGAATATGCTAGTTTTTTTTTAGTCACCAATCCGACACATTTCGATTTATATTAATCTTATTTTTATGAGGAACTTACATCCGATGACATATCGTCTTTTAAATATGTTCCTCTTGTTAGTGCAGAAGAAGAAAGAAGTTTTTCAGTTTACAAAAACGTTTTGCCAGACAATCGACGTTCTTTCAATTTCAAATTTCAAATCAAAACTGTAACGCTATGTATAAACATGAAATAAAATCAATTTTAAGTTTAGTAATGTTTAAGTTTGAAAGCTTTATTTTATGTTTATTTTTTATGTAATTGTTTGCGTTTTTTAGGTAATTTTTGTCAGTTTTAAGCTCATTTTCTGCAGTGTTTAGGTAATTTTTGTAATATTTTAGGTAATTTTTTCCAGCTTTTTTGGTCATCAAAATCCGAGCCCTGATTTTTAAAGAATGAGAAAAACACAACTTGAAAATCAAAGTTTGGACTTTGGATGCAAATATCTCCTTTGTTTTTAAATATATTTAATTAAATTTTTTTTTGTTATAATAAAGGAAATTTACAAAAATAGTTTGAAGTGTACCATTAGGTCAGTGCATATTTTTTTTTTTTTTTTTCAAAAAAGGTCAAAAATATATACTTTTCACTCAAAAAATTACTTGAAAGCTACTTTTGTTGTTAATATAAAAACCAGTGAAAATTTCATTTCTGACTACCATGCATATGACATAATATTAATTTGCACAAATTCTTATGCCCTATACAAGTTTTTGGCCCTATGATTTTTGGCGTAATTTATTCTTTCCAAAATGTTTTTTTATATTTTTTACATACTATTTAAGTCTTAAAATAATTTATGTGAACAAATGACCCCAATATCTCTTTTCAATCAAAAGTTATGACTTAAAATCTATTTGTCTTACCATTGTATATCTAGGTATACTAATAACACTACTTTTTTGTTAAAATTGGTTCCTAGATCTTATCATATTAAAAGTATACAATTATTTTACCTCGCAACCGAATAAGCATTAAAGTTGATTTTTTACACATTTTGTTGTAAACTTGATCAATATGAACAACGCTTGGTACATACTTTACTGTCGCTTTTTCGTTTCATCGGTTTTTACTACAAGAACATTGGTTTTAAAGAAGTTTTACTTCAAAAATGCATAATAGAAATGAGTACGTTGTGCGAGAGTGGGAACTCAAAATAATTTAACTGGGTGGTTTTTTAGCTGCATGAGAACTTAAGGTAATAATAAAGGACAATAATATTATTGGAAATAATTTTTTATTATTATAGTTTAGTAGATAATTTTATGGCATTTATTTTTTAATTATGATTTTTGGCATATTTTTGCTACGGCTATGAGTTAAATAGTTCATTTGATCAGTCTTATTTCGAAAGAAATAAGAACCGATGATGCCGCCACCTTGTAAACTGCACCAAACAGTCAATTTCAATATGTAATGGTGATTTGTTAATGGTTTAGAGATAGTTTTCGCTCCATATATGACAATTTTGCTTATTGACGAAGCCATTTAATCAGAAATTAGCTTTATCACTTAACACAATTCTTCGGTAAAAATGCTCATGTGAACTTTACGAAAAGATTTATTTTTTCAAAATAAATTCTCACAATTTGGAAGCGTTTTTTTGACGTAAAACAATTAATAATAAATTGCCAAATCTTATTAAAGAGAACTGTTAACATAATTTGTTATTTGCAACTGTAAAACTATAAAAAACAACCATTCAAACTTCTCATGCAGCTTTAAAAACTTCCATATATGTTTACACTCAAAGCTTTCACTTTCAAACCAAGTCTCTACAAGCAGCTTAAATAGAAAAATTCGCTACGTGAGTTTGCAGCGACGTCTATGTTTTCGTTTGCATTTTACAAATTTGCATAAAAGAAAACTCTAAATTTTTTCGACAGTTCAACAGCTACTGCAATGTTTAAAATGTCATTGAAATTGGTTTTTGTACATGCTAAGCGGTGATTTATTTTTTATAATGTCGTTTTTTCTTTCATCGAGTTTCAAATCGCAACGTTGCTAAAGAAGTTTCACTTGAAAAATAGTTTTTCAGACAGATACAACTCCATATTTTTTTAAGTGAAAACTTCTTTAGGCGCGTTTAGCGGTTTTTGGTAGAAGGTAAATCTTTGGTTCGCTTCATCACAGCAGCGAGTAGCTTTCATCATCAAGACAGTGAGTAGCTTTTATCATCAAAGCAGCGAGTAGCTTTTGTGAATTTGCTTGACACTGATTATTACAGTACTTCCACAACGTAGATTGTGTAATTGCTCCACCGCTTCTCAAACTTTTTCGGATTCGACTGATTCCAGTGCTTGTCATACTGTTACTCCAGTGATTTATGAACTGTTTGAATTAAGGTTGGAGTGACTCTCAAACTGTTGGCCTTTTCACTTTGTGAAGTGTGTCACGGTCTAATTGACGCACTTCGTTTCTGAATTATGTAGGGTTCTTATTGCAGTGATTTTTGCACTTTTTATGCAATTGTCCAGGCAAGGCTGTTTTTGCTTCAGGAAAACCTTTATTTGGTATTGGTATGTGTGTAATAGGGCCTATCTAAGTGTAAGTTAATGGTTAACGAGGACCCAGGTTTAATCTAGGTGTTGTAGAGTCCGGCATTCATACGGACTTAAAAGTGGGAGGTGTTGGTGTGGGTGTTAGTGCTGGTAGTTTGCCAGCAAAGGGTGCCCTTAAATGACAACTTTGTGGTGATAAGGAGCCTACAGAGATAGAACATCGCCATGTAAAGGCCTTTAAGCTGGATAAGTCTAATATTTCGGTTAAAAAGGCAAAGGCTGTAAAAGGAGTTCCTGGATTGGTCTGGTCTAACTCTGCTGGTTCAATGGTGCGTAAGACCACCAAAGGAAAAGACAATGTGAAATCTTCGTCAAAGCTTCCAGAATCGGCGGAGAAGGCTGTGAAAAAGAAAGGTAAGAAAGCTGTGGTGTCTGGCTCGGATAATGTCAGAAAAATTAAATTAATTTCGGCTGACCTATTTAAAGTAGCACTCGAATGTGGAATGAAAGCTTAGTATTTCCAGGCGTTTACTGGGGTGCTAGCCGCTATGAAGAAATTATCTTAGAGGTAATTCTTGAAACTGAGTATCTATATGAACGTCTGGAGCTCTTGTAGGCACATTCTGTTCTACCTGTGTCCTTGGAAGTTGCTCAGCAGGCAAAGCCGGTTGACACATGGTTCTTGGTTGTGCGCAGCAAAATAGTTGGAGCAAAATCAAAGGATGTTGTTGACGCGTTGGTTAAGGAGGTTGGCTCCTCTCTTGGAGTAAGGGCACAGGATTTGAAGCCAATATGTAGTGGTGGTGCGATTATTCGTACCCTTTCCGTAGCTGAGCTAAAAAAGATTAGAAAGAATAAAAAATTTTCGGAGGTAGGCCAGGAGGTTTATAAAAATAAGTTTACTAAGGTTTATTCCATGCTCACTACTGATAAATTCATAAGTGATATGAATGAAATTAACCTTAAGTCTAAAAATATTAGCCTTGAGGTCTTTAAGAAGAGCTGCTTCTTAACGACTCCGTGGAAGTCCGACGGTAATTGGAAATTAGATGTTCTATTAGAGTGCAGTGACCTCATTGCTGATACACTTCTTGAAGCAAAACGATGCTACAGCAAATGGTTTTTTAAAGGTCTTTTAAAGTGAAAAAGTTAGGACCAGTTATGGCTTGTTATCGCTGCCTTGGCTTTGACCATATGATCAGAAACTGTAAGAATAAGAATAATGTTTGCTACTGATGTGGCCAAGAACATAGTGAAGCTAAATGCAAAAATGCATTACACTGCCGAAATTGCTCTTTGAGGGGATTGCCATCGACGCATTTATTGCTATCGATGGATTGCGCAATTTATAGAGCGTGTCAGGGAGCATATGCAGTCATGGACAGTTATTGTAGGAAAATGGTGTTAGTTTTGCACTGTTTCAGGAGCCATATGCAACCAATGGTTGTATCAGAGGCCTCCCTGCTAGCATGGGGGTGTTTTCTGATCTCAGAGCAAACTATGCCGTTGTTTTGTGTTAGACCTTCCTATAAGGCGCTGGGGTGAAGATTTCTACTAAAATGTATTGCTCCCTATATTTTATTTTTATATCGAAAATATTAAATTTAAATGTAATAATATAGTTTGGTATAGTTATAAAATAAAATCACTATCTTATTATAAAATATTTCGAAAGAAAATGAAAATTCGTATATAGCAGTAAGGCGGTCCGTGGCAGGACAATGTCTGTCCGCTAATACTAGTATTTTATGTTTAGGCTTTCACTACGATCGGCAATCCCCTCACTGCTATACTTTTTTTTCTATTGCTGTGCATACTTATATTAACAATTAATTAAGAAAATTCTTAAAAGTATGGATTAGTAATGTATGTTACTCTTACTAGCATAAGCTTACTATGGAAATCCCAACTTTAATGGAGTTGAATGCCTACTAAAATAAAATTTTTTAGAAATATTTTGGATAATACTTAATTTAAGTATTTTCGCTCGACGCATATACATTTTTTCTGTATTTTTTTTTTTATTATGGCTGCAGTTTTATACTATGCGGCCGTGGCATACTGGTAAGAGTGCTTGACCCGTTGGCTAAAGAACTACGGTGGCTCGGGCTTAGTGCCCATCTGAGACAACATTTCAATTGAATTAATATATTTTCCGGCCTTTATTCAAAATGCGCAGCAAAAAATTTCATGCAAAGCTTTGAAAATATGAGCTTTTCGGAATTGGCACACTAATTGTAGGTCCAGTTCTCAATTAGTTGTGTTCAATCGTTTAATATCGTCAAAGTCCTTCCAAAGGATAAAATGGCCAATTCGTACGTTTCGTTTACATCATATCCAGAAACGTATAGATTCAATTCGTGCGAGATAGAAGAGAAGAAAATTTTATACGTTTCATTTTTCGAATAATAAAAGAGAATTGTAGCAATATAAATTATTAATGGAATGGTTTACAATGCAGTTAAATAATTTATAACTTCGATGTTAGGTTTTATAACAACTCGAAAATTCTTAATATGTAGTAGCGACAGTCTTGCACGAAATGAGCGATATGTGTATTAAAAATATCCTTAAAGCTTAATATGCTGTAGGAACGAACATTTTTGGGCATATAACTCTACACGCGGAATTTTAGTGTAGAGTCAAAATTTTTGTGTGGAGAAAATGCGCTTGCTGTTCTGATTGACAGATTCATATTTTTATTGCTGCAATTTTATATCCTATAAAAGGCAAGACTGCACATTAGTAAACTATATATATGCAACAATAAATTTGTTAAATAACAAATTCAACACTTAAAAATACTTACTGCTTATTTTTTATTGTTGAATGGCAAATTTCCGCGCCAATTAAATGTACGGCATAAAATCGACAGCGAAATTTTTTTATATTCCAACTCGCCACTCACAAATGTTAATTTGGCAATATAGCAATAATTTTCGCTTTTACAGCGTACTAGCTAGCGAAAAAAAATTTCGCTGCCTGTTCATTGTCAAAAATTTCAATGTATTTCTTGTGGAAATTTTTTTTTCGTTCCTAAAGCATACTAAGCTTAAAAGCTGAAATTAACTACATAATTGATTTCGGATTGTTGAACTTGTTTGCGCACGCAATCAAAATTGATGCACCAACATTGCGATTCCACAACAATAGATATCTATATAAACGTTTTTATTGATCATCACTTACTACAGCCAAATTATTTTGATTTATATCAAGCCCAAATCATTCGAAGTGGAGTGATCTAGCCCATACCACGGTTCCACGGATATTCCACGCAAAACACACAACTTCACATTTTATGTGTTCTAATTCACAATTAATGAGAAAATCCACTCTTGTTGTTTATGAGCGAATGGACGAAAATATTTACACAATAATTAATTGAATACTGTCAATAAATTCTCAACACATGCTGCAAATTTCCGAAAATCATCTAAACACAAAACAACAAAACAACAAAACAATACAAACATCAATATTCCGCACTCGCAACTTGAAACTTCTAGCTTGGTATTGTGTACTGTTCCAGGAACTATGGCAACCGATTGCCGTGCGATTAGGCGGAACAAATCAACACATTAAGCAGATTCGTCATTAAGTTTGCCATTCGCATGGAGTCGCACTCAAAAGTTTGTTCTTCAATTTTGTTCACAAAATTGTATTTGTCAAGTGCGGCTCACGTAACGTCAAGCGGATGTCTGGACGGACGTGTTTTGCATATGGCTCAGCTGTGGGAAAGGATCAATTCGGGTGGAGCAGTTAAGTAAGATAGCACGAGTATGAATATTCATTTGAGAGAAGAAAAGCAACAGTTCGGAGCTATGCTAAAGTTGACATAGAAAATCAAACTTAGCCCAATGCCCCGAATTCGCTAGTAGTCGCAATTTTCTCCAGCATTCACCAACTGCGGGTGGATTTACTGCTGGAACTTAAGAATAAAATACATGACCGACAGAACATCGGACGCACAATACTATGTACCAAGAAGCTGAGGTCGTTGGGACGCTTTCGAGCGACAGCCATAAAGTTTCACAAACAACATATACATAAACAACAGCATATGTGTGTGAATGTATGTATGTAAATATGGGAGCATAACAACAAAAGTTTTAATGTTCAAACAAGCAGTACGACTCAAAAGCAACAACAAGAAGGCTAGCTAATATAAAGCATACGAGTACCAAAAGTAAAGCACAGTCCGGTCCATTACGAATGCACGTTAGTAGCTTTAGCTGAGTAACGTGTGGATGGCGCACAACTACTTCTTCCATTCCTCCCGAAAAAGTCATTCTAACAAACTATTTAGGTTTGAAGTATTGTCATAGTCGTCGACATCGTCATCATCATCGCCATCGTCATATTCACTAACATTCATTCTATTCTGCAAGTTTCAACTAAATATATCAAAAAAGTAAATAAATGAACAAACACAAACAGCAAATGTTTTATGTGACGACAACGCATTTAATTGATAAACAAATTTTTTTAGTCAACAGAATCTCCTCGCTGAACGAAGGTGTTGGAGTTAGTCTGAGTAACGTTAGAAGAATATCAAGAAAATGGTTCTTGGACAAGTTCAACGAAACCGCAAGCAATTTAAGTTATTTGTAAGTAAGTTTCGGACTTATTTGGGTTCGTGTGGAACGATTTTAAAGAGATCGGGCTTAGTTCAATTGAAGCCCTCAGAATTTTAAAATTGCAAATTAAAATTTTAAAATAAAAAATTACTCACCACTTCATGATTTGACACATGTCCTCGGTTGTGCTGGTCTAACACCTTAACCACTCGTCCAACTTTGTTGTTAACAAGGTTTCGCTTATTTTGCATCATCATGAATGCAGGTAAGCTTTCAGTGGGTTCGTGGATTCGAGACCCAGCTATATTCAACTAAAGTAGGGATTAAAAAATAGTACTTTTTTGGAATAAAAATTCCTTTAAAATAAAGCTTGAACTAAAAAGTAGTCCTAGGTTTTTAACCGTGCAACAGATTTTGTTGCCTTTGAATTAAAATCCTTATTATACACTATAGTTCGAGGGTGAACAATTAAATTGCTTACTGACTTTTTTTAGATTGGCTTGAGTTTTCAAGAAAATTGCTTAAGACCATTTGTTGTGTGTAGATAACGTTTTTTAATTCTTATCTAAACTCTACGCATTTAATTTTTACGATGAGCTCCTTTGTGCTAAACATCTCATCGAAGTCCTGGATGTGCATTTGTTTCAGCAATTCGGTTGATCTCATGTGCAACTGTCCGATACAATCATAATGGCCTCGGTAGTTAAGCCTCATTTCAAGGACAAATTAAGGCTTTCCAAATGGGAACGAAACGGCAGCGTATGCTAGTTACATTTTAATCTATTCATTAAATGAAATTCTCCATTTTAATTGATAAATAATGTATTCGTTGTATTCGAAATGTGCATTCGTTCCTATATCAACTTATATCCTTGTGTGACCTCTGACTATTCAATAACTCAAACTTTTCCACAATACGTAAAAGTTTAACTTAAGTTGCCAAATTTTTAGACTTATATTAAGCTTAAGAATAGCTAAAAACTTATGTTTTGATTGTGAAAGTGGCTATAAGAGTTTTATTTGGAAAAAAATCTACCAAAGCACCAAAAACTGATTTGAAGATCAAAAGCTACCACATTTAGTAGAATGCAACGCAGAATTCTTTTTTATGCAGTAATGGAAAAATTCTATTTTTTTTGTAAATGTTTATTTATATAATAGAATGAAATTTGAAATAGTGATTCTGTAGATGTGAAGTTAATAATCTTTACAAATATTGTTACGTAATTTTCAGTTACGAATAGGAGTCGTAAAATCGACGCATATTAGTTTATATTACGAATATTTTATTCGTATTCGTACAAAAAAATTTAAATTGTACGAATACATTTGTTACATTAACGAATGATCAAAATATATAATAACAAAAAAAAAAATTCTATCTGAGCTGGAGTTTGAACCTCGGCTCTTTGACTTACGGGCAACGCACTCCACCAGTAATCTACAGCCACTTAAAAATCGTAAAGTTCCTTATATTCTGTAGTTGCTCGACAAGCCAGGCTGAATGATTTCAGTTTTAAATTTTTTAAACTCTCATACAAATAATACAAATAATAATTCGTACATTCTACAAATAATTCGTATGGTACACCTACAAATGAATTTTTTCAACTAATATGATTTTTCATTCGTAAATAGTACAAAAGCAGTAGTAAATACCACGGATGTCGTGGAAAAAATTATGAAATTATTCGTTTGAGAAATGCACAATCGTATGTTCAATGCACTAATACGAATTGATTTATTTTTGTTTACAAATATCATTAGTATATAAATAGATACTACATCAGGTATAAGTAACATTTTACGAATGAATTCGTAAGGATATCACAATACAAATGCTTTGTATATTGTAGGAATATTTGTAGAATGTACGAATATTTTGTTTACGAATCTTATTTGTAGAAATTTTACTAATAAATGTTTTGAGTGTATTAATAAGCGTAATACATTACACAGTCTGTGGAAAAATAATCCCACTGCAGAAAGATGGTAAAACTATAGATTTGCTCAAAATGAGTCCATACGTATAATCAAACATTCTAAAAAATTAGTTTTTCTCTTCCAAGCTTTAAACGTCTCTTCCATCAAAGGTTTTATGGAATAATGTCAAGGGACTTGGTATTGGCAGCAATATAAAGTCTGACTGTCGTATTGATCCTGATTTTCTTAACAATTATTTCTTGTCTATCTTGCAAAACCTTGGCAATATCGAATTTGTCACTCCAAGATATCACGTATTTTAATTTTCTGCGGTAAGAGGCAGCGATGAGGAAAAATGCATTCAAAAAATAAAATCAAATTCAATTGGAGCAGATAGAGGCCATATAAAATTTTTAAAGCTCATTCT
Organism: Dichetophora obliterata; assembly: GCA_963920525.1. Taxonomy (NCBI): domain Eukaryota; kingdom Metazoa; phylum Arthropoda; class Insecta; order Diptera; family Sciomyzidae; genus Dichetophora; species Dichetophora obliterata. The sequence continues at coordinate 246,567,365 of OY986435.1, read as the reverse complement.
ACCATTTATTCTCAGTCCTCTAACACATATTATAAGCCATTGTTTCACAACCTCCTACTCTCTAAACCCCTGGAAAGCTGCAATCGTTTCTCCTACTCCCAAAAAACAAACCGTATCGAGCGAGCCCAATGATTTCAGACCAATCACTATTTTATATTGCTTATCAAAAGTCTGCGAATCTCTAATTGCTAATCAAATATGAAATTACGTATCTCAAAAAAATTTGCTACGATTTGGACGATATAAGATACTCGATACTTTGGACGATATAAGGTATGATGATGGTTTAGTAACACTTTTGTGCTTACTTGATTTTTTTCAAAGTGTTTGATATGGTTAACAACTCCTTGCTTTGTTTTAAGCTGAAATCTTTTTATGGCTTCTGTGACAGTGCTGTGTCCCTGCTGTATAACTATCTCTCAAATAGAGTAAAGAGAGTAAAGGTCTGCGTAAGCTTTTCAAAGTATTCGTCTGTTTGCAGTGGGGTACCTCAAGGGTCGATTCTTGAACTTCTTTTATTTTCCATTTTCATAAATGATAACTTCTGCGTATGCTGATGATATTCAGCTACATCTTTCTAATAGATTTGGTATGTAGGTTAAATAAGTATGTATCTTGAAAGTATAGAGAACAAGTGGCCAATGCTTCTAAGACACTTGTGTTACCCATCAGTAAAGATAGTGTTTTTTTCGAAGAAATACCGGATCTGATTTTAAATAGCAAAATGCTCTGTCTCGTTTGCCAAAAAAAAAAGACACAGTTTCGATAGTATCGTAAGTATAGACGTAGAATTCCTTTTTATACAGTAAAAGAGAAAAATTCTGGTTTTTTCATGTACATTCTTCAAAACATTTTTAAAGTATTTGATCTTCTAAATAAAAATTATTCGACAACAAATTTATTGTTGTTGTCCTTCTTTAAACTTACCTGATATAAAAAGCTCATAATTAAATTCGTGTAAAAATTTGTTTTGTTTTATAAAAAGTTTTCGTTTGATATTTATGGTGATGAATTTGTTGTTCTTTTTCATTTGTTTTGTTGGTTAAAGCTAAATGTAATTCAAAGTTATGTTCAATTAATTAAACTAAATATGGGTAAATTTGCATTATTTATTTTTCCTGTAGTAAAGAGCATATACATATATGTATATTTTAAAAGTAATTTAAAACTAAAATTTTAGTTAACAAAATAAATTTTTAATATGGAAAGAATAAAATGCATAATAAAAATAATTCGAATTTATTATGGTATTTAAAAAATAAATGTAGTTTTTAAAGCACAACGCATGCTTAGTCACGCATGTGCAAATTTGCGTAGTAGTATACATAAATGCTGAAAATAAACATTCGTTTTATTCGTTTATAGCTAGCTAGCTGAACCAACAAGATCTCTTTGTCCCGCTTTTCACTTTGCAATAATTGCCTTTGCCACAAACAGTTTGTGGATTATTCGCTTACGAAAGTCCCCTTTAAGCCCGAGTAGTCAACAAACTACTTGCGGCGAAAGCAATTATTGCTCATAGAATTGCCGAGTGAAAAACGGCCCTTTGCAGCACATGCAAAACAAGGTTGCCAGCCAAAATTCGTAACAATTCCCACGAAAATTACCTTTTTCCCAAAGTCACATAAATTAAATACCACCAAAATTCCCATGGTAAAGGTAAACAAAAAAAATTCCCACAGCAATTAAAAAATACCAAAAAAAATCCCACGATCATTTAAAATTACCACAAAAATACCACGCGTTTTAAAAATACCACCAAAAATCCCATATGCATTTAAAAATCCCACAAAAAATCCCATACGTATTAAAAAATACCACGAAAAATCCCATATGTATAAGAAATTTTAAAAAGTTTAGAAATACCAGAAATTTTTGCATTTAAAAAAGCAGAAATAAATAGACCGTCGATAGTTAAAAATTTTGCATTTATTGTCTTTGTTTTAAAACTATAACAAATAAATAACCCAAGTAGAATTTTGCGACCACAGGTTACTTAATGCACATTTTTTACATGACGACGTTGCAGAGATACTAATTTGGATAATATTTTATGGGAGAAGTTTGTAAAAATTCCTACTCTTAAATAAAGCCTTCAATGTGACTTAACTTTTTAATACTATTTTACCACTAGGTCACGGAATGTTGTAACGATTTATCAAGTTTTACCTTTAAAAAATGCATCACTCAACTATGGAATAATAACTTAAGATGTTATCATTTTGTAACGATTAGATAATTGCCAAGGTAGGTTCTTTCTATTTAAAATGGTGGCCGCAAATTATTATTATATTTTCCTAACAATAAACATGTAATTGCTTTTATATTGTATTGTTAAGCTTTTCAACTTTATTTTATTGATTGCTTACATTAAAAACTATTCCTGAAATTTGTATACAATAGTTACTTTCTTCACAAAACTTTTTAAAAACATTTTTTATTAATATATGAAATTATCACAACATTTTCTGAATTTAGATTGCGCATAAATTTTTAAGAAGTTTTGGCTGTTTTTTACCGAAAATCTTCTTTCCCATCTACATTTTCAATAAAGCTCCAAAAAATATCCAAAACACCTAATATTATTTTGTACTCTTATATTTTATATAAATTCTAATTATAAAATAATTTATAATAATTATGGCTGTAAACAAATTTGGCAACTCTGTAATGCATTTATACTAAAATGTAATAAGTAACTTCAAAGTAATTTTTACTAAAACAATGTCGGCATTGTGTTGCACCACTTTCGAAAAATAGTAAAATAGTGACCTCTGTAACGTAACCAATACATAACACCATGTCAATGTTGACACAAAAATAAACGCTACAACGTCGCTGCAACCCAAATATGGACCATCAGTTCTAGTTGGGAAAATACAAATTGTTTCACATAAAGTTAATTGTTACACATATCACATGTTTTCGTCTTATATTTGAGATCGTGAATTTTATTTGTATGTATCCATTTAATTATTTCTAAAACGATAGTATGCTTATAAAAATAAAATAATAAAAAATAAACAAAATAAAATAAAAATATATTTTTCAAAAATATTTGTGGTTTATTGAGGTGATAAGCAATTCATTTTAACACAACATGACTTTTCAAAAATTTAGGTACTTATTTCTAATATCGAATAATAAAAGTGACTTCAGAATAAAAAATAACCATAATAAAATATGTATACAGTTTTCAAAGTTATTTGTGCTTTTTGAAATGATAAACAGTGAATTTAACACAATATGATTTTTCAAAAAATTAGGCACTTATTTCTAATAAATATAAAATAATGTCAGTGACTTCAAAAATAGAAAATAAACAAAATAAACTAAGTATTAGTTTTCAAAGATATTTGTGTTTTGTAAAGAACAGATAAACAATTAATTTCAACACAATATGATTTTTAAAATATGTAGGTACTTATTTCTCATATAAAATAATATACATAAGTGACTTCAAAAATAAAAAAATAAACAAAATAAAATAAATATAAATTTTTTATGGCAACTGTCATTTAATTTTGATTTTAAAAGATAATTGCTGATTATTGGATTCGATAAGTAAACTTGCAAATATTGCCTAATATTGTTTTGGTAGTGTTATATACATATTTCACTTTTTTTTGGACTTTTAAAATAATTTTTGTAAGCTTAACGCTTGCATGCAGAAATGTGGAATTTATTCATATATAATTTATTCATTTATATTAAGAGTAAGTTCGAAGAAATGTACAGCGTAAACTTATAGCTTTACTCTTCTGTATATATACGTCGATCATCTAATACTATGATTAAGATTTTGCTTAATAAAAGTGAAAAAAAAACTTTTTAAGAAAAAATTCCCAAATTCCCAAGCAATTAAAAAATACCACGCTGAATTCCCACGCCAATTAAAAAATACCACGCTGAATTAAAAAATACCATGGGAATTCCCGAAAAAAAAATTCCCAAGACCAATTAAAAATTACCACGAATGGGATTTTTCCCACAATACTGGCAACCTTGATGCAGAACCAAAACAACAATATCAGCAACTAGTAGCAACGTTGCCAGTTATGTTGGAAAAATCCCATTCGTGGTAATTTTGAATTGCCCTTAGGAATTTTTGTCTCTGGGAATTCCTATGAAATTTTTAAATTCAACGTGGTATTTTTTAAATGGGCGTGGAAATTCAGCGGGGTATTATTTAAATTTCCGTAGGAGTGTGGTAATATTCTTCTTACATTTTTTTTCTTTTTTTGTTAGCAAAGTTTCTTTGTGTTATTTCTAAATGTTTTTAAATTGCTTGTGCATATGGGACTTATTGTGGTATTTTTAATACTAATGAGATTTTTGTGGCAATTTTAATAGCATATGGAATTTGTGGTGGTATTTTTAAAACACGTGGTATTTTTGTGGTAATTTTTAATGATCGTGAGATTTTTTTTTGATATTTTTTATTGCGGTAGAAACTTGTTTGTTTATCTTTACAATAGTAATTTTTGTTGTATTTAATTAATGTTATTGTGAAAAAGGTAACTTTTGTCGGAATTGTTTTAAATTTTAACTGGCAACCTTGACTAGTAGTAGTACATTTTTTTGTAGCCGCATACTCTCTGGCTCTCTAGCTACATGCATCTGTATTCTCTATTGCATTACAACCCTACAAGCCATAAATGTTACTGTGCCAGCTAAACGGTACTTAAAACGGCCGCGTCTGATTTGCTGGTATGAAAACGACATGTTCTTGTACCTTTAAACCGTTCTCTATATAAATGTAAAGTCCTTTTTTATAAAGTTTTTTTTTCTAAATAACCTTGTAATTTATTATGTTGATTTTATATGATTTAAATACAAATTCTAAATGTTTGATAGTTTAAATCATACATGATTTTAAATACAAATTCTAGTTGTTTGATAGTTTAAAATCGTTTATTGAACTTAAGGTCAAAGTTAGAACAATTAATTGCTCTAACAAGTTAATCAATCAGCTAGTAATGTTTTTTTTTTCTTTTCATATTGAAAATGTTGTTGCTGTTGTTTCTTTGAAAAAAATTCGTTAGAGCAATTAATTGTTCTAACATGACCTAAAGCTCAATAAACGATTTTATTGATACTTTAAACAACTAGAAACAACTAGAATTTGTATTTTTAATCAAGAATGATTTAAACTATCAAACATTTAGAATTTGTATTTAAATCATAGAAAATCAACATTAATATACAACTTAATAAATGGCACGCTTATATGAAACACACAATGAATAGTTTGCTGACAACGAAACGGTCCGCTTCAGTGCTTTTAAAAGTGCACACCGTTTTCAACCGAGCCGATTGGCTATCTGGGTAACAAAAAAATGAAAGCAACTGATGAGTATTTATACACACACATACTAATAAAAACAACAACAACAACAACAACAACAAAAGCAGCACAACAACGAACGACGTGATTACGAAACAAGCAAGCAAACACAACAACAACAACAACCTTAAAAACAGCATAAGCAGCTACTGCAGCTAAGCAGCTTGTGCATTTCTCATACGAATATATGAATTTTTCATCTTCTTAGATTTTGCTATTTTATTAGATATTCGTTTTATTCCCACTAAAACTGATATTTTGGTTTGCACGATGAATATTAAAGGCTGTAGGTATACCCTAAAGTGTCAAATATCACTTTGAAAAAATTCGCGAAAATGACCCCCGTACAAACCGCGCTGTAAGACGTAATTCTACGTCAAAATTCAAATTTATTATGATATTTAAATAAAATAAATGGACATTTCAGAGCACAACGATAATGCATCGGTCGTGTAAAATTGCTGTCCAGGAATCTGGCATTCGAATTTCTCAACAAAATCTGGTATCAGCCTTTTAGCTCGTTGTTTTGCGGTTTTATTCTTGATGGCATCCAGAACTTTTTGCCCCTTTTACGTCTTCAGCCCAGCTTCCTTCTTAGCCCTGTGCACGAAAGATTCTGAGCAATCAGCCTTCCCTGCAAATTTCCTTCCCGAAATGCTTGGATCTTTCTTCAAAATGGTCACAAATTTCTTCGCCTTTTTTGCGATCATGTGGCTTCTTCTTTTTATCAGAACCTTTCTTCTTCTTTCCTGCTCTAAGACATAATATATTTTCTCGACACAAGAAAAAGAATGCTTGAATTGATAATTTTATGCATGGGTGAGAACGGATAGTCAAGACACTTTCTTGGTTCAAGTGTAAAATACTGGAATTCTTCTCTCTGTGAAAACATTTTTCCCAAAGTTTGACATTTTCCTTAGCATATGGCAACTTGCATGTTTTGACTGCATGCAGAACTACAGCAGAAACATGCAACAATTTGCAAGGAAGGGATAACTTTTACTCTCTCCTTGTTGCTTTCTGATTGCGCTTTCTAGTGCACAAAAAGAATTTAGTAAAAGTTAGCGGGAAGTGATAGTAAGTTGAATGAAATTTCAGTTTTATTATATACTCCAAAACGTATTTCGCAAACATTAAAAAATTCATTATTTTTATAGCCTTTGTATAGCTTTTTTATTTTTCCTGGTTAAATCACCACACATAATATAGGTTATTATAGCTATATATTTGCACCTATCTATTTTCAAAGATCTTAATTTATTTAGTAAGAGAGTCGTGTATCATGTGTGAGTTTCGATCTATGACCATGATTTTACCAGGAAGATTTGCTCATGCATTTCATATGTACTCATTCACCAACTATACTTTCTTATAAACGTTTCAAAATTTGCTTACGCATCTTTTCACTACTTTTTCAGGCTTCAGAAATCGTGTAGTAAAGGTACACATATGCACTCAAAACAGCGCAAGTAAAAAAATAGATAATATTTTCTTTCAAAACAAAAATATACCATACTTAACTTTAAAATGACTGACTCCTGATGATAAGTATCAATGCTGCGGAGAGATAACAAAATAAACAGTATCCTGCTTAAGGTAAGAGCAACGCGGATGATCCTTTATTTCCGCAAGTAAGTCAGAATCATCAAAGATCGTGGGTTCACTTACATATGAACATGCCAATATTGCAACGATTGTTTGTTTTTTTTTTTACATTTCACTATTGCTCTTCTTATCCTGCTACTGGTAATTATAAGCCAGCTTAGATCAATTGGGTGTACGTTTTTTGTATTTCTAAATTCAATTCAATTAATTTTTGGAATGAACACAACTATCATCTTGAAATTCCTTTGATATACTTCCGGTTACTTTTCTTTTTTTAATATTGCTTTATTGAGTGTATCTTATAAGAACCTATCTGCAAATTTCCACGTTAAGATAAATTGACATATATAAATGCTCGTTTACAACAGTTTTTCAGTTTCATCCTTTTGAAATTGCAGTCAGTTAACAGGATTATTAAGCCTGTGAACTGTGCTGTCATCCCTTTAAAAGCTGAATTGGAAATTTTTTATAATCAATGATGTTACCCAGTTCGTGTTCAGCTACTCGTTTCGAAATCTAAGCATTGTTGAACACCTTTAAAAACTTTTTATTTAGCTTAGTAAAATTGTGTCTCGAATTTAAAATAAAAACTTATCAAAATCCAATAATTTGAAAATAATTAAAACCATAGCTGTTTAAGGGTATGAAACTAGAGGTTTCAGAGAGACAGAAAAACCCAAGTAGCTTTGCCTTGACAGATGGTGTATTGCATATGATAAGCATGCGAATATACAGCCAGAACGGTAACGACAGGTGTGCCAAGCTGTGTTAAGTGGCACTGAACGTCTGAGATGTCAATTCAAATGCCTTCGAAACACCAGTTTGAGTGGGAGTTGTTTATCGCGGCAGCTGCCATGACCAAAAAGTCAAATCAAATATGAACAGCAGGTCGATTGCGAAATTAAAAACTATAAGTCAAATACCACTCACAGCTTGGTTCTACTTAGAAGATCTATGGAAAAAGGCCAAGTGATATGACATGAGAAGCACTCATAAAGTTATCACGCATATCTTTTTTATAATCTTTCACCTGAAGAAAGCATAGCTGCAAATAAATCGTCTAAATTGAATTATATTATATTTCTGTGTCATTATTCATAGGTCCTGGCTCTCATGTAGTTATTATGTTCTGCATGTTGTTTGTTACTTGAACGTTTATGTTATATTATCACAAACATTTGCTCGAGTGACAACTAAATTAAACCATTTGTCGCGGCTTATTTTCACATATGCTTCCATTTGACACGCCGATTCGGTCCTGCAATTCTCGCTGATTCACAGGTTGTAGCACGAGACTTTTGTGGCTTAAGGGTTGATGCCGTCGACTAGCAATTGTTCGTCATCTTACTGTTTGAATATAAACTGTGGCGACCCCTTTTAAGGGAAACGTTTACTTATGAAACAACAAAAAACAAAGAAAGAAAAAAAAAAAACAACTAACCAACAATAACAAAACCACCCATCATTGCCCGGTGAGAATTGCTTTTTCGGCTGCTGTAGTTGATCCAAATGCAGCGGATAATAAGTGCTCTCGTTCCCCTTTTTGTTGTTGTTGTTGTTGTTTTTGCTATTGCTGTTGCTGTTCTTAGTGATGCTGTTATTGTTGCTGTTGGTGTTGTTATTTTTGTGTTGTTCTACTTTAATTGTGAGGCAAATTGAGTTTCTTTTGTAGATGTATAACCTACGGGGTGGGTGCTTTTGTGCGTTATTGCGGATAAAGTGCTAATGCATTGTTGTTGTTTTTTGTTATAAGGACTGCAATAGTTGGACGACTAGTAACGTCTAGTAACTGTGGCACAACTTAACAAAACAAAAACAATACAAAATCGTTATAGATGCACTAATGCAGTGGTATATAGATTTATAAGTTATATAGGTCCAAATACAAGTCCAAACCCGTGAAGAGCTTTTGTCAGCGAAAAGCATGACAAAATCGAAAATATGTTCAAAAGATTTTTTTCTTTTGAAAATATTTCGAACTTTTGTATCTACTAAAAACCTCGAACAATATAGAAATCAGTATAGATGTTGTTTTTATTTAAATTTAAAATTTAAAATTTGTCAGAAAATGCTAAACCATCTGAAGTTAGATCGTCCATGTTAACATAGATGTTTGAACTTCCAGATTAGAGCTGTTAAACTCGGTTTCAGGTTATTCTGGAATATGGTTTCTTTAAAATTTTTCGGTTTTTACTGTTTCAGTTTTCTTCAAAACAAATATATCGGGTTTTCGAAAATCCTGTTGTTTATACGCGTGTTATTCGACATTTTTTTAATGATTTTTTCTATTTTAATTTCTAAATCTTTCTAACTGAAAAGGAAACCAATTGAACTTTTCAGGATATGAAAGAACTTTAACTGTGGTGATGGCGGCTGGTCAGATGGTAAAAAAAGAAGATTCTTTGTATCGTTCTCGAGATTCCTTGGCATGCAGAAATTATTATTATTATTATTGCTGGGATTCGCACTGCGACCTTAAGATCTATTGTGCCCCTTCATGGAAGTAAAGAACCTCCTTTAGTCCAATCTTTAAGATAAAAGCTAGTATATGTACTATATCTCTTCATTTTAATGAGTATTCTGTAAAGCTTGAACAAGTGCGGGACGCTGTCCCAGAATGTGCATCGAAGATTCTGCGTCTTCTATGCAAAACCTACATGTGCTATCACTTAGAAATCCCAGTTTTGTGAGGTGATAGTTAAACTTACAGTGACCTGTAAGCAATCTAGTGATGATTCTTAGATCATTCTTTGTTAGCTTCATGCATTTCCTAAATATTTTTAGGTCGTATGTTCCTAAAAGAAGTTTGGAGTGTACTAACCCTGACAGATTTTCCCAGTATGTTTCTCTTTGTTTTTCTTTATATTTTCTTATTAAAAGATAGAGGGTCGCTTCAGCCATTCCGGAACCCACAGGATGCGTCCCGGAACCCACAAGATCCAGACCCGGATTTGTTCCCCAAGCTTATTAAGTTTCTCAAGACACTCCATCACCAGTTTTAAGGTTACCAGATGAGATTTTTTAATGTCTTGTTAGCCGCTTGACTATCAGAAAGGATACCTATGGTTTAGTTACAGCATTTATTTATATTTCAGGTTAAAGAATACTCACCTGTAAATCGCGAATATTTTCGCTTAGAATATGCTGCTGATTTTGCCCATGATGGGATCGAAGAATTTAATCCCTGGCACGTAGACTCCTGCTCGGGTTCCTTCTTCGGTAAGAGAGCCGTCAGTGTACCATGTAATCATGTACTGATTTATCTTATAAGTTTCGCATAGACCTTCCTTTTTTTTACTACTTAGTTAAATACATTAATATTTGTGTTAAATAAAACAAAATAAAATATACAATATACAATATGAGCTGTTCAGAGCACAAGTGGCGTAAGTCCATTTTTGGTAGTTTTGAGAAAATTTAACATTTAGAAAAATTCTTATAATAAATTCCAAGTATAAAGAACTCAGTTTTGCTTATAAGCTAGGTCAAGAGCATAAATGGAGCTATCCATATCGTACAAAATAAACTAAATAGAACATAAAAATGGTGCAGAATATTGCATATTAGTAAAAAAATTTGGAATTGCGCCACTGAAAATTATTTTAAATTTCTCGTTTCCGCTGTAGAAATCTAATAGGAGATATTTTTCAAAAACTTTTTGATGAGGAATAACAGCATTTTTACATAGAAGTTGGACAAAACTACCCATAAGCGATTATCTTCATTATTAAGGGAGATATGAAATGAATGGACTTACGCCACTTGTCCTCTGAAAATTTTTTAAAATTCCTCCTTTCCGCTGTAAAAATGTAATGGACAATATTTTTAAGAATTTTTTGATGAGGAATGACAGCATTTTTTCATAGAAGTTGGACAAAACTACCCATTAGCAATTATCTTTATTATTAAGGGAGATATAAAATGAATGGACTTACGCCACTTGTCCTCTGAAAATTTTTTAAAATTTCTCCTTACCGCTGTAAAAATGTAATGGAAAATATTTTTAAGAATTTTTTGGTGAGGAATGACAGCATTTTTTCATAGAAGTTGGACAAAACTACCCATTAGCGATTATCTTTATTATTAAAGGAGATATAAAATGAATGGACTTACGCCACTTGTCCTCTGAAAATTTTTTAAAATTCCTACTTTCCGCTGTAAAAATGTAATGGAAAATATTTTTAAGAATTTTTTTATGAGGAATGACAGCATTTTTTCAAAGAAGTTGGACAAAACTACCCATTTGCGATTATCTTTATTATTAAGGGAGATATAAAATGAATGGACTTACGCCACTTGTCCTCCGAAAATTTTTAAAAATTACCCTTTTCCACTGTAAAAATGTAATGGAAAATATTTTTAAGAATTTTTACATAGAAGTTGGACAAAATCATCCCTTAGCGATTATCTTCATTATAAAGAGAGTTTTGAAATATACCTTTTCGAAAATTTACCATTGCTCCAAATAACGACAACGATAACGATGAAAACTTATATTTGTAAAGATTTTTTATTACATTTTTTAATATATTAATAAATATTACATATTATTACATTCCTCCTTGTGTTTAATTTCAGCTGTTTAATAAGACTTTAACTTTAATAAGAATAAATGCATTCTGGCCTCCTCAATTATTCAGAAAATCACAAAGGGATGTTTTAATCGCACTTCTGAAACTAAATTCTGTCAATTCTTACCAAAAAATCCTTAAAAATATAGTCCATTACATTTTTACAGTGGAAAAGCGTAATTTTAAAAAATGTTCAGAGGACAAGTGGCGTAAGTCCATTCATTTTATATCTCCCTTAATAATAAAGATAATCGCTAATGGGTAGTTTTGTCCAACTTCTATGATAAAATGCTGTCATTCCTCATCAAAAAATTCTTAAAAATTTTCCATTACATTTTTACAGCGGAAAGGAGGAATTTTAAAAAATTTTCAGAGGACAAGTGGCGTAAGTCCATTCATTTTATATCTCCCTTAATAATGGAGATAATCGCTAATGGGTAGTTTTGTCTAACTTCTATGAAAAAATGCTGTCATTCCTCATAAAAAAATTCCTAAAAATATTTTCCATTACATTTTTACAGCGGAAAAGAGAATTTTTTAAAAATGTTCAGAGGACATTAATTTTATATCTCCCTTAATAATGGAGATAATCGCTTATGGGTAGTTTTGTCCAACTTCTATGTAAAAATGCTGTCATTCCTCATCAAAAAATTCCTAAAAATTATTTCCATTACATTTTTACAGCGGAAAAGATAAATTTTTAAAAATTTTCAGAGGACAAATGGCGTAAGTCCATTCATTTTATATCTCCCTTAATAATTCAAATAATCGCTAAGGGGTGGTTTTGTCTAACTTCTAGGTAAAAATGCTGCCATTCGTCATCAAAAAGTTTTTGAAAAATATCTCCTATTAGATTTCTACAGCGGAAACGAGAAATTTAAAATAATTTTCAGTGGCGCAATTCCAAATGTTTTTACTAATATGCAATATCGTTTTCGTGTATTATTTGGTTTATTTTTTACGATATGGATTGCTCCAATTATGCTCTTGACCAAGCTTATAAGCAAAACTGAGTTCTTCATACTTTTAAGAATTTTTCTAAACGTTCAATTTTCTCAAAACTACCAAAAATGGACTTACGCCACTTGTGCTCTGAAAAAATAATGGTATTTGTCAGAGCAATAACAAAGTATTGCATTTTGTTCAGAGATTACGTAAGCTAGGAGTTTCTACCCCGTACTCATAAATAGGTTACATTTTCCTCTTCACTTCTACGTACTTAACTCAATTTCCCTAAAAAATGGACTTACGCTACTTGTGCTCTGAACAGCTCATATGTTAGATAAAAAACAAAATGTAGTTATTTATTTTTTATAACAAGAAAGCATTTAGTGGTTTGATAACTATAACAAATAAACATTTGCTTCAACTATAAAGCTTAAATATTTTAATAATCTAATATTAATTCCCTCATTAGCATTTATACCATTAGATAACAAAAACCAAATCTTGGTTTTTTTTTAAATATCAAAGAACCAAGGCATACACCTTATACAAACGAGGTTTGGTCTTTGACCTGAAAGGAAAGGGATAGATTTATTTAGAGGAATTGATGGAACCTTACGTGAATTATTGACTAGTCGGAACAACCGTGAAAGACAATTGAATTGCTTTTAACCGAGGCTAGTGTTATGCCTTAACCTCGGCAAGCATTTCCAGCCCTTAGTTATTCCTGTCCTTTAATTTCACATTTTCCACAATTTAGTTGTGGATTTTTAGTTTTTCCATAATTCTTAAATGTAGGAAAGAACAAAGAAAGTGAAAAGAACCATGCCCGAGCCCGGATTCGAACCAGGGATCTTTGGGTCGATAGCCTAGCGCACTCTTCACTAGACTACAAAGGCCGACAAGGGTTAATAGAAATTAAAATTTTTTCAGTATATATCTTTTCTTAATTTCTTTATTTTGTTCGAAGCTTCGTTACATATTTTAATACAAACTATGCCCAAGGATAAAACCTACACAGAGTTGAGTACAAATAAAATTAAATTTTGTGTGTAGTTTTGTCTGTTTATGATTAACTTTAGAACCCTTCGATGGAATTTCGATGCGGTTTTCATTTCTGGCAGAGTTATATTTCATATTGATTTTAAGAGTTAATTTAAGAAAAAATGGTTAATATCGGACAACAGAGCATCTCCTAAGCAAATTGCAAATCTAAAATGCAATAGTTTAACAATTAAATTGACAAAACTGGAAGTAACTGCTTTAAATAAACGTGATGAATCATGAGCCATGGGGCACCTGCCATACAATAGTAAGTTTTCATATGTGATAGTTTGCAATGTTTCGAAGTAGTCGTTTGAATATCGGGAACGGAATTATATTTAATTAAACAGAATCACTGCAAAATGTATGATGGTTGGAAAAGGCTTAATTTGTATTAAATTGAGGAAGTTAACATTAAATTATGAAAGAGATCAGACACACTCACTTAAAAAAATTGATGAGATTGATGAATGGATGATACTTTCCTTTATAAAATCAAAATTTTTTGTTCATACTGTAATACATATTTCGATAGAAACTAAGGACAAAACTTATGGCGTTTTCTTTACTCGAAAAAATTCTGCATTTTTTCTGCCTTCTTTGAGAATTCTGCACTTTTTGTGTTCTTTTTTCAAAAAAATGTTGACCTCTAAAAATAAATCGTGTTCTTTTCTCGAAAATTTTGACCTGAAAAGTATAAAAAATGCATAATTTTTGCACTCTCAAGATCAACGGTTCCAGAGATCTGCCCTCAAATGCTACCACCTGAAGACACAAAAAGTGGCATGTTTAGAAAATATTGAACATTGTATTGACATTTTATTAAACATTGAGCTTCTTCTTTACACAAATTTATTATAAGTAAACATAAAATGGCTGATATTAACGAAATAACCACATCAGTGGTATGTTTTATTAAAAATGAATTGCTGGATTGCTTTTTAACGAAAGATTTCTGCAATTTATTTGATGTTTCTCGATATAGCAGGGCAGCCAACACAACATTGAAATAGAAGTTGCACTTTTATGTTCTTTTCTCGACTAAGAACAGGTCAACATTTTTAGAGATCTGGTCAAAATTTAAAAAATTCTGCGCTCTCAGAGGGTAGAATTTTTTGGCGAGAAAAGAAAACGCCATTAAGTATTACACATTTTGTTAATGAAAAAAAATTACCCATTTTATTTTCCTACAATAAATAAAATAAAAATGTGCCTAAAAAGTTTTTTTTAAAACAGTACAAGTGAAAATATGTATCGGACAACAGATGTACCTCACATACCATGGGTGCCCGCCAGATTTGTTCTAGGGGGGCATAAAGGAATCTAGAATGAACATAAACAAAATGTAACCTATATAATACTATTTACTACGATTTTAGGTACTAATTTTGTAAACATGGTACGCACACTGCACCTGTTGACACACGCTTGTACACATAAGAATATCTAATTTATTTTAAAGATGGGTAAGAATCTTTCACGTATCATGTCCGAAATATTTAAAAATTTTATTTAATTTTTTTTCATATAATTCATTTTAGTAATTTTTTGCTAAAGCAAATATTCTTAATAGTTTTATAAATTAAATAATATGAGGCCTATATCCTTAAATAAAATAACATTTAATTACTATTGAGCCTCGAAGTTTTCAACTTTTAAAATAAGAATTAAAAAATTTTCTAATATTGAATAATATTTTTTTTTTGTTGAGAAACTGAAAAAACAAACTAAATTTTTAGGCCATTTTTTAACTTTGGAAGCCTTTAACTCCTGAATCAATTTCGAGCGGACTGAAAATTTTCAGATTTGGATTTAGGAAGTCAAAATCCATATTATTCGCAAAAATTAAAAGTTTGAGTTGTCGCTATTCTTGAAATATTTCCCGCAAGTTAAGCGAGATATTTTTCACCGGATCTCACACAGCATTGACACCAATCTACTTATTTCTTTTTCTAACATGAATCAGTTAAGGCAGCTTGAAAGTTACTACAATTGAGTACGCAAACATACCTACTATCTGAATGATATAAAATTTTTTTTTTTAATTCAAAACGTATGAATAAACAAATAAAGAGGTGCATGTATATTAAAATTTTTTTTGGTTTTCAGACATTTTCTTAACATATTCCAGAACCTCCCTGCTAGGCGTGATTCTGAATCCAAGTTTAATATAAGCACGTGACGCGAAAAGAAATCTAAAAAGTTTTCAAACTGGGATCGATTTTCTCGAACGTGAATTTTAGGAAGTATAAAATGCTTGTTTCAAATCAAGTTTCTTATTTACATTTAAGTCATAAAAATCATTTGACTATAACAAATTTTAATGTAAAACCGTTTGCTTAATCCGAATATATCAGATTTTTTTATTGTAAAAATTAGTCCATGATTCAAAATTGGCCTGCTTTATTAAATTTCCTAATTTTTTCTTTGGCTTTTGAATGAATACCTTTGCTCATTAATTTCTTTCATTAGTAGTAGTATTTACTAAAAAATTCATTTGTAGGCTGACCGTACTCATTATTCGTAGAAAGTACGAAGTTTTAGTTGAGTTTAAAAAATTTACAACTGAAATCGTTCAGACTGGTTTGTCGAACAATTACCAAATATAAGGAAATGTATGATTGCAAGGTGGCCGTAGCCTACTAGAAGAGTACGTGGCCAATAAGCTAAAGTACCGCGGTTCAAACCCCAGCTGAACAGAAGGTTTTTTCGTAGCTAGGTATTAGGATCATTCGTTAATGTAATCTTAAAATATGCATTTGTTTTTGTACGAATACGAATAAAATATTCGAAATGTGTACCAAACTGCGTCCATTCTACGAATTA
Source organism: Dichetophora obliterata (assembly GCA_963920525.1). Lineage (NCBI taxonomy): Eukaryota > Metazoa > Arthropoda > Insecta > Diptera > Sciomyzidae > Dichetophora > Dichetophora obliterata. The sequence goes on along the minus strand of OY986435.1, from coordinate 246,551,027 downwards.
TTTTCGTGGCTGAAAAGTGCGGATAAAATTCGTAGCAAAAATTTTTAATTTAAAAATGCGTATTGAAAAGTTTCTGTCAAACAAGGGTAAATTAAATGGTATCGTAACTTATTAGGCCGTGTTCATATTACACGTTTTTGACGCGATTACGACACCGCTTTAAATTTTTTTCGCAAACATGGCTGAAAAACACTGAATATTAAATAAATAAATGTATTTAAACAAATACAAAATTTAGTATTTTCAGCCGCGTTAGCGAAATAAAAACGTGAGAGCGGTGTCGCGACAAAATCGCGTAATATGAGCACTACCTTACAGCAACGGGCACAAAATACTATTTAAAAGTAATGGTTTTCCGCAGCTTTATCTATAATTAACCTTAAAAAAATATTTTTGTACTCTCTTCAAAATATATTAACATACATAATGAACATATCGTCATATAAAATTAAAAAATCCGTAAGTTACAAAATATTCAAAATCGGCTTTTTGATTGATTATGATGCACATTATCAAAATACGTGTTTCGCAAAATTGTACACTTCTACAATTAAAAACGACGTTTTTATTAACAAAATTCTCAAAGATCTAAGTTTAAGCCAAACTTACAATTTAAAAGGTTTTTGCTTCTCTCTTGAAATTTTGTAATTTAAACTTACGGCTTTTTTGATTAAGTATGAAGATATATAAAAAAAATCACTGCCTAGGGGGGGCTAGTGCCTCCCCCTATCCCCCTGCGGACGCCCATGTCTCATACAATATCATGTAAAAAAACTTGTAAGGAAATATCATCGACTGGACCGAAGTAAAAATTCCCCACGCCCATATTTTAGTTTATTCGAAGTCTTGAATGTTGTATTATTTTGGTGACATCACTATCCAAATATTTTACATTTGAAACTCAAAGTGTTTTTTATTTATTAAAGTTTATGTAAGCAATATCAGGTTTAAACATTTATTTTTTTTAATTTATAAAGGTTTTACTATCATGATGACGTTACTTTGTCGGACGTCGGCGAAATTTTCAGTTTTTTATTTTAAACTACAAGCATCGAGTGCATAGTTAGGATTAAAACAAATTTGCAAGGTTTGAAGCCATCTTACTAATTTTTGTGGAACTAAAGGATATTTTAATGGTTTTATAAAGTCACTTTGTATAGGAGGTAGACGTGGTTTTCATTGGATTTTCTCAAATTTCATACTTAAAGTGCATATTACTGGTTTAAGCATATGTGCGAAATTTGAAGTCATTATATTAATCTTTTTTAAATTTGAAGAGATTTTACAATTTTGGTAAAGTATCTTTGAATGTGAGGAAGGCTTGGTTTTCATTAGATATTTTTCATTTTCGAACTTACTCTTTTTTTTATAATAAAGTTTAAATATTGAATTTCGTTACGATAGCTCTAAAGTTATGGCTGTTATCGTGATCCCAGACGGACAGACGGACAGACAGACATGGCTAAATTGATTCTGAAGGTGATGCTGATCAAGAATATATACAGGATTGCCAATATTCGAAGCGTCCATTTTATTTTTAAATAAATCAAAGAAACCACAATTTTTTGTCTGTTCGTCATGAATATCATTTAATTGGGTTCAAGTAGATTTGCTTACATTATTTCTTGAATATGATATCTCGTAAATGGTCGCCATTGGCCTCTACGACATATTGTGCCCGTTTTGCAGCATTTTCCATGGTTTTCTTCAATATTGCGATGGGAATGGCGGTTATTTCTTGACGGATGTTGGTTTTCAGCTCTTCTAGGGTCTTTGGCTTATTTACGTAAACCTTTGATTTCAAATAACCCCACAAAAAGAAGTCTGGAGGCGTTAAATCTGGTGATCTTGGCGGCCAATCGAAATCACCATTTTTTGACATCAAACGGCCAGGGAACTATTGCTTCAAAAAATCGATTGTAGAGCGGCTTGTGTGTGGTGGCGCCCCGTCTTGTTGAAACCAGTAGTGCCTGATACGCTTTCGACGAACGATTGGCATGAAAAAATTGTTTATCATATCGCGATAACGCTCCTGATTGACAGTGGCCATCTGTGGCCATTATCATCTTCGAAAAAGAACGGCCCAATGAGCATTTTAGCACAAACGCCGCACCAAACAGTGACTTTTGCATCGTGAAGAGGTACCTCTTGAATCTCTTGTGGATTTTCAGTGGCATAAATACGGCAATTTTGTTTGTTTACCGTTCCGTTCAACTGAAAATGAGCTTCATCGCTCATGATAATTTTATGCCAAAATTGCTCGTCTTCTTCAGCCATTTCGATGACTCTTTGGGCCCATTCCAATCGACGTGGCTTATCGGTAGGCAACAATTTGTTTACCAATTGAATTTTGTACGGAAACAAATTCAAATCAACACGTAAAATGCGTTGTAAAGTGGATCGGGGAATGCCGAGCTGCTGAGAACGGCGATTTTGGGATGTTGTTGGTGACTGCTCAATACTGGCTCGTACGGCTGCAATATTCTCATCCGATCGCCTTGGTCGCTTTTTATTTGACCTCTTTGGGTTACCAAGAGTATTACCAGTTGTAAATCTTTCATACAAACGATAAATTGTTTTCTTGGAAGGCGCACTTTTCACTTTATTTATTTTTTTGAAAGCACGTTGAGTTTTCACTATTGACTTGTTTTGTTGAATGTAAATTTCAACAATTTTAGAGCGTTCGCGTGGCGTGTACTGTTCCATTGTAAACATTTGCTTGGAATGACGCTTCAAACGCGGTATGTCATTAGTCGATTTGGCATCACTGCGGAAAGTTACAGTGTTGCCAGATGGGCGCTTCGAATATTGGCAACCCGTATACTTTTCTATACTTGCTACGCCTCCTTATCGGCGTTACAAACGAAGTCACAAAGTTTCATTTTTATATGCGTGGGGGTATAATACATACAGTTCCGTGCACATAATTAAGAACGATGTTACTTTATTTATATTTTATTCAGAATTTCTATATACATTAAAAATAAGTTATTTTTTTATTATCCGCTACTGTAACCAAGCGACGGTGTTTAAGAAAACAGTTATTTGCTTGTTGTCTAGTGCATAAACAACAAGAAAACAACAACATAAACTTGTTGAGTAAATGAAGCGTGCATATAATTAAGAACGATCTGTACTGTCAGTCAATAAGATCATTTTAATTGATTTGGATGTGCTGTACTGCCAATAATTTGTTGCAGACAATTAATTGGTTTCAGTAAAAGTTAATCTAAAAAAAAAAATATGGGTAAAAAGAAATCCTGTGACTCTAAAACTCGCTAATTAATTTTGAAGCTTTTTGATCAAAAAAAGCCTTATAGTGAAATCGCTAAAACTATGAAGTGTTCAAAAACGATGGTTTTCAATGCCATTCATCATTTTCGAAAGCATTCAACAGCAAAAAATGTGCCTCGAAAAAGAAAACCTCGTATAACGACAAAAAGGGAAGACAAAATGATTGTGCGCGAGTCAAAAAAATGTCCGCATAAATCAGCAAGGCAGGTTTTAGTAACTGTTTTTGGTGAAAATGGATGTGGACCTTCCGTTGATACCGTTAAACGTCGTTTGAGAGAAGCTGGGCTGTTTGGACGAGTTTGCAGGAAGAAACCTATAGTATCTAAGCTAAATCGAAAAAGGAGAATGGACTTTGCTAGGAAATATAGGCATTGGACTCTTCAAGATTGGAAAAAGGTTTTATTTACTGATGAAACCAAAATAAATAGGGTATGGTCAGATGGCAGATCATATGTTAGGCGCCCGGTACGAGCTGAGTTTAACCCTAAGTACACACGTCCAACACTAAAGTACGGCGGAGGTAACATTATGGTATGGGGCGGCATGTCATGGCGAGGTGTTGGCCCAATCGCTAAAATTGAGGGTCGTATGGATAGATTTCAGTACACAGACATATTGCAGACTTATCTTATTCCATATGCCGATGAAAACTTACCCGTAAGTTGGATCTTTCAACAAGATAATGATCCAAAACATGCTGCTGGTCATACTAAAAAGTGGTTCACGGACAACATGGTGACTGTTTTGGATTGGCTATCCTGTAGTCCGGATCTAAATCCCATAGAGAACCTCTGGCAAGTAGTAAAAGAACGTGTGGGTGCTTTAAAAATTACAAATTTTACGGAATTGTTTGCTGAAGTGCAAAAGGCGTGGATAAGCATACCTAAGACCGTCTGCGAGAGTCTAGTGGCATCAATGCCTCGGCGATGTGCTGCGGTTCTTTTAAGTAAAGGATTTCCAACCAAATATTGATGAAATATAAGCAAAATATACATTTTTAACAAAAAAATATAGAAAATAAAAAATCGTTCTTAATTATGTGCACGCTTGGTTTTCTTTCTGATTTGATAAAAGGTATCCATGTGCTTAAACATCAACAAAACTGGTATATATTTTATTGACAAAAGAATAAGGGAGTCCTCTACATAAAACCACATAAAGATGTTTTCAACAAGTAAGTTATTTAAATGAACAAATTCATTTGAAGTGCTTTGGGGACATCGTTCCTAATTATGTGCACGGCACTGTATGTGTAGATACAAGGCAGATACCCCTAGGGTCTAACAGATTTAAACCATTTTAAGTACGCATATATTACTCTGTTTGCATAGTCTTCTGACTGAGTTTGTTCAGATCGGCCAACTTTTGTATGCACCTCCCATACAAAATAATGTAAAAACTTAATAGAGGTCCAAGGGAGGTACCCTTAGAGTCTAACCAAATTCGACAATTTTAACTATACATCTATAACTTTATTTTTGACCTAATTTCATTAAGATCGCTTTTATTTTGTATGCACCTCCCATACAAAATCATATAAACAATTAGGTTAGGTCCAAGCGAGATGCCCCTAAGGGCTGGCCGATTTCAATAATTTTTTAAATTTTACTTAGATATCTTAAGCTAACTAAGCATTCAGAATTTCATGAACATAGCAGTACTCCTTCTATTTTTGCTCCAATTTTGTATGAAATGAACGCAATGTGTACTAGTTCAAAAACTTTTATCATTTTTGTATTGGTAAATTTTATTGTATTTTGGACTGCGTCAACTTTTGTTGACATTTAAAATTTTCTGCCTATCTAAAGTATGTTTTTTATATTTTTATTAAAGTTTCCACTAAAGTTGCTAAAAAGGACCAAACAAAGTTCTGAACTTCACATTTTTTTTTTGATGATTATTGTTTCTCCTTTTCAAAATAGTATAAAAATTCGTTAAATTATACTTTAAATTATTCATTTTTATCTCAAGGGTTTGTTAAGTTTCCTGCTATTCCTGTAAAATTAATAAATTCTTAGACACGAGGTGTCAACGTATGACCATCGTCATATTAGTTCTCTACACTATAATAAACTGTGTGTATTAAGCCCACTGTACAAGGGTTCTTAGCATCCCCAAATATTTTATAATATTTTAACTTCAAATCTGAATGGACAAACGTTTATCGAGCAATCCTTCAACGAACAAAGTATTTCAACCACCAACGGATGTAAGTACCAAGTAGTGTTTATAACAATTGCCCTTATAAAAGTGATCAGGATCCGGACCGGCGGCCTTGTAGGCGAGCGAAAGAGCTTCATGTTCTTTGGGCCAATATAAGGGCAATAAACTAATTGCGACAATAAGCATTTCATTAAAAGGGGACAAGGAACTGTGTACGTATCGACTCGACGATGTCACCCTCTATGGATTCGCATGTCGTAGGGTTGCTGTATGCACAATCTGCTCTTAATCTCTGATATTTCAGGCTTTACAAATTTTATTTACTGTTAATAGTTTCTTAGTTGTCAGCCTTTGATTGTCATGACACTGCGTTGTGGGCAGGGATTTACAGTCGGTTGTGGTGCGCTGCGCGTGAAACCTTACGGAATTTTGATTTGATTATTCTTTTCAGTGATTGCCTAATGCAATCACAATCACAGAATGAGCAGTTCATAGTTCATTGTATGGCTTTGTTGTGATTGTGTCGAAGGATTAAGGCAGAGATTGGCGTTTATCCATGCATTCATTTATTAATTTAATAAAACGTTTGGGCGTGAATTTCATGGTCGTAACTGTCAGTATTCGTTATTTGGTATGTTAGGAATGAGTGGGGTTTAAGTGACAAGTGCAAAGATTTAAGACATTTGTTTTTCATATTTTATTAGTCATAAGCGGATAAGAATAATGCAAATGTGCAGTAAATGTAAATACTAGTAAGAGCAAAAAACATTTTAGCTGAAAAAGTATGGAACTCTAATGATTGCTCGAATTATATTCAAATTTGCAGCATTTTTTTCTCGGCTGCAACTTGGTCAAAACCAAAGTTAACCCTCGACCTAACGTCTTTCTTATAATTGGCTAATTGAGTTTGAATCTGAATTGATTCGAATCAATTAAGTTTCCTAGCTGAATTTATTGCAAATTAATGCGCAAACAATTGAAAATTTTTATTATTTTGTTTCCTTTTTCTCAAATCTTTCTTTCGAATCTTCTGTTTCTAATTAGAAATTTAGTGAAGTGAGGAGACATGACTTTTTATATGAATCTAGATATTTTTTCTTTTTCCATCTATTGAACTGGAAAACTTTGAAGTTGCTTTTTGACTAATTAAGATTTTTATTACTTCCACTCAGTTTGACTGCACCAAGCTTTAGAGTAAGGTGTTTAGATTTTTTGTTTTTGAGTCAAAGTAAGCCGTATGCTTGGTTTTTCTTTTAATACGTTATTCGCCAAGTTTGAACGATTGCGCTGGTAAAAACGAATAAATTTTTTTCATCTTCTTACAGCTTTCTATACACGGAAAAATTATATGTATTTGTACAATACTTTTATCCAACTGAAATGAGAGTTTCAACAGTAATTCAATATATTTACAGAATTCTTGGGAAAAGCCATGGTAACACATTGCTAAATGTAGTTCAAACTTTTTAAAGTATAGAATTAAACCATAGAAAATTCTTAAACTAAAAGTTGATATAGGAAAAAATAGAAGAAAATTTTGCGAATTTTTGTTGAGGACACTTATCCTGGACACTTGTCATAAATAAAATTAACTCTCGTGAGCGAACCTTTATATGGTAACGTGTCTGACTGTCTCAAACTGGAGAGGTCAGCATAACCCATGTGAAATCATCTCAAGTCGACTCAACCTCCACGTGGTGTTTCTTTTGCAAAACTGGCAACCGTCAGTTTGACGGTGAACCTATCCCTAATCTGATGACGACTACCGCAAACGAAAAACTGATAATGATTTACGGATATGCACCTGTAATGCCCGAACTGTTAATTGGGAAGGTGCCTCTATGCAACTGACTGGTCTTAGAAAGATACAAATTTGATATCAGTGCTATCTCAGAAATGGGATGGAAGGGATAGGAGACAAGGACGGTAAGACTAAAGAAACTTTCTACGAGCGCCTTGAAAAATCTTACACCCAAAAAAAAGCGGAGTAAATAAAGTCATATTTGGAGTCAATTTAACTCTTTTCGTGCATGGTACGCAAAAGTAACCTTGCGATGTTTTTTGGCTGTAATTTAAAAAAAAATTAAAAACTTTGATTCTTCTTGTGGATTATTTTTATGTGGTCTATTAATTTTTTTTACATCAAGTCGAGAATATGATGTCATGTAAATGGCCGCCATTATGGTCAAATAGGGCCAAAATAGGCCAATAGCAAAATTTATAGCATTTTCTGATAGGAGGATTACTTTTGCGCCACCCTGTATTTTGCCAAAGCTGTTAAAACTATATTTAACTACGTTTGTGTGTTCAATTAACTTCAAAAACTGGATTTGTTTAAAAAGTCGTACTGACTCCGTTTGTAGTTGTTTTAAGAATGAGAAAATGAGAATTTTAAATTTTGAGTTCACTCAAAAAAAAAAACTAGAATCAACTCATTTAAATGTAGCATGAAGCTTTAAAAATAAACAAACTCACCCACAAAAGAGTCAAATAAAGAACCCGTCATTTCTTTTGTGTTTAATTAATTTTATTTATTTCTTATTTCAATTGAATACAAAGGAAATTAAAGTCATATTTAACGCCGAAAACAGAATCTCTTCTCCATACTCACAGAGCAGCTTATCCACGATTTGGCAATTTTGAATCTCCATAGTTTCTTATAAAACAAAACCTTTTTTACTTTTGAGCTCATTGAATTGGCTCAACTCTCAAAACTTGTTTCAAAGGTGTTTCATTTATTTGATTTTATTTGAAATTTTTTAAAAAAGGGATTTTTGTATTTAACATATTTTAAAAAAAGAGATAAATATTTGCATTGATTTTACAATGGATTTCTGTTTTGTTCGTTGAATGAGGGAAAAGATATTGTTTAAGCATTTATCAAAAATAAGTATATAAATTGATGCTGGAATAATTAAATTTAGTACAAAAATAGGTAAAATATTCTGAAGGCGATTTGTGTTAAGTAAGCAGTGTTGCCTATATGTCGTGACACATACATTAAAAATTTGTTTATTAGTGTTTATGCAGTTCGTTAATAAAATATGGTAATATGTGACTTTGTTATGTTTCAAAAACTCATAAATTCGTTTTAAAAAAATGTATATATCTCGACTTTTATCAAAACAACAGTTGTATACCAAATTTAATAAAATTGTTTAGTTTCCCAACATTTTCTATAAAAAATACACCGCAGGTTAAAAAAACTTACTGTATAGTGTGTATACAGTACAGAGGTAAACTTCTTAATATAAATAATAAGATAGATTATTGTAAAAAAACAGAGAGTAAGAAAGAGATAGCATCTCAAACGAAATACAATACAAAATTTTTATAAAAAATAATCTGTTTATTTAATATTTTCATGTCATTGGTTGGTGCTTCATTTAGTAATACTGGTCTAAATAGTTTGCGATGTATGCGGAATATGTCCGTGATTTGATATTTACGAGATAACGCGAAAAATTTACCTATGGCGATCTATTGTGGGAGTCCCCATACAAAAAACAAAAAATTAAAAAAATGGCTTTTATAATTCATATCAAAACATCTATAACCCCTAAGGGGATCAATATATGAGCTGGTCCTATTATTTTTGCCCCTCAACACTTCTTTTGAGCTCACTTTTTCTCTATCAGCCAACCTTTTGGAGGTCCCGATACAAAAGACACAAAAATTAGAAGAAATTGTCTATTATAGTTCATATCAAAAAATCAATAACCCCTAGGGAGGTCAAATGTATGAGCTGGTCCTATTGTTTTTTTTTATTTAGCATTTCTTCTATACACACATACACTCTATCTGCCAACCTTCTAGGGGTCCCCATACAAAAAATATATCATTGCTTGTGCACACAATTTTTCGTAACGAGATTAAAAAAAACTTTCGTGACGAGACTCGAAAAATTTTACCTTCTATATCAAATAACGGCATAAGAAGTTTCACTTCCATAGAGATATACGTAAACATATAACTCGCAATAGTAAAAACGGCCCTTTTCTATCATTATACAACATATAATTCTTACAGCACACTTGATTTGCTTGTTAAAATATTTGAGTACTTTCTCTTCATTCAAAGTAAAACGAACAAACGGAAATATTTGCTCGAGCAGACCCTGTTTCGTGCTAAAAATAACCCCGTTTCAGCGTTAAAATACAAAGACGTTCTTCATAGATGGTTGCAATAAGTTTTAATGGAGTTAAAAGGAGAAATGTTTGGAGAAAATGCAGAGTTAATTTGAAACTGCTTTTAATTTACTCCAAGCTTTGAAAATGAGTTGTATCAAGCAAAAAAAGTTTTATATTAACAAAAAAATATTCACCCCTATTCTTGAATCCACATCGAGTAAATATCGTCGTCGAGAGCTCGCTTTCACCAATGAATTGTCGTCGAAGATCATTGCGACTATCAAAAATTTAAATATTTATTTGACGACGTTTGCTCAACAATTGACATGATTAATCACTGCAGATCTCAACGTCAAAATTGAAAGTTTCCAGAATACAACAATTTTGTTTCGACGTCGTTTTGAGAACGAGCGCGGGTTCAAGAATAAGGGCGATTGATTCAATTCATTTTGTGTTTTATGGCGACAAAACGTTTTTAACTTCTTAAAAACTCTTTTGACTCATGAAAAAACTTCGGTTAACTCTGTACATTTTTTTCGGTGTACGAGCGCTGCCCCCGTCACTACGTAAAAATCGTACTGGTGACTTCAAAGCTAAGGTTGCCAAGGAAAATATATTTGGTCCAATAGTCGGAAAGTTCAGCTTCCCCACAACATCTCCGATAACGGAATGAGGCTGATTTACATCGAGGCACGTAAGTAGCACTAGATTCAAGCACCTCAATATTCATAAGGCTACCTGGATGTCTTCTGATCAAAAAACCAGAATCCAAATTTATCATGTTTTGATCGACGGAAGGCACTCTTTCAATGTATTGAATGTACGCAGGATCCATGGTGCAAACATGGACACGTTGCACTATCTTGTCGCTGCTAGGATCCATACACGTCTGTGCGCAGCTCAGAATACACTCATCTCTAAGAATGTCGAAAAAGAAGGGAGGCAGAAAAGCGCGAGCATGAGAAGATTGAGATGTATGGCAATAGGAATGAGGCAAGAAAATTTTTCTAAAAATAGTAGCCTTGCCGATGGTTTTAAAACCAAATATCTAGAGTACACTGATGTCATGGAGGCAACGCTACTCTTCTCTTAGCTTCTAAATGGCGACGCTGACAACATTCCCGCCAATAGAGATGATATCCCGGAAACCACAACTACGGATGACAGCGTCGAGATTCCGCTGCCCGACTATGATAAAGTGAAAATAACAAAGCCGCGGGTGCTAATGGCTTACCTGCAGGTGCGGATCCAGGAGGAAGGCTATGGGAACTAAAGCCCCCCAGACGCTAATTTATTATTTGTAACGATGTCGGATAATTTCTTTATAAATATGATAATTCTTATACTTAAAGCAAAGAAGTTGCTCTTTTCTTCGTTACAAGTTTAAAATTTCTTAAACGTTTTACGGGATCAGATCAGTAGCAATTCTTTGACTTGTATTATGTAAGAAAACTAGATTTATTAATCCTTTTATTTTATACACAAAAGTATCAACTGAGGTTTTAGGCAAAAGCGGTTACAATAGAGGAATATTTTTGAAGACGTTTTCTAGGAAATTTTATTAGACATATAAAAAATTTCATTTGCATGCTAATTTTACATCATAAATTTAAGTAACAAAATGTTTTTTGTTTTCTTAACATATATTTTTTACATATAAAGATGACGCTGAAGTTGGTGTGCTTAAAAAAAGATGAAAATCGGGTCACACCCTAGCTCGGTTCCATATCGTCTGAAAATAAAAAAGCATGCATTCGAAAAAAGACCTTTAAATGCACATCTTTTACCAAAATGGAATGGAAATATGGAAAATTAAGAAAATTATGAAGCTTGGAAAAAAAATTGAAAAATTAACGTTATTCTTGACCATATTATTGCGTGTAAAAACTAGAAAAATTTACCAAAGACGCTTATTTTGGTGAAAGATGTGTAGAATCACAGATACAAACAGATTAAAAAATAATTTAAATTGGTTAATTAGTTTGTTTGCTGTAGTGTGGCCAGTTTTGAAGAGTATGATTCGAGAAAAACTCATTTAAATTATTTTTTCGCGTTGGGTTTTAAGCGCTGCATGTGTTATAAGCGGGATTGGTTTGAATTTTTTTAACATATTTTTGAATAGTTGTACAAAAATAACAAATTTTAAAAAAATCGATTTCCAAAAAATTATTTGCCTAAAACTCCTTTAAAAAAGTCTAAACCAGCGCTAATATTATTCGTTCTAATATTATTGACAAAGTCAATGAGTCTAAATTTTATTCCATTATATGTGATGAAACAATGAATATTAGTACAACACAACAATTAAGTCTTTGTATCCGACATGTGAATATCACTAAATGTTTAATTCGTGCAGATTTAGGATTTGATTTAATCTGACATGACAGATGAACTCGACATTTTAGGTATTTCTATTGCAAATTTGAGAGGTTAATATGGGGGATATGATGGAGGCTCAAATATGGCTAGACAGCATAATGGAATTCAAGATTAATATATGCAAAACAGCCATTAGCTTTCTACATTCACTGTTTCAGTCATTCACTTAATTTATGCGTTGTCAAGTCTTGCGAAGTGCCTGAAATTCGGAACACATTCAACATATTACTATATCTGTTTTTCGCAAGATCGGCTACGATAGAAAAGAGTTCAGCTTTTAGGGATAATCATTGATGAGAGAGCTACAGAAAAGAAACGAAGATGTTTAAAAATAATGTGTCCCAATCGGTGAGTAGAAAGACATAAATCTTTGCACACCTCTTGCGAGTTGCTACCGTTTATTTCAGAGGCACTTTATAGAACGGAGTATGACCTTGACACAAAAACATCTTGCAAGTCACCTTAATTTTCAGCTTGCATTAGAACAATGCATTTTATAATTTACCTACATGGCTTGGTTAACGTACATAAATTCCTTCAGTTTAACTTTCAGCAGATCTTCACAATCATAATCTTTAGATATCATCAGCTTGTAGCCACATAGAATACATCAGTAACAAATATCTTGAAATAAGAATAGATAAAAACAACAGAAATATCAAAGTAGTCTCCAAGTCGAAAATAGTTCACATGAAGAATATTTTTGGTAAATTGTTGTGGTTTTAATTAATATTGTATATTGTACAAAATCATAATTACAATTTAACAGAGCTGTTCTCTACTATCCATGTCTACTATCGCATTATTTCCTCCTTGAACCTTAAATTTAAGACTAGTTTGAAGAAATACTACCACTGGAGAGCTTAATCTCTAGCAATCAAGGCAAATTGTTATATACTGAAATTACAAGGCAGCCTTAATATACATATAATAACAGTTTGAGCGTGTTGAGCACAGTTAAAAGCCAAAATAGTTCTGTAGCAATGATATTGTTCTAAGCAAAATCTGGAGACAATAAAATAGATTCTTACCAAGGACTACGAAAATATTTTCCTAACATGTTGGTACTTCTAAAAACGAAAGAAGTTATTCCAGTGACTTCTGCTGAAAGAAGTTTTTCGGTACTAAGAAGACTGAAAACCTACTTAAGATCAACTATGTTAAAATATCGGGAAGAAGCATAAGAATTTTAATATAATTCTTAGCTACTTCTAAGCTTTTAATTACAACAAATTATATTACTTTTTAATTTAATTTAATTTTATAAAGAGGTGTACTACATACATCAATAAATATTATAAATAAAAAAAAAAACAGTTTTTAACTACCCCCAATTTCAATTCCTAGATCCGTCACTGCTTACCTGCTGAGCTGTTAAAGAACGGAGGCGAAGCTATTGTTAAATGCATTCACGAGCTTCTATGCAGAATATGGTCGGAAGAATGCATTCCGAACGATTGTAATCTCAGTGTGATCTGCCCCATCCACAAAGATAGACCTACTTAACCCGCCAATGGTGACGCAAATTTGACCTTGATCAATGGTCTCACGCACCGGGATTTTTAACTGTTCCCAATATTTCACGTTTTTTTTTAATTAATACTCTTTAACAATAAAACAAAGATATTTCATTAATATAAGCTCTTTTTTTTTCGGCAGCTACTCGAATTTGCAACAAAAAACAATAACGGAGAATAAAATTTTTCCAAATTTTTTAGCACACCCGGTCTCACAGACCAGTAGGTCACTATTGGTGGGTTAATATTGCATATAAGGTCCTGTCGAGCATTTTATGTGAAAGATTGAAGCCCATTGCAAACCAACTGATTGGACCTTTTCAGTGTGGCTTCAGACCTGGTAAGTCTACCATCGACTAGATCTTTACGCTTCGAAAAATCTTGGAGAATACCCATGAAAAACAAATCGATACACACCATGTTTTTGTCGATTACAAAGCTGCTTTCGACAGCCCAATAATAAATCATATGCATTCCTGCAAAACTAATACGACTTGTCAGGATGACACTGAGCAACACCAGTGCATCCAGAGCAATACATCGATATCATTGGCTACAGCACACGCGAAGTCAGTGCATCATTCTCCAGATTACAATGAGAGTCAAGTCGAATGGGTCTGGCAGTGAATGCAGTTAAGACAAAATACTTGGTGTCAACAAACAAACAGTCCCAGCGTCTTGGAACCCACGTTACAATGTACAATACCTCCTTAGAGTTTGTGGAGGACTTCGTCTATCTGGGATCCAGCATTTATTTAACCAACGACATCAGCATTTGATAAAGCAAATAGAATTTATCTTTTTGATGTTAATATTTTAAAATGCAATTCACGAGAAGATCATCACAACGCTTTTTTTATTTTTATTGATTTGTTTTAACCAAAATGACCAGTTTTGAAATGTAGTTAAAGAAATAAATATTATTATGAAAATATCCAAATAATTCGAAAACGATTGACTTTGCAGAAAACCATAAAAAACAATGCTTAGAATGTTCCAAAGTCATTGTCGAATTTAGCACTTAAATTATGAAATAAATGCTGAAAACTTTTTTAAAACCAGCTCAAAACTTTTGAAAAATTTAACATGTATTCTATAGATATGAGGACCTTTTCATAATTTCGTGAAAAATGAAACAAGAAATGATTTTTGCGTCAAAAAAATGTTTTATTTCTCAATATAGTCTCCTTTTAGCTCGATACACTTCGTCTAACGTTCCTTCAATTTTTGATCCCATCTGAAAAATACGTTTTCGGAAGATCATTAAAATAGGCCTCTGTTTCGGTGATCAGCTCCTCTCTGGTCGTGAATTTTTTCCACCGAGCCATTTCTTCAGGTTTGGAAAAAGAAAATAGTCGGAGGGGGCCAAATCTAGAGAATATGATGGATGAGGACGCAATTCGTATTTGAATTCCTTGAATTTTGCCATGGGAGCTGGGTATGTGTGAACGCACGCATTGTCTTAATGGAATAGCACTTTTTTCCTCGCCAAATGGGGACGTTTCTCCTTCAAAACGTCGTTGAAACGGTCCAATTCGGCTGCATTGTCTTCGCCATTGATCGTTATTTTCACGTTCGGTCGGTGAAGTTCACTGTTTCGACTGTTCCATCGCCGAACACGACTTTGAATCAGTCACACGATCGCGTTTATGGTCGAGTGTGAGCAAAAGCGGCACCCATTATGCGAATAATTTTTGCATATCCAAATGATTTCGCAAAATGTTCGAGATGCTTATGGCCTCAACAATCTCGCGCACTGTAACTCTGCGATCGTCCAACACGATAACGTGAATTTCAGTGACCATTTCTGGTGTGGTGACCTCATTTGGGTGTCCAGAACGTTCGGCGTCACTTGTGCTTGAACGACCGCATTTCAATTCAGTAAATCACTTGTGAATCATTCCAATCGATGGTGCAGAGTCCCCATAGTATTTTTCAAGCTTTTCCTTGGTTTGGCTGATGGTTTTTTTGCGCAAAAAATAATACTTGATGAGCACACGAAATGCACTTTTTTCCATTTTCGCCAAAATTCACAAGATCGTCTGCTGTCAGTGGCTGCCAAATACAAACTAAGCGTCGTCGCACTGTGGCGGAAATGCCGGAAAACCTGGCCAAAAGTCGAAAAATGGCAAGGTAGAAATTCGCTTCGAAAGTTACTCTCTCTGGTGCAGATGGCGTCACTGTATGCTATTCTGAAAGGGAAACGGGTTGTCCCTGTCATCTCGATTGTCATCGCGATCTTTAATCTCGTCCGCCGCGTTACTTCCTAGTGTCGCTGAAAAGCCTCCAAAATTCGATATTTTTCAAGTGCACGTCGTTTTTTTTCAAGTGCTGCCATTCATTCCGGAAAAATGGGGAGTGATACTGATGGTATGTACTGCAACAATTTTCTACTATTCTAAAATTGAACTTGTGTGTGTGTATAAAATGTTATTGTCAAAGTTGTCCTAGACTTGACAACTTTTCTAACGTTTATTACTAAAAGATCTTGAAAATACTTTTTTGTCTATCGATGTCCGCGGTTTTTTTACGCTTTTTATTTTCAGTAAAGTAGTCTGAATCTAATATATTCAATGATTTTCAAAAGTAGTAATCTTACGATTGATTTTCTACAGTGTACCTGATCATAACACAAGGAGTTCTATAAGACCATTTTTTTTTTATTTTAGAAACAATCGACAAAGATGTCGTGTGGAGTCGACGAGATTTATTCGACTACCTGCCCAAAAAACTGCACCTCAATTTTAATGAACAATTGGATATTTTGCATAAAAAAGCAATCGAAAAGAAGCGTGAACATTATGAAATTGATCAAAATACTGTAGAGACATTGAGATTGACGCTCATTAAAATGAAACAAAAGTGGAATGCCTGCAACAAGACAAAGGATCGATTTTTGCAAAAAAACGCAAATTGGCTCGAAACAACTATCACTATAAAGGTATCATGAATAAATAGTCATACATAATATATACAATCGTGTGTTGCAACTTACTGAAATTATTACTGACAATTTTCAGAGAAAAGCTTGTCCTGACAGTCCTGTTCAACATAGCAAGAAAATAAAAACACCTGTACCGCTGGGTCGTCCTATTATATCATTTGAACAGTCGAGTGAACGCTCAAAAAGACGTAAAACTGCAGAGCTACAAGCTATGTATGATGCATCCGAATTGGCGTACGCAACGCAGATGAGTTTGCGAGCAACAGGATCATCAGAAGGCGCGAGTGTTCTTCAGGATATCACCATGACTTCTCCACAACGCGCACACAAATAAAAAGTAGCTTATAAAAAGTCAAGCATTCCGTTAGTTCCCGAAATGTCAGGGTCTCTGGCGTTATCTGATGATGTCGAAATAAATAGCAGTGAATCAGATGAAAGTCTCTCGTCAGATAGTGATTGAGTTCTAAATTATAAGTTATTTAATTAATCGTACATTATGTAACTACTGTTCATACATAAAGTAAAACCTAGGACAATTAGGTGATGCACTTTGGTTTTGTAATATGAGTCATTTCTTGATAAATAAACTCTTTAAAACCAGCATGAATTCTTTTTTTTTCAAAATTGGAAAAATTAAAAACTGAAGTATAAAAAATTTGGTTGAATTAAAATTAAAGGGAGCCACGCCCCCTTAAAAACGCTTTAAAATGTTATCAGTAAAACTGCATGTGAATATGAAGTCGAATACTGAATTCCAAATCTGTGCGATCAGTACCTCCTCAGCTATTCGATATCGAAAATTTGGGTTGAATTGGAGATGCCATGCCCCCTTTATAAACGACATAAAATTTTATCATTAAAACTGTATGTGTAAATTGCGGTCGAATACTGAATTCCGACGCTGTGCGACCTATAACTCCAATGCTATTCGATATCGCAAGTTTATGTTGTATGGAAGGTGCTACGCTCTTTGTCCAATGCCAATAAAAAGTATTCAGTAAAACTGCATGCATAGATTGAGGTCGGATACTGAATTCACGCTGATACTGATACTGATACACACCCATAAAATGTAATTTTGAATTTTGAAAAATAATTTTGATATTCATGACCAGCGACCTCGAAAACCGAAGTATACGAAATTTGGTTGAAATGAAATTGTTTTGAGTAACATGTGTCCGCCATTTTGAATCCACCATTTTGAATTTTGAAAAATGAATTCCATATTCGTGACCTCTAAAACATAAAATTGCCAAGTTTTGAGCGAATCCCGTTATTTTTCGACTTTTGGCCAGGTTTTCACAACAATAGTCAACAGTAGTTTATTTATAGATGGTAGTTGACAGAATCAGTGTTGCATTTAATATTACTACGCGGGAAATTAAAAAAATTTACTAACTTCTCAAATTGCCCTCGTAATTCTAAGCAGTTTTTGTTTTTAAGTTTTCTTGTAAAGTCAATCCTTTTTTTAACTATTTTGATATTTTCATCACAATAAGGGTATTCACTATGTGGTGTATTTGCCCTTGTATTGTGCATTTTTGATAAATTTTATATATGTAGTAAGTATTGAAAAACTATAAAAAAATGCACAGTGTTCAAAATACAACCTTGTAGGAAAATACAATGACGCAACCCTATTATATTCTTTGTAAAAGTCGTCGTGTATTTAATTAGCTAAACGCATAATTATTTTTACTCATCATTTATTTAATAGATATTAATATAATTTAGTGTTTCTTTTCAATTTTTTATGATTTCATACAGTTGATGATTTCAATTTGGTTATTTCTTTTTATTTATTTTTATTATTCTTGTTATTAAGTTATTCTTATTAACTTATTTCCAAACAAAAGTACATACAAAAATTAGCTTATTTTAAAAATACAAGAATTTTTTATTGAAAGATCGCTCACAATAAGTTTTAAATATTGTAAATTTTGTAAAATTTACAACCCCCCCCCCCCCCCCCCCCGTAGACTCCGTTATGAAACAGGTCTTTTCGGTTAGACCAAAGACAAAAAAAAAATTAGTGTTGGTTTTGAAAAATTCAGACAAAAAGTGCACGAAAAAAAAATTGTATTTTAAAATATTTTGCAAAACAAATGCCACAATCTGAAAGATCTTACATGAAAAGCCTTCATTTAAAGTTTTGGCTTTATACAAGCACTCTCTGTATTTAAATTGTGCACTTGAACTTGCGTGCATAAAAAACCAGTTTTGTATATGGATGGCTTAATTAATATCGTTATCGATCCGATGTTGTTAAATGAACTTCTATCTCATTTCTATAACAAAGGGAAGAAAAAAATACTCGTAGCTACGCCAAAGCAATATTTATCTAAATTCATCTGGTAGTGACAATTTATTTTCAAACATAAAGAAATCGTTTTCCCTTTCTTACTACAAAGTACATAGATTTAAATGAATGTAGAAATGGAATCTAGGTCAAGGCAAAAAGTGAAATGCACTCGTGACGTCACTTTTCATCAATAAAATTTTAAACAACCAACACCAACCGGCAAAGTTCGTTACTCAAATATTATGCTTGCTCAAATATTTTTATTTAGTAAATGTCATTTATTATTTATGTTTGTTCGAGCACTTATCTAGTGCTACTTAACAACTTGGCCACGGTCTGAGTGAGCGCACATTCCCATTTAACATGGCTGCTAAGAACAAAAGTAAAACAAATCGACGACAAAATCAATTCGAATTGAATCATTAAACCATATAAATTTATTGCCCCTCCAACGCTCTTCGATTCCACAACCACAACTTGAAAGAAATTTTTACTCGTCGCTGTGTAAAAGAACTATACATACAAATAAGCAAATAAAACACTATATACAGATATAAATATTGGCGAACATCCGCTGAATGAGATGGGTAACAGTGAAGCACACATTCCTTTTGAGAAGGTTAGGTACACAAGGAAATGTCTAACGCATGTCTGATATTTTTGGAATTTCATTCGATTGCGAAGTACAAGCAGATGCAATAGTAATAAATGGTTTTCTATTCTTTCTATGTACTTACAATACATACATAACTAATGTCATTTCGTTTAACGAAATTTTCCGTGTTTCGCTCCAAGTCCTCTAAGCATCTGTCAGATGTTAAGGAGACAAAATTCTGAAAGTAATATCAGGGGCGCACAGTACTTAATTGCATTGGCAAGAATCAACAATTTTTGATTCCAAATATTGGTATTATTTTAAAGGTAAAAAGTCCACTAGAATATGTAAATAAAAAAATAATATATTTGCGACCTCTATATTTATATGTATTTTCTGCTTTGCCGCATCTTGGCAAAAAGGTAAGAGAAAAAAATTTATAAAATAACGAAAATTTCAGCAAAAACGTAAGTCTTTACTTTTTTTTATAGATATTGTCTGAATTTAGGTTTTTTTAAAAAAATTTGGAGTAACTTCAAAATCGAGGCTTTTTAATGCATAACACTATAAAATTGTCATTTTTCGAAGACATTTAAAAAACCAAAAATGTAAAAATCACTAAAAAATTATTTAGTATAGACTTTAACTTAATAAAAAAAATGTAAAATATCCTCCGACGTCGTCTGTCTCTTGAAAATATTAAATTTTTACGAACTGTCTAAATCGCCTATTTGCGTTTATGTTGTTGTAGTTGTTCAGTTTTGTTAGTTCAGTTTTGTAAACATGTGGAGATGTATATGTTTATAGTATATAAATACATGTATGTATAACAGCGGCGGATTTGAAAAAAATCTTGTGGGGGGAAATATATGGACACTCTTTTTCGATTTTTGAAAATTTAGTTTTTCTACACATCCGCTTATTAAAATTAATTTAAAACAATTTGTCTCTAAGAGTTCTTCTAGAACTCTCTCGCAAAAGAAAAATTATATTTAGATGAATTGTAGCTAAGCGAATTGTAATTAGACGAATAGTTTTTGATAAATTTTCGCAGCCGCACATTTCCAAATATATTTATTTTTTTATTATTATTATTATTATTGACAAAGTTCTTAGAATTTATACATAGAGAATAATTATATTTTAAATAAACAGGATTGCATGTCTGAAGCTATGAGGGCTAGTGTCGACAAGTTATCCAATAGTAAGAACAACTGAGTGGAAGTTGATATGAAAACTTAAAACTATAGCAACAACTTGGGATCAGCGGTATCGTCACACCCGACACTCCTTAAGGGAATGCCCTGCAGATGAGATATAAGTATTTAAAATAAGATATAAGTATAAATGAGTGAAACATAAGTACAATTTTATAAGTTTATAAGTTATAATATAATTAACCTCAATATTTCTAATATTATGTGGCAGGTTATTAAAAATCCGCGGCGCAACAGATAAAAGTGTCATAAAAGTGACAAAAAAGCATAATTGAGTGTCTAGGAATGTCTACTAAGTTATCGCTATTTATCCGAAGTCTCTAATGCGGGCAATTTCTAGTCACCAAATGTTTGTCCTTTTTAACAAAAAAATTCATAACTTTATAGCAACATAAATGCTTAATCGGTAAACTACTATGAGTACAGATTCTTCTAATGATTAGTTTTTGAGCTATAAGAATTGGTCTAATTTTGTTGGCAGGGGTGCCACCCCAACAAGTTAACCCATGCTCCAATTTTGATTGGCAAATGCCATAATAGATTGTTTTTAGAAGTTTACGAGCGCAAAAGGATTTTAGGCAAAAGATACTACGATTAACAGATAATAGATATTTTTTGATAGCACAAGTCTTACACCTACTACTCCTACACTCTTAAAAATATTTGTTGTAAAAGTTTACTGCAATAGTTGTAGGCAACCGTTTTACTACCAAAAAGTAATAGTAAAATTAGTCCCCCACGTTTTACTACCATAATTGCAGAAAAATTAAACAGCTAGTTTACCTCTACTATTAAAGTAAAATTCAACAATATATACTACTACTATTGTAGTTAAATTCAACAACCGTGTGTTAATTTTACTAATTCTTAAGTAGTAAACCTCAATGTAAATGTAGTAATCTTACTACTACTGTTGTAGTACTTATTTAAGACCCTGTTATACATAATAAGAAACTTATATTCAGTTTTTAAAAAATATTTTTTATTAATCATTAAATTTCTTGTTTAAAAGATTATAAAAATAATTTATACAGTATTTAAAACAAAAATTTTTTTAATTCACTTAAAAATACTTAAAAATAATATTATTTACTTCAATTTTTTAGTATACAACAAAAATAGAAAACTTCCAGGTTAAAAATAGTATGTTTATTATATAAATCATAATCGCGAATAACGTTGTAAGCGACAACAATTTTTTTTACTCAGTTCTGTTTTTATATAATATAAAAGAGTGATTCTAACAGGTATTCGCAAAAAAAACATTTTAAGAAAAAATGTTGTTTACAACGTTATTCGCGATTATGCTTCATATATAAGTATATATTAGGACATATTTTTAAGTACGAAAACAAAATAAATAAAAAGTAATGTTTTAAAAGATTATGTAAGGGCACAGAAATCTTTATAATTTTTATAATAAGCATTTTTAAGTTCTGGAATTAGTAATAATAAAAAGACAATTCAAAAACTTAAAGTTTTTGTTCTATAAAAAGTATTTTAATTATTTTTAGTTACTCTTCCAACTGCTCAAGTTTTTTAATAAATGTGTTCATTTTTCCAAGGTTACTCAAATTTCTCTTATGACCTCTTAATTGTGACGAATAAAATTTAAATAAATATCTCACTAAAAACTCACAACTTTGAAATAAGTCTTTAGGATAAATAATGTTAAATAGACAGTGGTAGCAGATTATTTGACATACTAAGTCTATTATATCGAAATTTTCCTCGTTTGATGTGATGTGTCCTTCGAACCATACATATGAAATGGATTCAGCATTTTCTTCTGATGATGTATCTACAAAATGAAAAGAAGTTATTTAGTGTTAAACGGTTTCTTTTATAATTTGTACCATTTATAGATATCCATGGTGTCGGAACTTTGTTATATTTTCTTATTTCATCCAGGGTTGTTCTGAACTGAAATAAAAAAACGAAATACTTGATTATCTATTTAAAGCCGTAAGTCTTTAAAATAACTCTGATATGTTAATCAATTTAAAATTACCTCATATTTTTTAAAAAGGAGTTCCTCAGATTCGTCGAAGTGATTACAAATTGGCTTAAGTATTAATTTGTCGTCTTCAGTTGTTTTCAAAAATTTCGCTTTTAAAATAAATATTGTTTTCGTTTTATCTCATTTTATCTTATACACTATATAATTTATTTCTTTGTTTGTGTATTTATTTATTTAAATAAGAGCTCGAAAACACGCGAACCGTAGGCTGCACTCACAAGACAAGAATTAACATGAATGCGTCTTCTGAGGCGTCAGTTGCATCAATTACTACTACTTTGGCAGTAAAATTAAACAACATTTGAGTAATTTTACTAAAATAATTGTTGCAAAGCGACGAAATACTGAATTTATTGCAGTAAAATAACACACAAGAACTATAATTTTACTTATTCAAGAAGCATTTTGAACAAAGTTATTGTATTAATTTCACTGTAATAAGAATTACTAACCTAAAGTAGAAAATATGCAATCAATTGTGTAGCAATTTTGGTACATATTTGCTGTAATAATTCAAAATTTCCATTACTACTAAAGTGCACTTATATTAATGCTGTTTTTGTAGCAAATGAATTATTTACTTTAACATTGGTAGGAATGTTCAACAGACAAATTGTTGAATATTCAACTATTTAATAAATTTACTTCTTTTTTAAAAGTATTTTAGAAAATAATTCCAAAGCTTTGCTAATAATGTAGACTTCGATTCATTTTTTTTTCATGGTGGTAAATGTGAAAGATTTGGTTTAGGTAATGATATAGGTTCCTCGTCGGATTGCATTCATACGTTCTGTGATCATAAGTCTTGTTCTTTAAACTGCTTCGCTATTGAAAAGGTTAATTCTTTTAGATATCTAGGTATTTGGCTTGATAGTGGTATGGATTGGACAATTCATACACGTGAACTTAAAAAGTATCTTTTGGCTGCCACCAGGCATTTGTATTTGTTGAAATCATATTGTAGTCCTATTCTTCTCAAGTGTATTTACTATGGTATATTTCACTCTAAACTTGAGTATGGTTTAGGTTGTTGGGGAGGTACTTATAAGAATAAAATATACCCTCTTCTCGTTTCGCAAAAGCATGCTATTCGTTTAATTTGTCATAAGAACAGATTTTGTAGTAGCCTGTTACTTTTCAGGAATCTTAGTGTCCTTCCTTTGAAACATTTATATTTCTATAAAATATTGAATTTTTTTTTTATTAAATCTGGATATCTTCTGAGACGACGTTCAGATTCCTATCATTTGAGAGTTAATGAATACAATGTAGCACTGGTTCCAACGCACACATTAAGAATATTTCTTAACTTTTTGCTTCTGTTGCTCCTCGACTTTTCTCAAAAGGGTAAAGTTTTGGCTTTTAGACCTCAATTACAGTGATATTGACACATTATTAGCTGTTATAGTCTGACTCCACAATACTTTTATTAAGTTTTTGCTCTCACTAAAGGCCTTTACAAAAAAAAAATTCTTTAAAAAAAATAATATGTTATTATTAAATTTTTCGATTTATTTTCTTTATTTGATTATTGTAATTAATGCATCATTTATTAATTATTATTTCATTTATTATTATATTATTTTTAACAAGCTGTATTCGCCTCTAGCTCCTAATGAACTATAGAAGCAGCTAAACATTCATTGCAGTTATTTGTATAACATAATTCTTCTTATAGATACATTTATTGTTATTATTAAGAATGTAATGAATTGTTGAATAAAAAAAAAAATACAATTTTGTTGAATTTTCAACACAACTTAAAAAATTACTACTTAAAAAACAGTGAATTTCCAGGCATTTTTTAGAGTGTACATATTTAAAGGAGTTAAAACTTTCAATTACAAAACAGTTACTATCATATTCAATATCATGACAAAAACTAATTGAAATTTCATTTCTTTCACAATTTTTACAATAACACAAATATTTTTTACATTTAAAATGTAAATCCATACCACTAGGACTAAAATACATCAGTTTTGTTTTATCACTGAGAGCCAGTTTGTCATGCAAAAACCATATTCTAAGCCACTGTAATTTTGAATATATCTCAGCGCTGAGATTAAGCGGGGAATCACTAATAAAAGTAAAAGCCATATCATCAGCAAACGCCACAAGGGACATATTGTCATGTGCTTTCAACAACGAGTTGATATAGATTAAGAAAAGAATTGGGCCCAATACAGATCCTTGTGGAACACCTAAGTCAATTTTTTTAGTTGAGTTTAAAAAAGAACACATCTCGACCTTTTGTATTCGAGAATTCAAATAAGACTTGAACCAATCAAACATAAAGCCCCTGAAACCGCATTTAAATAGTTTCGATAGTAATATGTTCGACCGTATCAAACGCCTTTGCAAGATCGACGAAAAGGGCTGCAGTGAACTTTTTCTGGTTTAAACTATTATAAATATTTGAACAAAAATTTAACAATGCCTCTTCAGTAGACGGGCCTTTTCGAAAACCATACTTGCATTCGCTAAAAAGTTGAAATTTTCCAAGGAGCTAAGCATGCGAGATTTTGCATCTTTTTCAAAAATTTTGCTTAAAATAGGTAGAAGCGAAATCGGTCTGTAGTTATTAAGTAACGTTCTGTCATCCTTTTTAAACAACATAATAGCTTCAGCAGCTTTTAAATTAACCGGAAAATTACCATCATAAATACTTTCTCCATTTCTTTTAAATTATTCAGCCGAATCATTTGAAATTTTAATATGTAATTAACAGCAGCGGCTATCGCTGGAACTGAAGTCAAAGTTTTATTTCAAAAACATCGTATGTTTAACACTTAATAACCATTAAAAACAAGCTGCTTTTAGAACTTAAAATTCAAAATGTGTCGTTCTGTCAATTTTCGATATTTTTTTCCTTTTTAGTTCCAGAAAGTTCCATAACTGCACTCATAGTGATAAATAATATTCTTGCTTTTTATTTTTAAGATAAATAGAAAAGTCAATTCTGCAACATATTCGCCATTTTGAACATATTCAATAATTTTTCATATTAAAAATAATTTTATTTTAATGTGGAATGAGTGTTACAATACACCTTAAAAGTTTAAATATCGTTGTTCAATAGTGAAATCTTTAAAAACAATCATAAAAATACCTCAAATTTTCTAGAGCTAGACCACCTATGCCTTAAGTGTACTAAAAAGCATAGTCTTTTTATTGCAAACAAATTAAAGCAACTTAAAATTTGTATTTCTGGTGGTATGACCATGGGCGTCCACAGGGGGAGAGGAAGGGGAGTGCACTTGCCTCCCTAGGAAGTGAACATATTTTATATATCTATATTAAATCAAAAAAGACGGAACATACATTTACAAAAATTTACGAGTGCAGCAAACAACTTTCTAAATTGTAAGTTGCGCTTAAACTAAGGGCTTTTAGAACCTTGTTAATAAAACGTCGTTTTTATTGTAGAAGTATATAATTTTGCAGGAACATGTATTTTGATAGGTTGCATTATAATCAATCAAAAAGTCGATTTTGAATTCTTTGTAACTTACGCCTTTTTGGATTTCGTAGTTTTTTTTTTCGTAGTTTTCAGCCACAAATAGTATTCGTTGAATGGACGTAGTTTGTTACATATTAGTAATGCTTGGTTTTCACCAAGACATTTTTATGATGACACAAAAGTTTATCACCAGAAATATCACCTTATCAAAACTCTAGAACATTTTCTGCACTCAAAAATATTTTTGTGTAAATATTACTAATAACTGTGCCCATTCTACGAATTTTATTCATATTTTTCAGCCACGAATAGGATTCGTAGAATCAACGTATATTAGTACATATTACGAAAATAGTCTTAAAAAAAAAAAAATCTGTCTGAGCTGGGGTTTAAACCTCGGCTCTTTAGTTTACGGGCCACGCACTCTACCAGTAGACTACAGTCACTTTACAATCATACAGTTCCTTATGTTCTATAGCTATTCGACAAACAAGACTGAACGATTTCAGTTTTCAATTTTTTAAACTCTACTAATAATTCGTATGGGCAACCTACGAATGAATTGTTTCTACTAATAGTATTTTTCATTCGTAAATAGTACAAAAGCATAAGTAAATACTACAAATGTAATGAAAGAAATTACGAAGTTATTCTTACGACAAATTTACGAATACTATTAATTATATGTACACAATCGTTCGTACAATACACTAATACGAATTGATTTATTTTTGTTTACGAATATCATTAGTATATATAACAAATATATTAGTAGATACTACATCAATCATAAGAAAGATTTTACAAATGAATTCGTAAAGATATCACAATAAAAATACTTTGTATATTGTACGAATACTTGCAGAATGTACGAATATTTTGTTTACTAATATCATTCGTAGAAATTTTACTAATGAATTTTTTGAGTGTGCATACCTCCATTTAATAATTTATTTGTTTTTAATTTTCCAAGATTGCCAAAGTAAAAAAAAAAATGTCAATATGTTGTTATTTTCAATTCGATTGACAACAACTGACCACTGAAAATGACGTAGTGAAAACCAAGCATAATATTTTATTTGCATTCGTAGAAAAACAAATGCATATTATACGAATACATTTTTTACATTTACGAATGATCCTAATACCTAGTTACAACAAAAACCTTCTGGTTGAGCTGGGGTTTGAACAATAGGCTACGGCCACCTTTCAATCATACATTTCCTTGTATTCGGTAATTGTTAGACAAACCAGGCTGAACGATTTCGGTTGTGCATTTTTTTACTAACCATTAGTAAATACTATAGTAAGAAACGAATGGAATTGAAGAAATAACGAAGTTATTCCTATGGAAAATTGACGAATGTTATGGAATAATATCTCTTTTTAGTCGAAGATCATTCTTCGTAACAACAAAGGGCATTTATTGGCATTTAATCCAATAACGCATACAAACTTTGACGATAAGAAAATTTATGTTTTAAAGTCATTCTAAGCACGCAGAAAACAAAGTAAAATACATTTTGTGAAAAATTAATGTTTTCCCAAAAGTCAGCTTAAAAAAATCGTTTTTCTATGATAGAGACGATTCAATTTAGATAATTTTTAATTTTTCCTAAACTTACTAAAATGGCTAATTTGAAGAAGTTGCAGCGATCTAGGCGAGGGCAAAGCTTCTAATTCGAAATCGAAAGAAAAATTAGGAAATTCTGAATAATGTAAGCCAATTTTTTCACCAAGGGCTCATTTTTTACCCAACTACGGCGAAGCAAAAGGAGCGGTATATGTGTTTGACCGGTATGTACAGAGATGTGCAAAGAAATACACGGAGAAAATTAATATGCTTGAATCAACTTTGTTTAATCACGATGTTATCTTAGAAAAGGATTGCTTAATTGAAATCACTCCTCATTTTTATAAGAATTTTGCTTGAATTGAATCAAAATTTTGCTAAGTTATTATAAAATAAAAAGCACATCCCTGCTTAATTCAAGCAAATATTTGCTTAGTTATTATAAACTTCAATAGCAAATTTTTAATCAATTCAAGCTAATTTCTTCTAAACACACGAGCAGACGTTTATTCTTAATGAAGGAAATAAGGCGACGATTAGTTATCACTAATGGATAAGCCATGCACTTACACTCACGCTGCCGAGGTACAAATCTCCGGATAATGGTAATTTTTCAATTTAACTTAATATCAATAATTATTTCACTTCAAAAATATGCTAGATTTCAGCAAAAACTAATCAAAATTTGCTATTCCTATTTATAATAACTTAGCAAACATTTGCTTGAATTAAGCAGAAGTTTGCTTTTGCAATTTATAATAACTTAGCAAAATTTTGCTTGAATCAAAATTTGCTTAGTTATTATAAACTGGAATGGCAAATTTTTATTAGTTTGCTGAAATTTTGATGTGGCAAAGAATCAAGCGCAAGTTTTGCTTAATCACAATACGAATTTAGCAAACGGTTTTCTCTGTGTAGGGACACCTGTATTTGTATATTTAAAGCTGCATGAATTATATACAAGGTGCCCCAGATATAGCATTAGTTCCCTCGGGTAGTGATTCTCCTTGATTAGGCGAGTAAGAAAATGCAAGGATGAGGGTGACCCCTTCCTCCCTTTGGGAGCTATAGAGAAAAACTTAAAAATAACTGTAATTTTATTTTACTCCATATTTATTGTATCTCTTAACCGATCTCCAAAGTCAATAGCATCTTGAAGAAGAGACTAGATAACCTTCAATCTGACTTCACTAAAAGCTTACTGTTTTACGAGTGGTAATTTAAAATGGAGAAGTATTTATGTTTGCATTCAGTACTGAAGTGCTATGGCAAAATCAAAAACCATGTCAATAGCAAACTTAATCATAAAAAAATTATAAAAAAATGTATTAAATATTCGAGATATGTATTATCCAAGTTTAATCCAAAATGTTTTTAGAATTTAGATGCTCATAACTTTCCTAATTTTGAAGAAGTTGAAAACTTCGGAAATTGGCTAAGAGATACATTAAATATGGAGCGAAATGTAATGGCACCTATTTTTTCTCACCCCCCCCCCCCCCCGCAAGGAGGGAGTCACCCTCATCCTTGCGTTTTTGAATTAATGCTTTATCTGGGGCACCTTGTATATAATTCATGCAGCTTTAATATACAAATACACGTGTCCCTATTCCTTTGAACATCACTGTATGTATGTATGTTTGTATGCATTTTCATGTGTCCCACTCTCACTTCTAAACTACATATCATAATTTGACAAATGAGGTATCGTTAGAAGAGTTTAGAGCGTCTACTGGTTATAGAATATGTCACGTCACATTAAAATTAATAAAACGATCTCTATAGGACATAAAGGCATGAAAAAAAAATAATTGAAATTAGTGACATAAACAAATGAGATATCTTAAGAAGCATTTTGATAGTCCACTGAAGAAAAATTAGGTGACGTCAAATAAAGTTCACTCTGGCGCCCTCTAGAGGACAAAAAGTCAACTAAGCCACTAACTACTAATCATATTAGGACGAATGAGGTATCGTTGGAAGAGTTTTGACCGACCGCTGGTTAAAGGTTATGTGACGTCACATAAAAGTGAATATGGCACCCTCTAAAGGACAGAAAGTCAACTAAATCCCTAACTAGTAGTTAATACTTTCGATTATATAAAAAAGAATTACAGTGGCTCACAGCTTATTTTATGCAGTGCATACTTTCAATTTTGGACCTTTATAAGAACAAAACTAACAGGAATGCAAAAGATAATATGGTATCAGTTAAAAGAGCAAGAAGTATAGTTTAATAAGGGATCTTCAATAATTGTGAAAATATATATTTAGTTGTTTAAAAAATAAGAGAACAGAAAATACTGCTTAATTTCATCTCGCAGCTTATTTTATGCGGTCACTTCTCTCTGTTACGGTACTCTAATACTGCGTTGTCTAACGGTACTTTCATTAGCTTAGCCTTCGTTCTATTTCTACAATTGCTTTGTGTTAGCTTTTTAGTCTGATTTTGTTGCTTCAAGTGTCTTCCTCTATGATTTTTGAAGTGAAACTTCTTTAGGCGCGTTGAACGATTTTGGTAGAGGGTAAATCTTTGGTTTGTGTCATCGTGATTTTCCGAGTAACTCTCGTCATCAATACAGACAGCTAGCATGGCAGAATAACCAGGTAAGGCCGACTCGGAGAGGAATGAAGTAGAAAGCAGAGAAAAGCGAGCTAGTTGTCAAAATCAGCTGTTCATCTCGAGTTTCTTTATGTTCATGTATAGCAGCTGATTTTTGAATAAACTTGTTTTTTGCTTTTTTGCAAATTGAACACTTCCTTGGTATTTTATAGTTTTATTTACACTGTGTTTATAATATTTTCATTCAAATTAACACAAACTGAACATACGTGTCCGCACTATTTACAATTTGAAAACATAATATTCTTATTTCAACGTCGCTATGACGAGAAAAAAGTCTTGTTTGCGCAAACAGTCAGTGTAGTCTATTTGGCCCTTAACGCGTGAGGGCACTAAGCGATGTACAGCGAGTAGGTTTTTAAATGACGCTTTTGGATCTTGACTGCCAGGCACTCAGCAAAGCATATTAACCAGGTAGGCTCGATACGGAGAGACTTTAAAAAGTACCTCTTATATTCTGTGTTTGTTTTGATTCCTTTTCGACAATACCTACAATTCTGTCAAAATCATGTCAAACGAAAAAAGCTGAGCGCCTGGTTGCCAATATCCAAGAGTGTGTGTTTGAGTTTCATGACCAACATAAAAACATTTGTAGTTTTATAAATGTCGCCAGCATATTCTCTGACTGGGACCATGGTATAGTAAGTAATAGGTAGGAGTGACATTTCGTGTTTCAACCATCGAATGTCAAACAAAAGAAGATAAAATAGAGAACGTGTGCCACACACATTGGCCGCATTCAGAGGAGTCACCTGTTGTGAATGGATCATTTAATTGCAAAGGTTTCTCACTCAAATTTAAAAAAAAAAACAGTTGCCAACTATTGACTCCGCTGAAAGCTGCCAATGTGTGTAACACACGCATTTTTTATTGTTTTCTTTTGTGTGAAATTCGATGGACGCAGCTCGTGAGAAAATTAGTAGTTGTCAAGGCTACCTAATAATAATTTTATCATGACTGGGACTGCATCCAAAAATTGTTTGTTTCTTATTTTAGCTACCATACGCCTGTAGTATCTTTTTTTAAGAATATAATTCAATTATTAATGATGCAAACAGTGAAAATAATGTAAATGAAATTCAATGAAATTTATGTAAATACAAATTCTATGTATACATATTTTATGTGTATATTAATTATTTAAATAAGTTTAATTTATATTTTTGTTTATGTGTTACTCTGTTTTTGATATTAATACCCATAATTTAAAATATAACGAAATGATAAAAGACGAAAATAATGTGCATTAATGATGAACCGGAAGTACGGATGAACCGAATCGGGGGCAGCAAATAAACTGCACTTTGCTTGCTATGTTTTCTGTTTTCCTTGTAGTAACATCTGAAATGCAGGCATTAAAAGAGACTTCAAGACGAATTAAACAAAATATCATATATAAAAAATATAAAATTTATTTTATTTTATGAGGATTATTTTTCATTCAATAGTGCTCCCTGTATTTTATTTTTGTATCAGCAATATTCAATTTAAATGTAATATATAGTTTGGTGTAATTATAAAATAAAAATGCTATCTAAATAAAAAATATTTTGAAAGATATAATCAAAGTCTGAGGGAGTGAAACTATAAAAAGTTTTTTCGATTAGCATGAAAATTCTTATATAGCAGTAAAGCGGTCCGTGGCAGGACAAAGTTTTCCAGGGAATACTAATATTTTATGTAAAGGTTTTCGCTTCGGTCGGCAGTCCCCTCACTGCTTTACTTTTTTTTAAATGAGGGCACGCATAATGCTAGAACAACGAGAATTAGTTAAACACCATTTTAAAAACGGCAGCTTGCAGCCAAAAATAGCTGAACTGGTTAATATCAATGCCTTTGCAGTTCAAAAGATCATCGAGCGCTTCGTCCATGAGAATCGATTGCACCATTGGCGTCGGAAGCGGGGGCAAAGGGGGGCAGTTGCCCCCCACTTTTTTAGCTAAATAAACAATATAAAAAGAAAACTTCAAAAGTTATTCAAAATATCAGTTTTTTTTACAACGATAATATTTTTGTATTATATATTTTCCTCTTCTTTCTTTCTTCTTCATAAGCATGCTTGCGGATAACCATTTTCTTTCTCTGTGTTTTCAAAAAGATAGAACAAAATGTAGAGTTTATACTGCAAACCCACCACTTCAGTTTAAAAGCACCCTTAAGTATGTAGCTTAATACTGTAATATTGTAATCAAAGCCTTGAACGGAAAAGTGCCTTCTGAACAAAATCTAAAAACAAAACTAGATTTTTATGCAGATGACTTTGATGGGAGCTACCTCCACGCGCAACTTATAATGCTGAAGCAGTTGCCTGGCCAAACACCTTCAAATTGTAGTATTATTGTATCCCCATTTGAAAAAAATTCGGATACTGTAAAAAACTATTAAATTAAGTTGAAAAACTTATTGCTTTGCTTTTGACTGTGCCTGCATCAGCAGCTTCATCTAAGCGTTAGTGCACTAAGACGACTTAAAACGTATCTTCGAGCAACTATGACACAGAAACGACTCACTCATGCGGCACTTATACACATTCACAAAGATAAAACCGAAGAATTGAATTCGATGGAGGTGGTGAAAGAGTTTGTTTCTCGCAAGGACAGAAAGAAACATTTTGGAATAATTTAAATTGATATAACTTTTTGTACCTTATTACATTTAAACCATGTAAAGATATACCTAGTTTTGCTTTATAAAAGTAACCATTATTTCTCATATTTTCATATTACCATATGAAAGATCCTTTAAAGAATGATCTCTTATATTGAAATTGGAAGAACTTTTAAAAATAATGAAATTTTAATATTTTTTATATATTTTTATATTTTTTTTTATTTTAAACTAAAATAAAAAAGTTGTTTATTCACATTCATGTTTCTTTGAAGAAATTTTGGTGAACTTTTTTGCACCACCATTTGTACTGCCCCCCATTTGTACTGCCCCCCAGATGAAATTAGCTTCCGACGCGCTTGGATTGCACAATAAGGGCAGAGAAGCATTAAACAAAATTTTTAATGCAACCGACGATCGACATTTTGTACGGAAGATAAAGGCTAGCCCGATACTCTCAGCTCCGAAACTGGTTTCTGAAGTTCAAACTGTCCTGAGATAACAGTGTAGTGAGGAAACTATTCGCCTTGTCTTGCGTAAACAGAACTTTCATGGCCGAGTAGCATGACACAAGCCGTTTATTAGCCCCAACAACAGATTATGCAGACTCAACTACGACAAGGAACATATGTCCAAGGCCCCAGAGTACTGGAACTCGGTTATTTTTGCAGAAGAATCGAAATTCAATTTATTCGGTTGGGATGGTATGAGCTATGTGTGGTAAAAACCGAATACCGAGCTCAACAAAGAAAACTTAAAACCAACAGTGAAACATGGTGGTGGCAGCGTCATGGTTTGGGCCTGCATGTCGGGGCTGCTGGTACTGGGAAGTTGGAGTTTATTGAAACGAAAATGAAGAAATTTAAGTACCTACAGACCCTGAAGAACAATTTGTTGCAGAGTGCAAAGGCTTTGGGTATAAAATCAAATTTTTGATTTACCAAGATAATGATCCAAAGCACAAAGCGGGTTTTGTGCAAACCTGACTAATATTCAACTGCCCACATTTGACGACGCCGCATGCACAGTCGTCAGACCTTAATGTTATTGAAAATTTGTGGTTTATAATGGAAAATAACATCCGCAAACATAACATTTTAATTAAAAACGAATTGAAATACCAAATATTAAAAGTATCAAATATCATTAATTAATAAAAAAAATATAAAAATAAAAAGTGACTGCATAAAATAAACTGCGAAATGAAATAAAGCATTATGTTCTGTTTTCTTAATTCTAAGCCAACTAGCTTTTAATAAATGAGATTAATTTATTTAACATAACTATTTGTACTTTTAAATTATACCATATTCTTTTTCTATTCCTGTAAGTTTCTTTGTAATAAAGACCTAAAGTTGAAAGTATGCACTGCATAAAATAAGCTGTGAGCCACTGTATATCCCCAAAATATTTTAAATAAAAAATTAGTTAAAAAACTAAAACCCGACTACTTAAAGGCATGCTCTAAAAAGTATGTAACAGTAAAATATTCTCATCTGAAATTTTTATGTTCAAACTATTCAAAATTTGTTTTTTCCATTAAATAAACAACTTACACATAATATATTTTATTGTATATAATACTGATTCATAGTGATGTTCAGAAGATATCCGTGGTCGTATGCACCCTACCCTAACAAATCAAAAAATTCTAACAAAAACAAGTGATAATAAGCTTTAGGGCAAAGTGATTTAAGCTATACATCAAGAGAGCTACATATGATAATATATAAAAGGTGGCATACTACCACGGATATCTTTTGATCATCACTATGAATTAGTATTATATAAATATATACAATAAAATATATTACGTGCAAGTTTCTTATTTAATGGAAAAAAATTTTGAATAGTTTAATCACAACAATTTCAGATGAGAATATTTTCTCATTTCATACTTTTTAGAGCGTGCTTTTAGCAGTCGGGTTTTCGTTTTTTAAACTATTTTTTACATTTTAATATTTTCTGTATGCCATAAAAATTGGAGACATTGAAATATTCTAACTTTTTAAAGAGATATAAAAATACTTATAAGTGTAGTAATGTATTATATTTAAAGTTAAAATTTATTCACAAAGTAAAATCATTTATTACTTAACACAATACAGAACATACCAAAATATGGCATTTAGATTTGTATTTTATATATTATTTTTATTGATTTTATATGATTTAAATACAAATTCTAAATGTTTGATAGTTTAAATCATACTTGATTTTAAATACAAATTCTAGTTGTTTGATAGTTTAAAATCGTTTATTGAGCTTAAGGTCAAAGTTAGAACAATTAATTGTTCTAACGAATCTTTCCAAAGAAACAACAACAACAAAAACGTTTTTTCAATATGAAAAGGAAAAATCACTAGCTGATTTTATTGCAATTTCGGCCATGCACTAGCGCACTGCACCACAGAGGCGATGAGATATTATGTGTAAATTTCTCAGTTTTTCTCCCATTTCCCCATTTCTCCCATTATTTATAAGAAATATGGGTTATTGAAAATACAAATTAACTCCGGGAGAAGCAGCGGGCTAACTTATTGTACTTTAACTTCCTGATAAGCGTAAAATGAACCTATTTCACATGCCAAGGAAGTAGCTATACATACATACATAGTATACATACAAACGTTTGAAATTAATCAGCTTCTCATTAAGATAGATGGCTTACAGAAGCGGATGCTTCTTAATTTAAATGTCTACATAAATGTAATCAAATTAATTGAGTTGTGGCTTTTACAATGAACTTTATTTAAGTAAATCCAAGCAATAATTTCAATGATAAACTTACTCGTAGGAACGAAGAAACAATCTCAAATTTTTGTTTGTCTTTTTATTATTTTATTTCGAAGAATCTGATAAATACTGTTGTTTTACTCTGCCCAGAATCATAAAGTGCGCAAAGCAAATAAACGTGAAATAAACTCTGGCATGTATAATTTTTGTTGTAGACCCGAACCAAGTTTGATAAGCAATTTTTCCATCGTCGGATGCGCACTTCATAAATTACTGAAACGCAGTTTTCATGGAAGATTATGATAGCGTCGATTTAAAAAGAAAAAAAATCAATCCGTCTGTCCAACTGAAAAAGTGACTGAATGTTATAAGGTTCGGAATTTTTTAACCATCCGTCTTTTATTTAGAGAAATATTTGTGACTAAAAACTTTAGAAATTTAAGAATTTATTGGATTGGTTTTAAGGATCTTGATTTTATGTTTCCAATTATGTTTCGAATTGGTCAGCATCAAATTCTTTCACAACAATAATGAAATTAGTGCTAAGTATAGGGTGTCCCGCAACTGAGTGGCACTATTTACGGAGGTGAAAGGTGATGTCGAGTCCGGGCAAAAAATCGGATGGGAGGGGGGGTGTATTTTCACACTCTTAGAAGCTACAGGGTTAAATAGCATTTCATTACTTTGTTGAACATTATTGTTTTTAGCAGAAGAACAAACTCATAGAAGACTTATCTTGAAAACTCGATTTCTGTATAATCGTACCACAAAAAGGACTGTTATAAATTCTTGCTATAATTTGAATTCTCCAGAGTAACCATTCATGCAAAAAAAATCTCGCGATGCAAAATCTGGAGCCATGAAATCTTCATAAAAACTTAAGTGTCGATAACTGGATCCAAAAAATGTCAATAAGTAGAGTTTACTTCATGCCTCCATATGTTTTCTAATAAGTATAATTTTCTTAGTACAGCTAACTTTTTTGTTTTTAAAGATATGTTTATGTTTTTGGTATTGTTGCAAAAAAATTAAATAAATTTACAAATTTATTTAAAAAAATTTTCATTTAATACGCAAAATTCTGAGAAATTCGCACTCAAAGTTGAAATTTAGTAGTTTTAACTGATTGATTTCAACTTCACGCGAGCAAAGCTCGGAAACGGTTAAGTCGGTGGAAATTGTTGACATACCGTTAGAAATGTGACTTCATTTCCTTTGCAATTGTAATTAGTATTTCATTACTTTGATGAACATTATTGTTTTTAGCAGAAGAACAAACTCATAGAAGACTTATCTTGAAAACTCGATATCTGTATAATCGTACCACAAAAAGTACTGTTATAAATTGTTGCTATGATTTGAATTCTCCAGAGTAACCATTCATGCAAAAAAAATTTCGCGATGCAAAATCTGGAGCCATGAAATCTTCATAAAAACTTTAGTGTCGATAACAGGATCCAAAAAATGTCAATAAGTAGAGTTTTCTTCTTATCTCTATATGTTTTCTAATAAGTATAATTTTTTTAGTACAGCTAACTATTTGTTTTTAAAGATATGTTAATGTTTTTGGTATTGTTGCAAAACAAAAGTGAATAAATTTACAAATTTATTTAAAAAGTTTACATTCACTACGCAAAAATCTGAGAAATTCGCACTCAAATTTGAAATTTAGTAGTTTTAACTGATTGATTTCAACTTCACGCGAGCACAGCTCGGAAACGATTAAGTCGGTGGACATTGTTGACATACCGTTAGAAATGTGATTTTATTTCCTTTGCAATGAGTTTTCAAGATAAGTTTTCTATG
The DNA here is from genome assembly GCA_963920525.1 of Dichetophora obliterata. NCBI lineage: Eukaryota > Metazoa > Arthropoda > Insecta > Diptera > Sciomyzidae > Dichetophora > Dichetophora obliterata. Next base: position 246,513,658 of record OY986435.1, on the reverse strand, counting down.
AGTTAGTTATTCTGCTAAAAACAATAATGTTCATCAAAGTAAGCTCCTAAGAGTGTGAAAATAGACCCACTCCCATACGATTTTTTGCTCAACTTGACATCACCTTTCTCCTCCGTAAATAGTTGCGCTCAGTTGTGGGACACCCTGTACGTTGTGACTGAGGCTTTTAAGGGCAAAGTTCATTGATATATATTTGTAGCAATGGGATAGCAAAATAAATGAATTAGCAAATGTATTAAAATTTTAAAACAATTAAATGAATACATACAGCACATTGGTCAGTATGCTAAGAAATTGTTGGTATAAATGATTTGTTGAATCTATCGGACAAGAAGAAGCTAGAGCTCTTTTGCTACCTGGAACATTTTTGGAATTCAGGTATAACTTTTCAACCTACTTGGCGTTTTATATGATTGAAATCAAAACTTTTCTTTTATAAAAATAATTTTTGAGCTAATATAAAAACGTTACAATTTTCAACCTTCCATCTTTAAAGTTTACTTGTTCAACTATTTTGGTTGAGTTTTTCAACTTCGTATGGATGGAAATTTATATATTTTAAAATATATGATTTTTTTCTTTTTAACCCTCCAAATTTTTTTTTTTAAGAAAGAACTTACTGTAGTTTTTTTAATATTTTAACGTTTTTATGTGATTGAAAATTGGAATAATTGGAATGATTCAATTGGAATGATTGAATAAATTATTAGATCGTGTAAATATGTGCATACATATGTGTCTAAAATATTTTCGCTCTTATATTTTTTAATTTGCTAAATCTGCTTAAATATTGCCATGTTTTGTTGCTCGCGATAAGCTCCAAACTAGGCCTGTGCAAGTAGCTTCGAGTTCTAGTTCGAGTAGATTCGAGTAGTGCACCTCGACTCAAATTTCGATTCGAGTAACTCGATATTTCAATTAACTCGAAATTACGAGTTACTTGAGAAATTATAGAGTAACTCGAGAAATTATCGAGTAACTCGTGATATTTTCGAGTTACTCGTACATTTTCGAGCATTTTTCTACTCAATGCTTTCTTTTTTATTCCATGTTCTCAACTTCACTCTAAACGGGGTTGCCACTTCTCTTAGAATTCTTATTATTTTGTAAAGATGAGTTGGGTTGAAGGCAACTTTATTTTTCTAGAAGTCTATTTAGTCAAGTAGTTAATAGAATAAAATAGAGAGAGAGAGAGAGAGAGAGAGAGAGAGAGAAGGAAAGAAAAATACAACTACATTTGTGCATATGAATTTTATCATGATTTTTTCATTGCTGAATGGACCATACAAATGAAGTTACAATCTATGAACTTTGTTTGTTCTATAAGAGATGACCGTTTCTCATTCACAAAATACAATTGATCGTTTCAAGGGCCTAATTGGTGTTGTCTAAATTCATCAATCAAATTTCACTGTCATTGCTACACTTTATAAAAATATACTAAAACAAACTTGAACAACATTCACCCTGTGCCACTTTTACTGAAATGAAATCCTATAAAATTTTAAGTCCCCACTGCTGTTATTTCTGATGCAATAGCTGGAACGACAAAAACAATTTTGATGCAATTTTCGAACATTAGATAGGGACTTTCCTCGGTAGGAAACACTTTCTATATATTTTTTTTTTTAAATGATCCCTTTGATTCTACTTTGGTTTTGTCGTTATATCTTTGGTGTTTCTTGTCCGATCCAAAAAAATTATATGTATATCTGTGTGATTTTTGCTTTTTTGCGAATTTTTCTTGAATTTTTTTTTACCTCAAACTGCGAGTTATTCTTTGCATTAAATTGGTCGGAAGTGCTCCAAAAATCAATTATATTGATTTCATTTGTTCTTATGGTTTTAATGATTATTTGTGAGTTTTCGTTTTGTGTAGTTTTTAGAACATTATTATATAGTAGGAACTGATATAGATGGAGTGATTAATCTAAAATAAAATAATTTGATGTAAAAAAATCTAGAAACACATATATATATAATTTTTAAAAGATATAACGAAGAAACCAAAGTAGCAGACATTGAAAATGGATTTGAAATGTTTAACGATTGAGGTGGTGTCAAAAATAGGTTAGTTTCGGCGATACGGTCTAGTCTACAGTCTTTGTTACGAGCCTCTTGTGCCTCTTCAGATTATTGCCCTGTTCTACACTCTAAAAATTTTTTTGTTGAAATTTACTACAATACTTGTAGGCAACAGTTTTGCTGCTGTTTCTGTATTAAATTTACACAACTACTAAAATTCAACATTTGTTTAACTTTTAACATTGTAGTAAAATTCAACACTGAATTTACTATTGATGTCTTAGTAAAATTAAACATGACTGCATTATTTCATTTCAGCAAGTATAGTTCCTTTTTTGCATTGAAATCATGCTTAAAAATGTGGCGATATTTGTATATCGGTATGGTTTGATCCAATATACTTGCACTGGCTTAGTGAAAAATTGAAAAAGGCATTTTTGTTATCTGACAAATTTTTTTTTAATACATGATGACGCGAGCGCAGTTCATAAAAGTTCTAAGTAAAGAACATGCTACTGCATTTTGGAAATAAGGGCTAAGGGCTCATTAAATTTATCTTCTTTATGCACTAATACATACATTTTTTTACAAATACATATTGCTTGACTTGACTTTTTAACTGATTGAAAATATTTGTGCTTAATATAATTAATTTTATTAAAAACAGCAGCACCAAAAACAAAAGTCCTTACGCGATTATAAGCAAACTGTAATGAGAAATAAATGTATGCATGCACGACTGTTACCGTTGTTGAAAGTTAAACAATCGCTGCATTTTAAAACAGTTAATGTAGTATACATTTTTACTATTGATATTGTAGCAAAATCCAACTTCTGATGTTTAATTTTACTGAAATATATGCTAAATTTAAAAATTTTTAGATTGCTTCAAAAATTGATTTAAATTGATATTTTTATTGAAGCAAAATAAAATAACATGTGTTTAATTTTACTTTAATTTACGTTTTAGTTTAAAAAATTAAAGATTACTTTAAAAGTTGTGGGAAAATTACAATTCTATTGAATTTTCGACAAATTATTACTTCTATAATAGTCGTAAACTTACACTTATTTTTTAGAGTGTATCTTTAGCATGGCAGAGAATTTTATGAATTTTTACCGGCACAAAATACCAACTATAAAGTTGTATATATAAAGCCTTGGTCTCATTAATATAAATTGCAAGCACAGAAATATCTATATTGCAACCAGAAGAGAAACAGCTTAGAATTATATAAAATATTTGTATAAGCTTCTCGTCTACTCCAGTTATCGTAGAGCTTTTTTCATGGTTTCCAAAAAATCTTCAGACAGTGTTTCCATCGCATGAAGAGTCAAGCAAGACCTGGCTTAGTCATATCTACTACTAGACCAAGCTATTTTTTTAATCGAAGTTGAATTTGTTTTTTTTATTCTCGAAATGAAATATAATACGTATTGACTTTATAAAAACGGTAAAATATCTTTAAATTCCACAAAAATTAAATCAAATTTGGTTACGCAAATAAGCATACATTTTAAGTATGCACTTTGAGTTTTAAGATGAACAAAATCGTAGGAAAACCACGCCTACCACCACAAAAACGAATTTAATCACTTTTAATCTCTTTAAATCGCGCAAATAAGATTAAATCTTAATTATGCACTTTTAGTTTTAAAATGAGCCAAATCAGATGAAAACCACGCCTGCCATACGAAGTGACTTTGTAAAAACGGTTCATTTAAATCACGGGAAAAATTTCTATTCGTATTAGAGCTTGTATACTTCATATTATCTCAATGTCAATTTATCAATATCACAACTACACAAAACAGTCAAAACCTGGTTTTGAAGTTAAAATAAATACCATTTTTAGGACCATCAAATAGGCTAAAAAAAACAAGGTTACCTTTAATTTGCGCACCTTAGCACTCTTAAAGCATAAAGAAGACATAATACATAGTAATAAAAAAAAAATATGGTGGTAATTTGAGGAGGCCGTTTTTTTATGTTACCAAATGTTATACCAAATTTTGCGTATTCACAACAAAAAACCTCCTCTAAAATAAGTTTATTTTTATTTTATTTTATGTGTTGAAACTTTTTTTCAGTGTAAAAGTATGGTGTGACGTGTTGAGAATATTCAACCCTCTCATGCAGTCTTATCGATCACAACTTCAATACCTTTCATACGAAACGGTCAAAGCGTGGTGTATACAGGCATCCTTCCGACCATCATATAGATTAGACAAAAAAATTTTAAAATAAGTTGCGCACCTTTGCACTTCCAAAGCTTAATGTAGATGTACTAGTTATTAAATAAAAAAATATTGCAAATATCAGGATGCCTTTTTTTATTTTCCAAAATGTTTCAACAAATTTTCCGTTGTTTCGCATATATATCCTTAAATACTGATAGCGGCATCACTATAAGAGATATGTTAAGAATGAATTTTTTTTTCAAAAGAGCATATCATAGTGATGAAGTTTACCGTTTTTTGGAAAATGAGAAATATTTCAAAACTATAATTAAGTATAACTACAAAATTCATGAACAAATATTTAACAAATATAATTTTTAGGCCAACTTTCAAGAATTTTTGTATTTTTGTAGAAAGTGGAGGTAAATACAAAATTTCGAATTAATCCCGTCTAGAATGCCCATTTGCATCACTGTGCACCCTTTGGAGAGCATTTTCGCCCTCTGCTTTTTAGTTTATTTCTTGAACTTCTTGGTTTGAGAAAGTGAATCTTAAAGTTTATTCTTTTAATTTGCTTAGTTGAAAAAGTCAATCGTTAATTTGAAATTTTTTTTAACTTTATAATTGACATTTTTCACCTTTTTTGTTAAATAATTTGACATAAAAGGTTAATTTTCAACTGCTATTATTTTAAGATGTAAGAACGTCCAATTTTCTATTTCTAGGTAAAAATTTTCGACTTAAGTTAATTTTTTCATCTTATTGAGCTGAAATTTTCATTTTATGAACGATAACCAAGGCATCCCATTGCTGGCTTTAATTTAATCCACCTCTGTGCTTGCTTTTCCTTAAGTAACTTCATATATTACTTGGAGAGTTCCGGCGTGGATAGAAAGACGTTTATCGCTTATCTTATCACTCTCACAGAAATGCAAATAGAAAGATCGTCAAGAAGACTGAAAAGTTATTTATTTCTGCTGATAAATGTCGGGCACAGTCATCGCATTTATCAGTATGGACAAATAAAGAAGCAAATTCTCGTCGCGATAAGCGCAATACGGTGAGAAGACTTATGAGGCATTGGCCATCCATGTCATTTCCATGAAAACGTCAGTTTCTTTGATACGTATATGTACTAATCAAACATACCGACGAACTATAGAAGAAGTGCGATCAAAACGACATCGTGTGTATGTGGCTTATTTGTGCTATTCAAGTTAAAGCAAAAACTGTAGTGTCGATGAAAAGGTAAAACTACTCTTGGAAAATTGTATATGCATTTCCAATGATCACAGCCCCGAAATCAGTCCCAAAAAAATAATGCCGGGATCATCGTTAAATATTTCAGGATTAAAAAAATTTGTAACTAGATAATTCAGTAGTGCTCGTGTGCATATTTTGTCAAAAAGTACTTTTACATATAATTTTGTTTTAAGTATTATTTCTAGAAATGACCTAATTTTGCTACTGTATCATTATTACTAAAATATATTAATTATTTATATATTAAATATATTTAAAAGAAAAATTTAAATTTATATATGGATTGAAAGGTCTGTATATTATCTTTTGAGAACTGTCATGAAATATTGATAGCTAATTGAGTTAATGGGTTGTAGTTAGTTGGTTAGGTCGTTTGTAGTTGGCCCATTAGTTCTATTGTACATGCCCTTGATTAACTCTTCAGATTTAGGATTTTTATAAATTTTAGTACTATTGGTTTGGTGTCCAAAATGTTTGATGAAGGTTCTAATGCCCCCCAATAGTGAAGAAGTCTATGACAACAAATTGCCGGACATTCATATAGAGTGTTCTCTGGAGTTTCTTCCTCCTTCTCGCATAATCTGCAGACATCTGATTCAGATAGGCCCATCTTTTTAATATGGTATCTGAGTGAACAGTGACGTTAGAAATTTTAGGTCGGCTTTAGTTAACTTGAGTAAATCTTTTAATGTAGCTTTACTGAGAGTAAACAATGTCTTAGCTTGCCTCTGTCCATTGGTATCGTTCTAGAGGCACTGAAATTTTTTGTGTTCCCAGCAGAGATCTGCAACGAATCACATTTTTGAATCAATGATGTTTCGGCCAAAATGTATTGCCTTTAAATATTTTATTTATTGCATCATTATTACAGATCTTACGATTTGAATTAGTACTGTATTGAAATATTAATTAGTCAACCCTGAACAAATTGTTTTCTTTTTTTTATTATTCGTTAATTTAACTCACTAAATTTTTGCTCTCTTTAAATTCCGCATACCAAGCGGTAATCTTATTATTTTTAGCTTTGTATTGAATTGAAATGTTAATTAGTCAACTCTGAACAAAATGTTTTCTTTTTTTTATTATCCGTTAATTTAACTCACTAAATTTTGGCTCTCTTTAAATTCCGCATACAAGCGGTAATCTTATTCCGTTTTGCTCTGTATTCTATCTAGCATAAGAAAATTATGTAAACTACAATAAATCATTATACAAGTTGAAGTGAACCTTTTCGGTTGTTTCATTTTCAATCACAAAAAAGCTTGTGACTTAACAAATGAGAAACTTACTCAAAAATGAGTATGAATAAGTTCAAGTAGTTTCCGAAGTAATACTCATATGTGATTGATTCAAAACAAAGTGAATCAAATATGTATAGAATGAATTAAATATTAAGGGTTGCCACTAATAATATGTGTTTTCAAGAAATTTAACCATCATTTAACAGTGTAAGGGGTCGTTGTTTCCGAATCTGAAGTCAGAATTTTAAAATTGAATGTAGCTAATCGACGAACGAGGCTTACCAAATTATAACTCTCTCAATCTTGGTCAAATGAATGAAAAAGTTGACATATTGCTCATATTGTATGCTTGATTTAGTTCAAATGCGCTATGTGAGCAAATAGTACAGTCTCTAGACTTTGTACCTCTGCCAACTTGTCTTAAGGGGGTAGTTTAATAGTTTCAAGTATTTTTTCAAATAGTTTTATTTTACATTAGAACTAAAATGAGGTAGTTCGATTTTTCACATCATAGTAAAAAAGTTAAATTAGTCAAACATATTTTAGTTTTCATTTTTTTCACTCCTCTTGTCAAAATGGCAACCGTAAAATATTTTGTTTCACTTGCTTTGACGGCAACTTTTCCAAAAACAACAAAATTGCAAACTTGTAAAGTTCTTTTTCGTGTTTTTGCACCCGACGCGTATTTCGTTAGGGATATATAAACTATGTTACTCCGTTTGTAACGCCGATAAGGAGGCGTGGCGGGTATAGAAAAGTTTATTTATCCTTTATCAGCTTCACGTTTTGTGATCCCAATAACAGCCGTAATTAATGAGATTCTAATAGTAATGGCTATCGTAACGAAATTCTAATATATATAATAGCTGGGTCGATTTGCATGGAAGTAAAAAAAGGTATGTTTCTGGGCAAGTTTCCGATCCGACATGAAAAATTATTAAAAAAAGGGGGCGATAGGGGTGCAATTTACTTTTTACATCTTTAATTTTGTGAATTTTTTTCTTTAGTAATTTTTTTCAAAACATTTTTACGTACGCTCTAAAGCAATGCCCACAAAAATTATTTGAAGAGTGCAAAAACAACAACAACAACAAAAAACAACAACATAGAAAAAATTTTAAACCTGGATGCAATAACGAATTACCAATAACACGAGAGCTGGCTGAGTCCGCAGCAGCGAACTTATGTATATGTACAGTGTACACTGTAAAAATAATGAATCAAGTAATTCCAAATGTTTCAGTTTTGTGTTAGTCAGAAAACATTCTGATTTACCCAGCTTTAACCACGTGGAGGTTTTAAGATATCCTTTTTTATTTTTTGTTTTATAGTTTTTAATTCTTTTGTTTCTTATGTTTTTTAATTTCTTTTTTGAATTTTGTGAATTTTGTATTACACCTTTTTTTCATTTTTTAAGCTTTTAATAATTTTTATTTGCTTTAACCTTAAATTTGTGAATTTCTTATTATCTTACTGTTTCATTATTAACTAAACTGTCATATTATTAAGATTAAAATCTTTTTAATCTCTTATTATCTATAAAAAAAAGGCAAATTCCCAGTTTTTCGCAAATTCTTTTCTTGCCATTTTTCAAGGGTATAATAACCCATATAAAAATAATTTATTCTCAAGCAACGTAAAAAAGTACCCACCTGCAAATATTCAATAACTTTTTCTCAAATTGTATTCGCACAACAAAAATATAAAGAATACGACGTATGCTGTTAATGTTTACAATGCGAAAGCCAAAAACAGTGCAAAACAGCGGCGATCGATGGTGCCAAAGAACAAAAACAGCAACATGCAAACGCAGGACAGCTATCGATGGTTCGAACAAAAACAATAACATTAAGAAGCGAGCCAAATTGCAAAGTGAATTCGACGAATTACAACAATCATGATAATATTAAAGTTGTTGTAAAAGAGTGGAAAGAGTTAGGTGCTGGGCATCGTTGCTTTAAACTACTTTAATATGCACTTTGAGTATGAAATTTGAAAACAAAAGAATGAAAACCACGTATACCTCCCATACAAAGCGACTTTATGAAATCACTAAAATCTAATTATATTCCACAAAACTGAGTACAATAGCTTTAAATTTTGCAAAAAAGTTTGGATCTTTACTATGCACTCGATGCTAGGAAATTGGTAATAAAACTGAAAATTCTGCTCACCTCCCGTACAAAGTGACATCATCATAATAGTAAAACCTTTTCATAAAAATTAATGTCTGAACTTGATACTGTGCTAATAAGCTTTATTAAATATCAAGGACTTTAAGTTTCAAATGCGAAATATTTGGAAAAAAATCACGCCATATAAAAGTGACGTCATCAACGCAATACAGCATTCAAGTCTTCGAATTAACTACAATACGGCTGTGGGGGTATTTTAACAACGGTTCAGTCGAAGAAAGTTCCTTATTTGTTTCAATTGAAATTGTTTATAACTATGTACAATAACAATGAATTTTTTTTACTCCAGTTCCGATAGCGTATGTTAGATATTGCTATGCTCATGAAGAATAAGTCTTGCCACGCAGAGAAAAGATATGGTTGACACATGATAACTGCAATAATAATTGTACCATTCCTGCAAACATAAATTTTTGCCCTAATAAAGTCATTATTTACTAATTGTGGTACCAAAAATAACATTATGGTTCAAATCATACTATCGTCAACATATGATAATTGGCTCAACTATTAGTTGCAGCAAAAATGTTGTGGTTCTGTCAATCATGATAAATGTGAATATTATGATAGAGACAAACATACTAGAATTTTGAATGTTTGTCTGAACTACTTTTTGATCGTGTCTAAACGAAGCAGCACATAGTCAAAAATCGAAAGATCTTATTGTGTCTGAATAGTTTGCAGGAAACCTTTCACTTTATTCAGAGACAATAAGTTTTATCGATTCCTCGTTATGTGCCGTTTGGTTTGTCAACTCGTCAATTACTATGTTTTGTTATAAATCGCCTTATCCTAAAGACTGCACGCAGAAAAATTACATTTTTGATTTTGATTGTAGCAAACATATTTCCATTTACCGTAAATATAGTTATTTTTGTGACAATGCACTCAATGTACCATGTTTATGAATGACTTTAGTCAGGCGACCGGTGGTAGCAGCTGTAGTCTACTGGTAGCCTGCGTGGCTCGTAAGCGAAAGAGCCACGGTTCAAAGCCCAGCTCGGACAGAAAGTTTTTCAAAAAGTTTTTCCAATTGAATTAATATTTCTGTACGGCATCAGACAATGGCAAACCTCTAGGGATATGGATATCTTAATTAATAGCTGTGGAAATTGCCCAAATCCCAACAGTTTTTATTAGATCGTATAGATATTAGAGAGGTCGTATTTAGGTACATATGTTATTGTAGATTAGTTAAGATACCACTCGAATTATAGATATATACTTGTAATATAATAATTGGCCAATAAGGCTTTTGTATTACTAATGAAGATATAAATAAATAAAATAAATAAAATAAATTGGCATGCATTAAAATAATTAAAAGTTATTGTTTCAATAATATTCTGGTTCCTAAAAAGAAATTCATAATAAAATTGTTGTAATCATTTCATTTTCGTCCCAATTAGAGAATAATGGTTGTTTTAATAATATTTTGGTTCCTACGGAAAAATTTCTTTTCTTAATATAGTTGTTGTAATCATTTTACCATGAGCATAGAAACCATTATATGTTTAAGAACATGGTGTCAACAATCATAATCCGAATCATACTATGATCCTCTTAAAACATGGTTGTTGACACTATGTTTTTTCTCTGCGTGTGATCATTTCAAAGCAATCAAACCAGTGGTTTTCAAGAACTCGTCAACGATAGGCTAAAAAGAAAAACGCGTTAATAGTATTATTCTTGAGCCAAAATGTTCCAAATCGGTTTACCGTAAGCTTAGATCATGTTACTATTCAGATATGAAAACAATTTTTTTTAACGTTTTTAACCTAACTACCCCCTTTAATGTGTAAAGAAGTGTTTGTTTCAAATTATGTACAGTAAGTTGTTTGACAGGTGACACATATCTACATAAACATGAAATATATATACCTTCATATGTACATATAGCAGCATAAGTCAATTGTTCATGGACATTAATTAAGACAAAACTATATAACGTACATTTTTATCGTGACAATTGATCAGTGCTACAAATGCTTTGAGCTCAATCAGGCTTCCCCCATTCTATAAGCTCAATACCAAATGTAGCGAGAGCACCAAACAACCGAACCTCCAAAATACTGCTTATGACATTTTGATGAGGTTGATATTTACTTTAGTTAAAAGCCGAACACTCTAGTCAACAAACACTCGAATACATGTATACAACCAACGACATCAGTCTACACCGAAACATATTTTTATACAACTCCACAGCAGTTTTTGTTGATTGACAACGTATACCACCCGCACAGTTTTGTACCCTCCTATTCAGCCACTTCTCCTGTAGAAAAAAAGAAAAGAAGAAATGTCACTCGGAAAACGCGTTCAACTACAGCAACTTCGTAAATTTTCAGATCAATGTTAGTCATTTGAATTATTCAAAAGATAAACATGAACCTTTTTAATGGCCAAATACGTCGAGCACACAACGCATTGCTCGCCATGCCAGTGGGCCAACAACAATTGAAAAGACGCAAGCTCATACGAGCAATGTATACGCATTTTTACATATGTATTGGTAGCCATGTTTTTTTAAGGTAGGGAGGAAATATTTATTTTATTCGCTTCCATAGAAAAAAAAGCTAATTTTGTTCATAGCTTGAACTATAGTTTAGAGATAAAAAGTTTGCTCATAAGAAAATATCATCTCACAATTTGCATATGTAGAAATCTCTTTGGGTATTCCCAAAAAAGCTTTAAAGATAAATGATATAAATATATACAATAAACATAAATAAACAAAAGTGTAAGACAATGGAATTCCAAACTGAAATTTTAAAATTTTTATTGTATCAGAGAAGCATGAATACACGAAATATGCATGCTGTATGCAAGTAGAAGTATGGAAAAGGCATGCATTGTCGTAAAAATAAGATAAAAATTACCAAAAATCGCAGAAATTCTTGTTTTTCCACTATTTTACGCTTAAAGCATGGGCGTTCACAGGGGAGTGCACTTTCCCCGCCCCCCCTAGACAGTGAATATTTTTTATATATCTTCATATTAAATCAAAAAGCAAAAAACTTTCTTCAATGTAAGCTGTGCTTAGACTTAGGGATTTTAGAACTTTTTTAATAAAAACGTCGTTTTTAGTTGTAGGAGTGTAAAATTTTGCAGAATATGTATTTTAATAAGATGCATTATAATCAATTAATACGTCGATTTTGAATTTTTTGTAACTTACGGCTTTTTTGATTTCATACGACAATATTTTCATTATGTATGTTAATACGATTTTTTTGAAGAGAACACAAAAATACTTATCTCAGGCTTATTCAGGTTCTTTCGCTTTTGTGGATCGCTTTTCGATCGCCCAAGCGATGAATTCGCGATTAAAAAAATCTTCAAAATCTTCCTTCGCTTATTCCGGCAATCGTTGGAAGATGACTTTTTACAAATTTTCAAAATCGATCGTAGGAATATGAAGCAGGCTCCGAAAATTCGAAAAAACTGAATTATTGAAATATTTTGAAAAAATACGCATATCAGCACGATTTGCGGTGGTAGATCTTTTTGTTGACCGTTTTGACAAAAAATGTCCTCTAGAAAACAACTTGGAGGAAACCTAAAAGCGATTGTTTGCCACTCCTGTAGGCGAATCGCTTAGTAATCCTTTTGACGATTCTTTCCGCGAATCGCTAAGGACTTTTCTTAAGCTTAAGACCCCTGTCGGCGATTCGTTAAAGACTCTTCCCAGCGAATCACTTACGAGCCCTTTGGGCGATTCGTTTGTGAATCTTCCCGGCGAATCGCTTTTATGGCTTCAGCTACTTACAGTCGGCGATACCCGTATGCCTCCCAAATGAGCTCGCTGGCGATTGTCTCATCTTCCAAGCGATTCGCTGGTGATTCTGAGGCGATTGAAATGTATTAATAAAGTACAATAATAGGGGTTGTGTAAACCAATGCCGTAGATAGGTATTTCATAAGGCTCCCCCCTTATTGAAGCAAACAAATATTTTGGTTTTTTTTATTTCCATAGGGATTCTGAAGGCCTTGGAATCCAATTTCTGAATCCAAATATCTCATCCGATTTCAACAGTCGAAGTGAAAAGAGTTAATGAAATTTTATTTATTTTAATTAAATTGATTCAATTGCTCGGTTTTGAGCAGGACGACAAGTATTTATTAAAGCAAAGCAACGAAAACAGATATTTTAAAGAGATAAACATATTTATACATACACTGAGGGAAATATGTGTTAAAATTTAATGAAATTGTTTTTATATTAAACGAAATTGTTTTTGAAATAGTGCTTGAAACAATTTCATTTCAAATAATTTTTTAAAGTTAAATTTAAAACAAAAGTTTTAATAAATGTCTTTAAATGTACTCTTATAGTAAGCATTTAAAGTCATAACAAATTTATTTAAAAAAAAAAAATTTAAAACAAAAACTTTAGTATTGAAAACAAATATTTTAAAACATAATTTTAAATTAATGTTCTTTAATTTAAAACAATTATAATAACCCATCTTTTACCAACAACTTTTTTATATTTTTATTCATTTTTTAAAGTCTATTTCTAGACTAATTAGGGCCCTCTTTATCGGCACCATCCGTTTATCTTTCGATAAGTATTGAGCCTAAAACCAAACAGTTTTAGGCTCAATAGTTTACGTAGCTGACTGTCACAAGTAGAGAACGCACAAAAGTTCAATATATAGAATGGGAGCTAGTGTTCGATGAAACAAACACTAACTTTTGACACTTGTCTACGGCAGTCAGGTGTGGATAGATGTTTATTTTTATCATAGATGGGCACTTTGCAGTACCAGTAAAATTGCAGTAAAAATAAATTTTTACTGATAATGAAATTCAATTTGCATTACCAGTAAAATTTTACTGATTACTGAAAAAAATTGCAGTAAAAATAAATTTTTACTGATTACTGGGAAAAAATTGCAGTACAAATAATTTTTTACTGATAATGAAATTCAATTTGCATTACCAGTAAATTTTTACTGATTACTGGAAAAAATTGCAGTAAAAATAAATTTTTACTGATAATGAAATTTAATTTGCATTACCAGTAAATTTTTACTGATTACTGAAAAAATTTGCAGTAAAAATAAATTTTTACTGATTACTGAAAAAAATTGCAGTAAAAATAAATTTTTACTGATTACTGAAAAAAATTGCAGTAAAAATAAATTTTTACTGATTACTGAAAAAAATTGCAGTAAAAATAAATTTTTACTGATTACTGAAAAAAATTGCAGTAAAAATAAATTTTTACTGATTACTGAAAAAATTGCAGTAAAAATTTATCTTTGCAATTTTATTCAGTAAGCAGTAAAAATTTATTTTTACTGCAATTTTTTTCAGTAATCAGTAAAAATTTATTTTTACTGCAATTTTTTTCAGTAATCAGTAAAAATTTATTTTTACTGCAATTTTTTCCCAGTAATCAGTAAAAATTTATTTTTACTGCAATTTTTTTCAGTAATCAGTAAAAATTTATTTTTACTGCAATTTTTTTCAGTAATCAGTAAAAATTTATTTGTACTGCAATATTTTCCCAGTAATCAGTAAAAATTTATTTTTACTGCAATATTCTCCAGTAATCAGTAAAAATTTACTGGTAATGCAAATTGAATTTCATTATCAGTAAAAGTTTACTGATTACTGCTTCTAGTAATGCAGTAAATATTTACTGCAGTGTGCCCATGTATGATTTTTATATTTATAAACACTGTTTGGTTCGTTTTTATTTTTTCGCGTGTGTATACAGCTTAACCCATTAATGCTCACCACCAGAATTCGTTGAGTTTATTTTAAGGAATTTTCGGCATTAATTTGTATTAATGTTAGACGGAAAACTCTGAAGTTTAAGAAAAAATGCAAAGGATTTGGGTGTGGTGAAGTGACTAAACGTATAAGATCATAAACGTGTAAGTTAAGAAATAAAAAAAAACGTAAAAATTTAGAAAAAATTAAAAATTGGAAAATTTTTATATCGTTAATTATATTTTCTTTCTTCTTGATGTTTAAAAAAAATAACTCGCCTGAGTGGAATTTTTCACTTTTCTTTGAAATACTACACTTAAAACTGACTGGAAAAAATAAACAAAAAGGTTTTAAATGTAAATTTTAAAAATGTAATGAAAAAAGCATATTTTTTGCTTTCTCACACTATTGGAAGCAAAAGCTTTACAGTGATTGTGAATTTTTTAAAAATGCTTTCTTCGCGTATGACATATCATACGTTGTCATTAATGGGTTAAAACAAACTTAAAGTGCCTGTAAAATGAATTTCAATGTTATTGTATTTAAAATAATTACAGATTTAAAAAATTTAATGTTCCTTTAAAATGAATAAAAGTTACGTTTTATGTTATGTTTTTAAGTTTTAGTTAAAGTAACATAACTAAAAGTAGGAGTTGTTAACTATTTGTACTTTAAGTTATGTTTTACGTTGCTTGTAACTTTTATAAGTTTAATGCAAATTTTATAGAAAAAAATCAAATATACAAAAAATTTGTAAAAAACTATTAATGACTTCAATTGAGTAAATTTATTAGCTCTCAGTTTTAAATTGGGAAAAAAAATATATACATTTGCTAACACGGATTTACACGGATTTCTTATGTCGCATTTGTGGATTTTTACTCACCTCGTGTTGGCATCACTGGTTTCAGCTGTGAAATTATAAAAGATTATTCGTCAGTATTACAGTTTCATAGCGGTGTCGCTAAATATCTAACATATTTTTAGGCATATGCTGATAATAAGAAGAGAAAAAGCAGCATAGCAACAACAATTATATGCAAACTTTAACTCACTAGAACCTAAAAAATATCAATTTTTAAGAAATAAAAAGTCCAGTTTGCACATCTACAGGTCTAAACCTACCAAACCATACTAAATTTATTAAGATTGGGCTTGCACTTAAAAAGCCTTACACCGTACAAAATTTGAGTTTGCGTAGTATATATAAGATAAAATAGTCAATACATTTAAGTAAAAAATAAATACAACACTTTTTCTATTTAGAGCTCAGCAAAATTATTCCTTCTTTTGATCAAATATGATCTTTAAGAAATTAAAGCATTAATGGTGTTATCCCTTAACTTAGACCTTAATTTATTGCATATAAGACCTGCAGACTAGAGGCACCGCTCTGCCTCAACGTTTGTTAGTTCGATCGTTGATCGTTGAAAGGGGGATATTTGCGATGGTTGTTTGAAAAATTTTATTAGCTATTAAAAAAATTGTTTTCAACAATCCCGGGATTCGAATCGAATAATCCCGGGATAGTCGGGTCTTGAAAAAGATCGGGATCCCGAGATTGACATTCCTAGTAGCAACGCTCAATATCATTTTAATTCACAGCCTGGCTTTGAATAATTTTGTTCAATTTATATGTATACGTTCTGCAAGCATTAGTAAAACAACAAAAAGGTAAAAAAAGTAAAGTATTTATATTGTATTATATTTAACTAAATATCTAACCAAACTACTTTTATAAAATCTTCAACTTACCTTCATGTTTTAGCAAAATTAAATAATTTGGAATATCTGTATTTTTATTCAATACATAAAATTATTCAAACTATATTTTGATTGGCAGTTAAAGAATGTCATTTGCAAAAATTAATCAAATTTTATTTTAAAAATATATTTTATGATAATTTCATTAATGTGATTTTGATAAACTGATTATTCATTTACTTTTTAGTTTACACCCATTCAGGAGTTTTGTAGACCACCGAAAAAATAATAGATTCCCAATTTTTGCATATTTTTTAATTTTTATCTTAAATTCAAAGTTGTTCATTAATTTGTTTTCTCAAGCTGACTCTCCTAAAAAGAAAAAAAGAGGTGCGTCAAGTCGAAAACTCGGCAGAAGTAAAGCTTTTTCGCATTTTCATAGATTTCATAATATGAGGTATAATATCACTGCACATGAATCGGTCACTTTTTTTTGCAAACAAGCTAGGGACATATCATTTCAGCATAGTTCGAGGATGCTAAATTTAATGGCTTTAATTCTGGTTTTTTAATTCTTCCGCCCGTTTTCGAGAAATTGAAGAATCAAGGTCAAGTACATGTTGATGCAGTTTTTGTTAGAAAAATGTTTTTCTTGTTAACTTTAGCGACTTCATGTCAATGAGTGAAACATTAAAAATTACCTGGATAATAATTTCTTAAAAAGGTTTAACCCTTGAAACACAACTCTTATGGTCCAAATTGACAAAAAAACCCTTTTTTTCATATAAAAGCTTTGTTCAAACAAAAGCAAGAAAGCTTTTTGACGGAAAAATAGTCCCGTGATATAGTGGCGCTAAATAAAATTACAAATAAAATCAAATCAGCTAACCTTCTGTGTCCCTAAAACGACCTAAAAAGTATTAAAACTAAGTTTTTCATACATATTTTTCTTTATATTCTGAGATAGATTCATCTGTTTCTTCATGTAAATTCCAACAAATGACTCTTAAGAGAGCATCTAGTATTTTACACTGTACAAGTGCTTGAGTCTCGCCTGATGGAAACGTTCGCTATGCTCATGAGATTCGTTGGGGATTGTCCTAATTTTTCAGCGTGGCAATAAAGGAAATAAATTTTCAGAGACATTCTTACATTTAAAGTATGGAAAGCGGTAAGCATTCTGTCAATGTGTAAGCGCCAATCATCGGATCGATGAATTCCTAGAACAATTTTTCTCCAAGTAGTTTTTAATGTTTCACTCATTGACACGAAGTCTATTAAGTTAACCCGAAATACCCTGTCGTTGCCATATGGCAACGTAAACACGAACACTTAAAATGTGCTTATTTTAGTTTAAACTATGTTATATTTGCGTTAACAGGTCATTCTAAAAATTTAAAAAAAATTTACTCAGGGTGATTTGGGTTAGTGAGAAAAAAGTTTTTCTAACAAAAACTGCATCAACATGTACTTGACCTTGAACGATTTCTCGAAAACGGACCAAAGAATTAAAAAACGGTAAACGCCATTAAATTCAGCGTCCTCGAATTATGCTGAAATGATATGTCTCCAGCTTCATGATATTTGGACATACACAGTGTATTTTTGAACTAAAAATATTTTTAATTTAATAAAAACATAAAAACGTAGTCCCTCGAAAGGACTTTGACCGAGCTACTATTAATAAATTGTGTTGTGCGTGTAATTTAATGTTTGTATACAAATTTTGGAGCAAAGAATCTACTAATTTTATGTCGACTCCGAACGGAGTCTGAGGTTTACCAAACACTTATTAATTTATTATATGAATTTAATTGCGAGCTTTAGATCAAGTAAGTTCTAAATGTCATATGATTTAGTAGCCGATGAGAACGTAAATAATTCTTATGAATTTGTTCAAACATGTATGAAATCATACACTGCTTAATCACTCAAAGACTACTCAAGAGGAAATGTAGCGATTTCCGAAACAGACTGTCTAGTCAGCTAAGTGATTGACTCTGTACAGAGTTGTTGTTGTTGTTGCCTTGTTAAAACTAACTTGATCTAAAGCTCGCAAATAAATTCATGTAATAATTTAAATAAAAGATCACAATTAATTAAATAATTATTGATTAAAAAAACATTCTGTCTGAGCTGGGAATCGAACCCGAACTATCTTAGCATACAGGTAACACACCATACCTAGTAGGATATTTTTTGTTACATGTTAATGAAATAGCAAAAGTAAATTATAAATATGATTTCACCGAATAACTAGGGCAAATGTTAAAATCCGGACTAATTTTCGGCACTTATAGACACCAATACTGACGTGCTAAAGTACAGGATAACAAACAATTATTATTTTCATACCTTGATGATATCATGTACGCATTATGAAATATGTTATTGATGAATGTAATATTTTTCATAACAGATAATAGAAAAACTCACTTTTAACTAACTTGTTCGCTCACTGCTGGTAAAATTATTAGCGATACACTGAATATACAATTTAATAAAAAGAGAGAGAAAGTATTGCTCTTGTTCTCGAAAAGAATATTTATTTTTTTGCACTTGCAACATTCAACTAATGATGAAATTATCAAGATTTACAAATCGAGAGGGCTTATTTAAATACACATTTGTAAGATGATCATTTGAAAAGTAAGTAAGTTTGAAAGAATATTCATACAAACGAAAATCCAACTCCTCATTTGTACGCAACGCAAACTAGCAGTGAAGTATTTGCTGAGCTGATTTATGCATTTACTATTTATTGCGATGGATTGTGAACTAACTGCATGTTCATGTAAAACGAAACGAAGGCTGAACGTCGTGAAAGAAATTAACAACAATATTTTATGTTATAGAAATATGTATTGCTTACCGTGTCTCGCACCACGTTCCGCCTTCGTTTCGTTTTACATAAACATGCATTAAGTCCTTGTGATCTGCTGAAGGTGTTAGAAGTTTTACTTCAAAAAGCAATTCTATACAATTTTAAGTTTGCTATAACTTCAAATATATGCAGATTTAAAAAAAAAATTAGATCTATTTGCACATATGCAGGATTAAACAATCGAAACCAAATTTATAGAAATCAGACTAAAGCCAAATAAGTAGGTTATAATGCATTCATTCACATTAGTAACTGCTTTGTCTTAACATTTTCGAGTATAACGAGCTAATATAGTAATACTTGGATAAGTTATAGCTTGTTATATTTAATAACATTTGTAAAGTGTCAGTAAATCTTATAAGACAGGTGCAAACTCAATACATTAAGTTAATAAAACCAAACTCTTATGTTAGTGTGTGTTCATTTTTAAAGCAAACTTGTAAATATTCGGATACATTTTAAATATATTTGTTTCCTCTTTGACGAAATATGTTGTAAGCTATATTTTTAAAAATTCTGTTTTGCGACAGATAGCTTGCGACAGTTTGTGTGAAACTCACAACAAGGTATTTAAAATATAGTTGAATAAAAAAAATTGATTAAAAGTTTGCTTGAACACATTTGTCTTCAATTTTAAAACATGCGAGTTTTTTGCAGTTTTCTGCAAGAACGATGATTTTTTTAGGCAGAAAAATGGTTCGCGTAGCTCTGGCACCCAGCAAGACATGACATTGCAACAAGCACTGCCAAGAAAGGCAAACACGACTATTAATTCGCGGTGCCATAACGCAGATTGCTAGCAAATGTTTGCATTTCATTCTGATTGATTGTGCGAGTACAACAACTGCCAATTGTTGGCAGGTTGCATTTATTTTTTGCTTTTAATATTTACCTCAATTTAATTTTATCGAGGACACCGGAAGTGCCGCGATACGATTTATCTGCTTTTTGATTCAACAGAAACTGCATTGTTGTCATTTTATCAATCTATAACTCCATATTCAAGTGTCAGTAGAATTGGTCAATTTGAACTAAACTCTTTTAATAAGTCAAAATAGTGTTAAAAACCATGGACAAATTAAAGACATCAACTCAACTCAACTCTAATGATGCGAAAAGGCTTTCTTGCTCTCAATCAAGATTTGGTAAGAATAAAGAAATGGCAAAATAAATATCTATTTGATTATTGAAATTAAATTGTATATTTGAGGTTTCTAGTTGAGAAAAAGGTTTTTTGCCAAACCAATAAATGTTCACTTTAATCGAAAAAATTAAAAACTTTATATTTTTTAAATTTTTTATTGCACTGTTGCAAAAATAAAAAAATGTAATCGTTATTTTTAAGTAATAATTATAAATAAAAATAATAATAAATCCATTAATAAAATTAATTTGCCATGTCATAGTCGTTTAATCTAAGCATATTATTTATTTTCTTAGGCTTAAGTAGATATATTGTAACATTACCAACTTTGATGTATTATAAAAGAACTTGTTTCTTATTATACAAATAATGTTTTAAAACGAATAAATTGAAATTGAAATTGAAATTGAAATTGTTTTTATTTTATTTTATTGTACGAGTTCTTCTTATTTTTTTTTCATATATATTATTTGATATATCTGTTATGAAGGTATTATTATTATCTTATACTTTTAAAATAACAGTTATTTTTTAACTCTTACCAATAATTTACCCTGAAATATATTAATTTTCATAAAGAAAATGTTGTAAACGAAAAAGTAATCCTGAAATATATCAATCTCTGAGATATCTGTAACGAAAAAGTTGCCCTGATATATTATGTTTGAATTTTCTAAAATTCATTCTGTCTGACCCAATATATGATTTAGTGCTAATTGCGAAAAACTAAAAAGGTAGCTGTGTTCCGGTAGCAACTTTTAATTTCTAAAGTGTCTCTAGTCAAAAAATTCGAAAAAATTTTATTGTATGAATAAATTTTATTTCATTTTTTTCACAACTTCATTTGTTAACAGATGCCCATAAGGAGGCGTAGCAGGTATGGTACAAGTATGTATTCTATTCACCAGCATCACCTCTTAATTCAAATTAGCTATTTTCGTCTTTCTGTTTGCCTGTCAAAGTAAAAGTATAAGCGGGCGAACAGCGGTCGAACATGGGCCGCATTGCGGTAGAAGGATCGAACATGGTCTAAAAAATTCCAAAAACCTAGGGGCCAAGAGTTGGGTCGAACAACGGCTGTTTTCAACAGCAAACGTATGCGCAACGCAAATAAAAACAATCCTCACTCAGCGATGCTGATGTTGATAGTATCGCCACTATTGTCTTCTTTCTATTTTTGCATTAAGTTCCAATTTTCATTGAAAAGCTGCTAATTTCCATGGTAGAACAATCACTGTTCGGTCGATGTAAGGCTCTTTTTTTGCTAAAAAGCGTTGCAAACTACCCTTTTACGACCGAGAAAAATATTTAAAATTAAGACTTTTTGCCACTAATAAGGCTGCTGTTTGGCCTTAACTGAAAAGTTTTTATTTTTACTCGGGTGCTCGTCTAACCTTCCATCCACTTGTTTGTGGTCACGTTTACAACCTTAAATTTAATACTATCGTAGAGAAAATCGATACATTAGCTTCTTTAAAAAGTAAAAATTAAGTTCGAAAACGAGCCAAATCGGATGTAAACCAATACACAAAGTATATTTAAATTGCTGCACGTTGTATGGATTAAGGTGCAGAATTTCAAATTGTTTTCTTGCAGTCACTTTGTAGGAAAGGTTAGGCGTAATTTCCATCCAAATTGGCTAATTTTAAAAGAGGATACTTCATTTTTAAAAAAACTGTCATTTTAATCACAAACTAACAGACGGATAGATGACAAAAATAGAGAAGACAGGAGTTAATACTGGTGAATAGTGTATACTCTTTTTTTACCTTTTACCACCTCTTTTGTCGAAAAGAGGTGCCTTCAGTTTACTTGTCGATTGAATCATTCATTTTTATTAGCAATACTTTTATTTATTTGATAAAATAATTGCTCGTTATAATCAAGTTGCTAAACTAGGCATTTTTTTAATTTAAATCTAAACCATATGAGAAGAAGATCGTGCTTTTTGGTAGCAAGGGATATACACATAATGCGCGCGGAGAACAATAATTTATATAAAATCTATATAAAATTGCTTCATTCTTTTGAGAATTTTTAATTTTGTAAAAATGAATGGCACTTTGATTGAAGCTGTCAAAAATTTCATTTACCTGGGTTAAGGGCTTGAAAAAGCCGTTCGAAAAGTTTATTTAATTTTAATACATTTATTTTAAAAGGTAAAAAAATAAATCTTACCGTAGAATTAAAGAACAACTAACTATCTATTTAACGGGCCCAAAACAAACTAAATCAAAAACGATTTAAGTTACACAGAATTTGACAAAATGTTGCCATTTTTCACAATTTTGACCTAACGGTATTCCGTAAAAAAATGTTTCCGTTAAAAATCCCGAGTCATGTGTAAGCTTATTTTACGTAAAGATTTAAAAAATTTTCCGCCGAATATGAGACATCAAATCCTAAAAGTATGCAATTTGTAAGAGAATGACTCATATGTGAGACGATCACCAAACTCCGAATACAACCCAAAATTAACAACAAAAACTATTAAACATGCTGGATCCAGTATCATAATATGGGCGTGCTTTTCACTTTACAAATTTACTGAATCAAAGAAATAATGTGTGCACCCAGGAAAAAAACTCGTAAATTCAACAAATTTACACTTAATTTTAAGTGGTTTTTGCATTTGTTTTGTGCGCAACAAAACAAATTATTCAATTTTACAACAATCGAGTTGTTAATAATACCAACAATTAAAATTTAGTTACAAGAGCATAAGTTGCTAATGTAACAATGAAAGTATTTGAAATAACTAAAACAAAAATAGTAAATTTAACAATTTTTTAATTTAAACGAACTAAATAAGGGGCTTGTTATTTCAACAAAGCAATTTTTTAAATAAATTAAAAAGAGAAGTGGTTGTTTGAAATGCTGCAGTGCAAAAAACTTAACTATGCAAATAAAAAGGCAATCAAACTCACATTTATAATAGTTCTAATTTTAAAAAAAGAGTACATACTTGTATGAAATGCATAATATGAATTGTATATTGTTATATTAATATAGAAAGACAGCGTCCTATTTTTTATTACTTTATAGAAAAAGAAAAAAAAGTTATTGAAAATTTAAGTTCTATTTTTTTATGTTTTTAAAGCATTTTTATTAAAAACTATTGCTATGATGTAAAATTTTTTTACTACAAAAACTACAGAAGTTTTTTCCTTCTCCTATAAAGTAAGGAGAAGAAAATGAGATAGGGCCTTTCTTTATAAAAGTAATAAAATACATTATGCAAAATTTTTATTTCGTATTAATATAACGTAGAATTCTATACATATTATAAAGAGTAACATTTTTAGTTAGCATCGAGATATCTCTTATTTTTTAAGTAAAAGCAATTACGTGGACAGAAATTTTTGTATGACTGGATATTCAAGTATTGAATTCCTGACAAATTACATACACTTCTTCTTCAGACTCATTAGAAATTTATAGTATGATTTTTTAAAACGTAAGTGGTTCTAATGTTACACTCGTCCAATGCGGAAATAGTCGCATCTGAAAGCTCCCATTGAACAAATACCTCGAAAGATCTTCGTCCAAGTTGAAATACTCCAGAGGGCAAAAGTGCACAATTTCACATTCAATACCTTCCATGAAGGCATTCAAACTTTCTATAAAATAATGAAAAATGTTCACAAAGCATATCAGAGATATGGTGAAAAAGACATACTTGAATTACACAGTCCAACAACCAAAATAACTACAGACTTTGATCAGCGGATTCTAATAGAGAAGACAAAAAATGAAAGCGTGTATTTACGTTTTATTAATGCAATATTGAACACAGATCTTAAGGTATAGATAAGATAAATTTAGCAATTTACTAACATAAATATTAAGAATACTTCTAAATATATGCGTTTGACATAGTTGCTTGTTCGCAGACTCATTACAGAATTTTGTAAGGAGTATTTTCGTAATATATTTTTACCCTCAAGCTCGTTTTAATGGCATTGTTACCATTTGTGGGGACCCCCTTTCGTGAAATTGGTCATAAATAATCCATAAAAAAGGAAGTCTGTGAACACAAAAACTATGTCGAACGCATATATTTAGAAGTTTTCTCACTATTTATGTTAGCAAATTGCTAAATTTATCTAATCTAAGTCTTAAGAACTAAGTTCAATATTGCATTAACAAAACGCAAATACACGCTTTGCTTTTTTGTATTCTCTATTAAAATCCGCTGATCAAAGTCTGTAGTTATTTTGGTTGTTTGACTGTTTCATCCTAGTATAAGTCTGTATCAACACATTTCTTTCATTTTGGAGAGAGTTGAAAATTTTCATAGCGTTATCTTATCTTATATATATATCGCAAACGCAAATTTTGTACGGCGTAAGGCTTTTAAAGTACAAGTCCAATCTTAATAAATTTAGTATGGTTTGGTAGGTTTAGACCTTTAGACGTGCAAACTGGACTTTTTATTTCTTAAGAATTTATATTTTTTAAGTTATAGCGAGTTAAAGTTTGCATATAATGGTTGTTGTTGGTTTGCTGCTTTTTCTCTTCTTAATTTCAGCATATGCCTAAAAATATGTGAGGTATTTAGCGCCACCGCTATGAAACTGTTATACTGACGAATAACCTTTTATAATTTCACAGCAATAACCAGTGATGCCAACCCGAGGAGAGTAAAAATCAACAAATGCGACATAAAAAACCGTTTAAGTCCGTTTTAACAAATTTATATATTTATTTTTTTTTAAATTTAAAACTAACAGCTAATAAAATTACTCATTTGAAGTCATTAATAGTTTTTTACAAATTATTTGTATATATGATTTTTTTTATAAAATTTGCATTAAACTTATAAATGTTACAAATAACGTAAAACATAACTAAAAGTAATTGTTGTTGACTATTTTTAATTTTATTTCAAATAGAAATGAAACGAGTTTTTGCTTCGCCAGAAGCTAGTGTTCTAACTGACCGAAACAGACTGTCAGCTAAGTGATTGACTCTATACAGGGTTGTTGTTGTTAGCTTCTTAAAAACTTACTTGATCTAAACCTCGCAATTTAATTCATGATATAATTTAATAGATCATAAAACTAATTAACTTACTATGGCGGAGCATGGCTAAATAAGGTTAATTGATGTTAAATTTAATTAAATAATCTAATAATTGATCGATTTCGGTCAAAGTCATGTGTAACTGAACATTTGGTTGTAAAAATAGCCACTTTTCAATAAGAACACTAGCTTCTGGTGAAGCAAAAAACTCTTTTCACTTCTATGGTGCATTTCGACAAACTGTCGAACACCAAAGAATATTAAAATAAATAAAGAAGCAACTACAACAGATGGCAACATTAGTAGAGTTGATGGCGGTGATCTATAAATAGCCGCCTACTGCTTTGAAATGTCATATGATTAGCAGCCATACAATTCAAAAGAATGAATTCCAAAATCTGCGCAGTTATATACTAATTTAAACAGTCAGTTTATCACAGCTTAATCACTCCAAGACTACTAAAAAGGAATATGTAGCGATATCCGAAACAGACTGTTTAGTCAGCGTAAGTGATTCACCACTCTATAAGTTTTAAAAATCGAATGAAAACCACTTCTACCTCCCATACGAAGTGATTGTATGAAAAGTGTAGAGCCTCCTTAAATTCCACAAAAATTAATACAATGGCTTGAAATTTTGCAAACATGTTAAAATCTTTACTAAGCACTTGATGCTAAAAAAAATGATAAAAAAATGAAAGACCTGCTCACCTCCCATACAAAGTGACGTCATCATAATAGTAGAACCTTTATAAATTCCAAAAAAAATTAAAACTTGGTATTGTGCACATATAGAAAGCGTAAATAAATAAAAAGGACTCTGAGATTCAAATGTGAAATATTTGGAAAAAAAATCACGCCTTATAAAAGTGACGTCACCAAAATAAGACAGAATTCAAGAATTCGAATAAACTTAAATGCGACTGTGTTGCAGTGGAAGATAACTCCTTACTACTTTTCTTTTAAATTTCCAGTTTTACAAAAAAAATTTACAATTTGGGTGTGTCAAGTCCTCTTTTTATGTTTTCTAAGCCTAGACCTTTGGATTTATCCTCTTCCTAGCTATTAGTTATAAAGGGTGGTTAAATTTTAAGGGCAGATGTTAAATGTGAACCACACCTAAACGTCAAGTTTTTTCTGCATTTCATTTGACATTTCTCAATTTCAGACTAAATCAATTTGAACCATGGAAAGATACATAATCGAGCAACGCGTAAAAGTTATTCAGTCTTATTATGAAAATGGACGTTCAAATCAAAAAGCATATCGTGCACTTCGTGATTTTTTCGGTCAATTTAATCGTCCAAATGTGCGTACAATCGGAAAAAATCGTGCAAAAATTTGAACATACCGGGTCTGTAGGAGATGTGAAAACACCAGTGCATGCTCGTACAGCTCGTACTGCAGAAAATATTGCTGCTGTTCTCGATAGTGTGGTTGAAGAGCCGTCAACCTCAACTCGTTGTCGTGCCCAACAATTGCACCTCTCACGCTCGTCGTTGATGAACATTATGCATAAAGACTTGCATTTACACGCTTACAAGGTGCAATTAAACTAAAGCCTCTTGACCATTTCAGGCGTCGTCGATGGTCAGAATGGTGGCAAGAAATGGCAACAGTGGATGATCAATTTTCGAAGAAAATCATCTTCAGTGATGAGGCACATTTTCAGCTCAGTGGATTCGTCAATAAGCAGAATTGCCGTATTTGGGTGAATGATAATCCAAGAGTGATTGTCGAAAAACCAATGCACTCAAAAAGAGTGACTGTTTGGTGCGGTTTATGGGCTGGCGGCATCATCGTTTGGCGTATTTTTTCCAAAATGAGACCGGTCAGGCAGTTACTGTGAATGGTGTTCGCTATCGTGAGATGATAACGAACCTTTTATGGCCCAAATTGGAAGATATGGATGTGGACGATATGTGGTTTCAACAGGACGGTGCCACTTGTCACACAGCTAATGAAACAAAGGCTCTTTTGCGCGACAAATTCAATGGCCGTTTTATCTCACGTGGTAGCGATGTCAATTGGCCACCAAGATCATATGATTTGACACCGTTGGACTTCGTTCTTTGGGGTTATTTGAAAGAAAAGGTGTACGTCGATAAGCCAGCAACAATTCAAGAGCTAAAGGATGAGATAATTCGGCACATTAACGGCATAGAACCTCAATTATGCCTCAGCGTAATCGAAAATTTGGACCATCGGATGGAGGTGTGCCGCTGAGGTCGCGGCGGCCTTTTGGCCAATATTTTGTTCCATACATAATTGAACCATACCAATATTATCATAATAAAAAGAAATGACAATAATT
This sequence comes from Dichetophora obliterata, assembly GCA_963920525.1. Taxonomy (NCBI): domain Eukaryota; kingdom Metazoa; phylum Arthropoda; class Insecta; order Diptera; family Sciomyzidae; genus Dichetophora; species Dichetophora obliterata. The sequence continues at coordinate 246,485,958 of OY986435.1, read as the reverse complement.
TTCTAAATGATTTGTGTTTTATTCAAAATCAACATTGGCCCTTAAAATTTAACCACCCTTTACATAGTTATAGATAAGTACGCTTCCTAGATAAGCGTTATTAGTTATTCAAAATATTGCGACTAAGCAATATTCTTTTATTGAAAAGAAGGAGGAGCCACTTTGGTACATTCGGTGCATTCACAACTCTAATGAAGTTTAAGGCTTGACCAAAAATAAGATCCACTTGTTTTTTAGCATCATATCATTGAGATGAGTTTACTTAAACATCTTTTAAATCATATGGAACGTAAAACAGTGCGTTGGTCACAGCTGAATCACTCAAGACTACTGCTAGTCTGCTATGTAATTGATTTTATACAGAGTTGTTGTTGTTGTTGTTGTTGTTGTAATTGCTTTCTTTCATAAATTACTAAACCTAAAGCTCTAAAATCTAATCTAATATTCTTTTATATTATCATACATTTGCTTCATACTAGAGCACCATAGTATAAAAGACCACAAACAAAAAAAGCTAATACAATCTTTTCGTTGGTCAAAATTTATCCAATTGAAAAAGTTACCAGAATATAGACAAATATTATCGCTGAAGCCGGCAATACAACGCACAAATTCGACTCAACTAAACTGGCCCCATTGTGGTACATTTATTCATGCATATCCTTCGTGAATGTCCAACCATGAACAAGGATTTGTAGAAGAGGGCTGTAGACGTTGGCTCATCATAGGCATTCGGGGCTTTAACTGTAAAATCAACAAATTATATGGTATCTTGTGGTGATTTCTGCTGTTGGCTATCTTTGTGGAGCTTACGTGCTGAGTTGAAGTGTTGTGCAGCACAACATGGAATTCATTACTTATAATAAATACATATTAATATGTATATACTTATAAATGTTTGTATATATATACATATATTTATACGTACGTACGTTTGTTCTACATTGTGGGTTGCAGCTGGACGCAAACCTGCACAGTCGACTGCTGGCTGAGTACACTTTGCATCCCGGCACGAAATATTTAATTTCAGATTTTGCTAAGCACACAATAAAGGAATTACAAACCAACAAATACTCGTGCACATGCATACTCTGGAAAAACACACATACACACAACAATGCAACACATACCACACAGCCGCACACAACATGCACTAACCACATTAAGTTGGAGCAAGATCCCGCAACAAACATCATCATATCAGAAACTACACACTTGTCCAGGCATCTTGTATGGGAGGTGCAAACTTGAGTGTAATGGTATTTTAATCATGGATCCCCAACCAAACCGTTCTGTTCTGAGCAGGTGACATTGGTGCGTTCTGTGCTGACTTTAATGAAGCTGCCCATTTATTATAAACATATATTAATTTCGTGCCAACGAGTTTATTCAACGTCCGCATTAAATATTTGCACTACATTTTCCTTTATGCAGGTACATGGCCATGAGCACATGCACAACTGTTAATTTATTTGATTGAACTTATTGTCAATATGTAGGTCGTCCTTTTTTAAGATACACAACCATTTTCATCGAAGACCGTGATTTAAGTGACTGCGGGCAAGAAATAACTAGAAAATTAAGATAGATGCGAATATCTCGTGATTACGTAACTATAAAAGAGAACAGAATACTTTGTTCTCCATGTTTATGAGTTTTTTATTCTTAATAGAAACATTCCAGCAGTGACCACTGTTGAACTTAAACAATAACTCATTATCAAATAAGTCAGCATATTTTTTTCGTAAGAAATGCCATTAAGGGCCAGCTTTTCAGTACGAGTTTAAAGTCTAGTCAAATTAAACTGAGCTTAACTCACCGAAATTTGACTTTTAAACTCGGTTTAGGCAATAAAGAAACACATTATAAAGTGTGTTTTTTATAGAGTGATACAACTTTGAGTTAGCATCACTGCTTTATTTGACCACCCATTTAGCAGGTGATAGTTGCTTTTTATTTAATTTGCTTTGACATCTTATAATAAATCAACTTACACCAGAGCAAGGCGTGCAAATTGTGGAAATTTTTAATCAAAATAATGGTTCGGTTCGTCAAACTTATCGTGCACTTCGTCCATTTTATGGCGTACATAATCGTCCTTCAGAGCTGTAATTCGAAGAACAATAGATCGTTTTCGGACCACACTTACTAATGCTGATAATGTGCATCCCGTGAGACGCCAAACAGTGCGCACTGAAGAATCTGTAGCCGCTGTACAGGAAAGCATTGAAGATGATCCTAATCAATCAATTCGTCGCCGTTCTCAGCAACTGGGGTTGTGTCCTTCCACTTTATGAAAGATTTTACGAAAAGATATTGGCTTAAAACCTTTCAAGAATCAACTTGTGCAGGAACTAAAGTCAAACAACCATCATATGCGCCGCCAATTTGGCGAATAGGCTGAAGCACAAATTAATATTGATTTTGAATTTCCATGGAAAATTTTATTTTCTAATGAAGCCCATTTTTAGTTGAATGGGTACGTAAATAAACAGAATTGTCGAATTCGGAGTGAGGAGAATCCACAAGCTTTTGTCGAAACACCATTACATCCACACAAAATTACTATTTGGTGCGCATTATGGGTTGGCGGAGTCATTGGCCCATATGTCTTCAAAAACGATGATGGTCAGAATGTTACTGTCAATGATGATCGGTATAGGAACATGATTTGAAGTTTTTTCGTACTTCAATTAGCTGGCATTAATCTTGCTGATATGTGGTTCCAACAGGACGGAGCCACTTGCCACACAATGATCGCTATAATTGATTTACTCAAGGAAACTTTTGACGAAAAAATAATTTCACGATTATTCACGATTATCACAATTAATTGGCCTCCAAGATCGTGTGATTTATTCCCATTGGATTATTTTTTTTTTTGGGGTTATGTAAAGTCACTTGTCTACGTCGATAAACCACAAACAATTGAATACCTGGAAATCAACATTCGAAGAGTTATCGGCGAGATACGGCCGCAAATGCTGCGAAAAGTTTGTGAAAATTGGTGTTCCAGATTGCGCCTTGTACGCGCCAGCCGTGGTGGTTACATGGCCAAAATCATATTCAAACAGTAATGTCATAAAATTTTCTATATAATAAAGTCCGTTTCATTGATATCAAAAATATATTACTATGTTTTATTATGATTTAAACTGGTATCACTCCATAAAAAACACCCTTTATGATAATTTAAGTCAATTTAACTTCAACAATTGCTAAAATATCTACTTTAACCGAGCTTAAACGACCAATTTAGGTGAGTTAAACTGGGTTTAATTTGACTATAGTTTATTAATTTCATAATCAATTTTCAAAAGAATCCAAGTCCAGCTCGTTTATTTTAATATAAACAAAGTCAAATAAATGTTTTAAAAAAACTCAGATTCTGATTTCCTTCAATAAAAAATGTTTGTAAGAATTATTTATCAAGAAATGCCATTTTGTGTCATATATAGTCGTATCAAACAGTTTCTTCAATTCCTAAAATCAAAGCTTTTTTCAGGTTTCAAGTAAAATCTTAAAAATATTAAAAAATGTAACATTATGCCATCACAGGTAGTTTAGGCAATTAAATGAAATACAAATAAAACTATTCAGACGCTAAAAAAAAATATTGATTTTTGAGAATGTAATGGTTCACAAACAAGACCTGTATCACAACTCCCCACTTTCCCCTATATTTATTTTCCTTAATCCCCGAAATCTATCTTTTATGGAGTATTTTAAAATCACATTAAAGATGTTCAATGAGGCTAATTCAAAATTTAACTTCTAAGACAAATTATGTAGGAACATTTCCTTTGGCTTACATTTTTTTTCATTAATTTGCTCATAATAGATCCTTCAAAAATCCACACCAGATTGTATAACTGTTCAAAGCTAAACATCATCAACATTGCCGCTCTAAATATTCTCTTCCACTATTGTTTCAGTAAAATAATGTGCAGCTCAATTCATATATGTATTTCTCATTATTAATTGCTAATAAAGATAAGCAATGAAAGAACTCAAATAAACATGCATGTTTCAACAAAAGTATCAAAAGAGCTTAAAAAAGAAATCACTTTTTGGGGGAGGTGATTGTTTGGTTTGTGCATGGTGCTGCTGGTACGTATAGCATTGAGTTTTGGGTTCAATTGACTACAATACAAACTACAATTTGGCTAAATTCAAAAACAACCCCCTGATGATTGAAGTGATTTGCAGTTCCAGTAATGTTCATGAAGTTTAAACGCCTGGCACGTTAGAATATCAGAACAGTGGTTCGTGGTGATCGACCCCTCAGGGAATGATATGCACTGACAAATCGAGATGAAGACCTAAGGATATCTAATAGAATAAAATGTAAAAGAGTCCCCGCTGCAGGACATTTTAATATTATGTACAACATCTGATTGCATTTGAACAAATCTCTGCAAATAACTGCATGACATCATTCATGTGAAATAAGGAAAGAAGGTGAAATCAGGGCTTAACGAGTCAGTTTGTATAATATGTAAATAAACAGGAGTACAAGTTATAAATGTTATTTTGAGAACAAATAATGTACAATTAATTAATAGTTGCCAAAAAAGATTTCAAACGCTTATTTCTCGTGAATTGTTACAGTGATTAATACTCTCATTGCACAAGTCCTTAATAAAATAAGAGCTTTTAAGTAAGAGTTAAAAAGAAATCTTATAAGGAAACTCATATGTTTTATCATCAAAAGTAACTTTAACATATATGAGCAGCGCAGAGCACAAGTGGAGTCCCTGCAAACATATTTAATCGCCTCAGGGCGGAGTCATCCGGGTATCGCCGACTGTAAGCAGCTGAGGCCATAAAAGTTATTCGCCGGGAACGAATCGCCTAAAGGGTTCCTAAACGATTCGCTGGGAAGAGTCTCTAACGAATAAGCGAGAGGGGTCTTATTAGATTCGCGGGAAGAGTCTTAAACGTATCGCGAAGAGAAGTCCCTAGCAATTTGCGGGAATTGGCAAAAAGGGTCTTAAGCAATTCTCCGACAAGAGTGGCAAATGAATCGCTTTTAGGGTTCTTCAGTGATTTGATGCGAAGCGTCTTTGTTGAACGTTACAAGTTTTTTTTTTATTGGGGACATTCTTTATCAAGTCGGTCAACAAAAAATCGACCAACGAAAATCGTACTGATATAAATTTTTACAGTTTCCATACGGCAATTCAGTACAAAAAATAATTTATTAAAATTTTGTTAGATTATTTTTAGTGGATAAGTAAAAAAATAGCCTGCATCATTTCATCGATCGATTTCGAAAATTTTTCAAAAAGCCATCTTTCAACGATCGCCGGAATGAACGAAGAAAGATTTTGAAGATTTTTTTGAATCGCTCATTCATCGCTTTCATCATTGAACCCTTGGGTGAATCGCAAGTGTTTCGCTAAATCAACTTCTCTTTTTTGTTTTTTTTTTCTTTTTAGACTGAACCAACGCTCAAGGGATGCCTTCTATAAATGCATAAGCATTGTGTTGATTCGTAAGATAAGCAATTGTTAGTTGGAGGGTGGATAGATGGAGTAGTATTGGTGAAGATTTGTTTTAAATTTTCATAGCTCAAAATTGCCGGGAAATACGCTCGCAGGGAGTCTATTCCACAACCTTACCGTGCTACTAAAAAACGAATTCTCTCAGTAATGCGAGGTTCTGTTGGACATCGAGGCAATGGTAAAGGGATGGGCTTGAACAGCTGCCCGAGTGGACCTGGAAAGCACACGAGCTGGTGGAGTCAGGCCATGTATTTCCCTTGAACACTTCCAATGGTAGTACCTGTACAGAAGGCTTAGGCTTAGACTATCAAGTATATCGCACTACGTTGAATTCGATCCAGAAGCTCGAAATAAGATCTTGAAGCCCCTGCCCAAATGTGCGAGTTGTACTCCATTTTCGGCCTAATATATGAGGTTTAGATCATAGATTAGCTGAAGTGAAATATTTTTTGTACCGTTTTAAAAAACCTAGGCACTTGGCCGCTTCTTTCGACACATCGAAAATATGATCATTCCAATGAAGATCACATTGGATCGATATGCCCGGAACGTCAAGAGCGGCTGATTCCACAAGATCCACACCATTCATATAGAGTTGAGCTAATGGGCAATACATCCGCTTGTGGGTTAACTTCTTCCAATCGTTTTCCAAATTTTTGCTTTGGTAAGTCCAATTTTTCCTTAAATAGAGTTATAAGCATGAAAGTGAACTGCAAAGCAGAACTTTTTTGAACTTCGGGTTAGATATTGCAAGGTTTCATTATCTATGAATAATGCTTGTATCTGTCCTTTTTTTCAAAAAAGATTACCCTTGAAAATTCTTAGTCCCCTTTTTATCCCTTAAAACTCCTTTTTTATCACTTAAGAGCAGAAATTTCTAGCTTACTGGCTATATTCATAATTATCTGAAAGCCGAAAGTATTGAATATAACGAAATCCCTTGTTTGATTGAATACATTTTATGATTGCCAGCAACGAAAGCATCGGTGGAGCGACTTTTTTCTGCAATGAACAAATCTTTGAAATGAACTAATGGACTAAATTTATATGTTAACATGTAATTTGCAGTACTCGTGCATTGAATTCTACAATTTTTTAAAAACGAGCCTAGAATTGCTTCTACCAATCACGGCAAAATTTAAATATCTGGAGAAAATGGTCAAAACTATCGGAGACTATTCGAATGTATGTGACAATGATGAAAATTAATGATTTTATGTTAATAGAAATTTTTATTCACTTTTTAATCATCCATCAATGAATCGACTTCTTTAAATTTTAAAAAAAGCTTTTAAACTTATCCCTTTTGTCGCCTTTTTTAATCCCTTTTTTGTAAATAAATAGAAACGGATACAATCTATGAATAATATACATTACATACTTTGTTTTTGCTTTGACTAATCCTCTTAATTTGTACAATTCCTACAGACAGCTTATTTCTCAAGAAAATCGCCATAGGATAAACTTTTTTCTACTTTTATAAGCAAATAAAAACATTGAAAATAAAAATAAAATTTTTTCCGAAATTGGGGATACTAAGAAAGCAACAAGCGGTATAGAGTTTATAATTTGAGGTCTTAGGATAGAAATGAAATGCAACTTTTATTGAAACTTGTAAACAACAGGTATATTGTTAAAGTCATTCTACACACGAAAATAATTTTTATTTTTTAAACAGTTTATTCTCGAAAGACTTACTTTCGAAATTGATTTCATAAAAGTTCTTTACCAGCGGACGCCTTAAAAGTTACTCTTGCTCAAAATGATGAAAAGTATGTATCGCTCAAGTTTGTTTCTGGGTGTTTTTTTATAGAGTAATACAAGTTTAAATCATAATAAAACATAGTAATATATTTTTAATATCAATAAAACGGGCTTTATTGGATAGAAAATTTTATGACATTAATGTTTAAATATAATTTTGGCCATGTGACCGCCACGGCTGGCGCGTACAAGGCGCAATCTGGAACACCAATTTTTACAAACTTTTCGCAGCATTTGCGGCCGTATCTCGTCGATAACTCTTCGAATGTTGATTTCCAGGTATTCAATTGTTTGTGGGTTATCGACGTAGACAAGTGACTTTACATAACCCCAAAAAAAAAATAATCCAATGGGGTTAAATCACACGATCTTGGAGGCCAATTAATTGGGCCATTTCGTGAAATTATTTTTTCGTCAAAAGTTGCCTTGAGTAAATCAATTATAGCGACCACTGTGTGGCAAGTGGCTCCGTCCTGTTAGAACCACATATCAGCAAGATTAATACCAGCTAATTGAGGTACGAAAAAACTTCGAATCATGTTCCTATACCGTTCACCATTGACAGTAACATTCTGACCATCATCGTTTTTGAAGACATATAGGCCAATGACTCCGCCAGCCCATAAAGCGCACCAAACAGTAATTTTCTGTGGATGTAATGGTGTTTCGACAAAAGCTTGTGGATTCTCCTCACTCCAAATACGACAATTCTGTTTATTTACGTACCCATTCAACCAAAAATGGGCTTCATTGGAAAATAACATTTTGCATGGAAATTCAAAATCAGTATCAATTTGTGCTTCAGCCCATTCGCCGAATTGGCGGCGCATACGATGGTCGTTTGGCTTTAATTCCTGCACAAGTTGAATCTTGAAAGGTTTCAAGCCAAGATCTTTTCAATGCTTTCCTGTACAGCGGCTACAGATTCTTCAGTGCGCACTGTTTGGCGTCTCACGGGATGCACATTATCAGCATTAGTAAGTGTGGTCCGAAAACGATCTATTGTTCTTCGAATTACAGCTCTGAAGGACGATTATGTACGCCATAAAATGGACGAAGTGCACGATAAGTTTGACGAACAGAACCATTATTTTGATTAAGAATTTCCACAATTTGCACGCCTTGCTCTGGTGTAAGTCGATTTATTATAAGATGTCAAAGCAAATTAAACAAAAAGCAAATATCACCTGTTAAATGGTGGTCAAATAAAGCAGTGATGCCAACTCAAAGTTGTATCACTCTGTAAAAAACACCCTTTACAACAGTTGTTTTTTATTTTTTGCTGACTCCATTCAAAAACTTTACCATATTTTAGGACACAAACTACGTAAGTCTAAGACTTTGTACAAGTTAGCCATTTGCTTGACAATTTTTTGAAATAAATTTATTTTGCTTAGATACATGCAACTAAACAAAAATGGACTTACACCACTTATGCGCTGTGCAGCTCATATATCTATCTATTTATATTAAGGTGGCCCCACACCGGTTGTTCAATAAGTCTCTAGAGTAGCAATAACAAACATCATGTAATGGCTTTAAATGCTTTTTATTATTCAGTTTTTCTCCCTAAAGCTCAATACACTTGTTCCAACGGTCGTCTAATTTATGGATCCCATCGCTGTAGTGGCCTTTCGGAAGGTCTCCAAAATACCCTTCTGTCGCTGCGATCACCTCTTCGTTTGATGAAAACCGTTTTGCACGCATGCATTTCTTGAAATGTGAAAGCAGCTAGAAGTCAGAGGGAGCTAGAACTGGCGAACAGGGTAGATGTTTTAATAACTCATACTTTAACTCACTGATTTGAGCGATGATTTTTTGACTTTTGTGAGCATGACAAACATGATGAAAAAATTACTTTTTTTCTTCTGCACACCGAGTAACTTTTTCACAAATCTTTGCGTCGAGCTGAAAAAAGGTTGCAATAATATTCAGAATTAAATGTTTCTCCAATTAGGAGCAAGTCTACCAACAAAATTCCTTTTTCATCCCATAAACTGGTGCCATAACCTTCTTTGCAGTTTTTTGAACACGAACCCGTTTAAGAGCCAAAGTACCAGGTTCACACCACTCTCTCTTGTTTTGATTCAGGATCATGATCGTAGACCCAAGTCTCAACATAGTGATAGTGACCTTTTATCCTTTTAATACGCTCCAAATGTTGCTGAGCAAGTCGCATTCGAATGTCTTTTGGATCGTTCCATTGTTAGCGAATGCGGCACCAATTGTGAGCACACCCTTTTGAAACCCAAAACTTCGCTTAAATATGGCTCACACTGCATATTGAGATATCTACGGCTTCTACTAAGTCTCTTTCAGTCTTGATCTTTCAAAACCATATCCCGTATTTTTGCTATGATTTCTGGGGTTGGTGCACTTTTTGGACGTCCTTGACGTAGATCGTATTTTGTAGAAATTAACTTGCTTTAAATAGGTGAAATGATGTATGATGTATTTTACACATTGTAGATTCATATATAAAAAAAATAAACTGACCATTTCAGCTCTGGGAAGGACTTCCACCTAGCTTCTATTGATCAATTGTGTTGTGCATGTTATTAAATGTTTGATCACAAATGATCGAGAACTGGACCTACGTGTTTTATGTCGACTCCGAATGGCTTATGTTTTCAAGAAGCTTTACATGACAATTTTTACTCTCTGAGGCTTGCCATTGTCTGCAGAGAGGTGCCGACCGAACAGAAAAATTAATTCAATTGGAAAAACTTTCTGTCTAAGCTGGAATTGAACCCGGGCTACCGGGGTACTTTAGCTTAGGGGCCACGCACTCTACCCACTAGGCTACGGTCGCCATTCATATACACGTATAAAATCCGTACAAAAAGAAGAGAAAGACGTTCAGCATTTTTTCAAAGAAAGAGGAAAAAACTACTTTATTTCTTTTTTCAGTTGGCCACTCATATTGTGCTCTCTTCTGAGCGAGAAAACTAGAGGCTTATTCATTAGGAAAGTAAAAGTAATGCCAAATTAATATGAAAAATATATGTTTCTGGCATTAATCTTGGTCGAATCAACAGAGACTCCTCGACAAAAAGATAGCACATTGGAATTTTTTTAAATTTTATTGAAAGCTATTAAAACTAAAAATTAATATTTGCTATAAAGTAAGTAGATTTAAAAACAAAATGAAAATATATAGAAATTTCATTTTAAAATCGAATTTGTTGTTCAGAAAAAACAAAAACATATTCATTAGCATGACAAAAAGATAGCACAATATTATTCTAAAGCAAAAAAATTATAAGAAATCAATTTTTAATTTTTTTAATATTAGTATTGAGTGGAGCCTCCATTTGCTTTGTAACATTTAACTTTGGAGGTGAATTTTCTAGACATAGTCTGTGACGTGCTGGTAAATTTGACCCAATTTTAATATTACTAAGAAATTCTAATAAAAATAGGTTTTATCAAAATTATTTTTTGTTTAAAAACAGAATGTAACAGTTTTGCTTAAAATAAATACAAATTTCAATTTATAACTAGTTCTTCTTTTAAAGACGACAAAAATATGTAAAGAGGTGGTAAAATTTACCACCACCTCCACAGTTAAAGGTTTAAGCTTTAGTACCGTAATTTGGTAGATTTGGTTGGATTAAAAAAGTTTTTTGATGTACATATTTTCTCGGTATCGCTTCCCAATTCGTATTTATGCTACTTTTAAGTTCCTGAATGGTATTATATTGAGCATTGTTGGCATAAACTTCCCTTGCAAGGTAACACCAACAGTTTTCAATAATGTTCAGGTCAGGTGATCGTGCAGGTCACTCCGATATTTCAATATCCTGTTCTTTAAAGAAGTTTTTTACTATTCTTGCTGTATATACATCAGCATATTTTTTTTTGGAATATTAATCATGTTTTAGTTAATTGTGACCCACAATTAACTATTTCGTTATCAACTAAATTAAGATAATCTTGGCGATTTATTCTTGTGGAAACAAACTTAATTTTAGTCCTTCCAGAAAGTTCAATTCCAGCCCATACAATTACTCATCTACCCTCGTGTTGAAGACGACTTAGGATACGCTGTTTCTTCCTCAAATAGTCGAAATAAAAAGACATACTATCGGGACCGTCGAGATTAAATTTTTTTTCGTCAGTGATTACTCTGACTTAATCACTTAAAGTGATCCTCAGCAAACTTTAATCTTGCTGCTCGATGTTTGGCTGTAAGTGGCGGTTTCCTTTGTAACTTGTTGAGTTTAATTGTAGTTGATTTTTTTAAAATCCTTTGCAGGTTGCGGACATGTGTTTTCACTCCAACTGTTTCAGCAATTTTTCTGGCAGTGAGGTTAGAATTTAAAGCTAACCGAAAAATGGCGCACTCATCTCGGCGTGTAGCCACTCTTGGACATTAACTGCTAAAGGCTTTACCATAATTTTGTAGGTTTTGAATAAATTTGTACTCACTTTACGACTTTTGTTTAATTTTTTTACGATTTCACTGATTTAACTGATTTTAATGAAGACTTAAAGCAACTTGCACTTCCGCACTGTTAAGCCATTTTCAACGTCCCATTTTAATTTGAAGTATGTGGCAACTTTATTTTAAAACCTAAACTTGTTTTTTTATCGGATTATTAACACTTATTGAACTCAATCCATCATAATGTGCTATAATCTGTAATATTTTTTTCATATTTTGTTAACTAACGGTATTTCTCTCAGAATGTTTAATCATTGTGTAATTAAAAAAGAGCTCACTGCATGACCTATTACACCTAGAGAAATAGCTTAAATATTCAAAGTAAATTATATATTTGGAGAACTGTTCTAACTTTTGTCGCGGATGCATGAGAAAATGTCGAATTTTAACCACTGGCGAACTCTAATAAATATTATTCTTTAAAAAGATACATATAATTACCATTTTTAACATTTTATTGAAATATTTTATTTTACTTTGAATAAAATAAAAGTTACAATTAAATAAATTTAATTGCAACAACTTTACACACAATATTTATTTAATACATTTGCAAGGTCTGTTTCCGTACTGGCTTCAAGTCATTGTAATTGCATAGAGAGTGACATTTTGCATGTAATTCCTTTCTCTCGAGCCTTAAAAATTTGTAAAATAACGTTTTCAAGCTACTTCAAGATACTTGAGTCGAGTACGGAAACAGACCTATTGTCAACAGATGGCGCTATTCCGTTTATTCCGTATCAAACATGAATTGATTAAGTCAAAACATGCGTAGTTTTGTGAAATACAATACGAAAATTTGCAGTGATAAATACCAAATTTGAAAAAATTTAGTATAAATTTGAATAATTTAACTAAGTCGAAAGGTAATAAAGGTTGTGGTAGTCGTCATTAGGCTTGGGCATTCTAGTTCACTAAAACGATCGCTCTTTTTAGTTCAGTTGAGTTTAATGAACTAGTTCGTTCATATAGTTCTTTTAGTTCAATTAGTTCTTTCGTTTCGTGCACTCGTTCATGTTGTTAGTTCGTTAAGTCTTATAGTACGTTTGGTATTGTAGATCATTATGTATATTTTAGTTCAATAGGTCTTTGAGTTCGTTTTGTTTACTCGTTCATGATCAGGTCTATAAAATGAAACGAACTATATGAGCGAATCAATTATTAACTGTGGACATAGCAGAAATTTACATAAAAATACAAACAAAACATAAATTACATAAAAATACTACATATGGGGCATTTCACACAATATTTGCCATAAAAATTTTTTATTCCAAAAAAGTTTTTAACTGTTCATTAGTATCAGCAGGAACTAAAACATTGTTTAATACATTTTTTCTCTTTCATTTCGATCTGACTCGCAAAATCGATTGAACTAAAAGAACTAAAAGGAACGAACTAGTTCACATAGTTCATGAGTGCGAATAGTTCAATTGAACTAGTTCGTTCGTGAACTACCCAAGCCTAGTCGTCATCAGATTTGAAGATAATTTTTCTCTCATTCTTTCGTTTTTCATTGAAACTTGATTTTTATGTGGTTGGCTTAAAGCACAACCTATTTAAGCCTAGTGGCCTGCCGCTCAGATAGGATACCCGTCAAAATAACAGTTGCCTGTTTTGCAGTTGCTCAGGAAACACCACAAGGTCTTTGAGACGATTTCGGCATGGATGATGCTGTCCTCGCCAGGTGAGGAAATCACCAACGTTGCCCTGTCAAGGTTCATGCTCTGTTACCCAATTTCTCCTTTTAATTTAACGGGTCTTAATTTTAAAAATTATCTGTAAACAAGGTTGTACAGCAGCTTTTTTTCATAAAAAAATTAACACTTTTCAGTTTTATGCTTGGCAGATCCAGGTGAGGCTCAATCAAAAGCGTGCAAATATTTTAAGGAATGCAGCGTGTTATTGACAAGATGCTGAAATGCACTAACGACTGTTCACAACAAAGTCTGCCGTCTATCAAATACTCAGGGCATATTTCACACACACGCACATACGTATGCAACTTACCTGTGTCGCACAGCATCGCCATCACTATGTATGGAATGAAGAATTCATTACATTTGCGTCGTTATTTGCATATTCGAGAGCCAATTTATGTTATAAAATACATTTAAGAAATGTGTTGGCTTTTAACTTGGTCAACAAGACTTGCACGGTTCCAAATAACGGAAAAGGTGTGTTTCCTCAAGCATTACGAGTTTTTATTTTTACTTAGTTCAGCTGTGCGCTGCTTTCAAACATTGCTGATCTTAAGAGCTGATCACTTAGTTTGTTTATATGGTAATGGTAGTGGTGTGTGAGTGCGTCTGTTTGTGTGTGAGTGTGTTAGAAGCCCCAGCTGAAAATCACGACATGTCGTCTTTAATTTATTTAGCAAATAACAACTGATTAAAATGGAAAATTCGTTAACAAACCAATGACTAGACTTATGACCAAGATGACGATAATAATGATGATGAGGATGATGATGATGATCGCCAGGCAGGCGATTGCTTTTTGTTTTTATTTTTATTTTTGTTATCTCGTACACACGTAGATACCAATGTTTATTTTAGTTTTTGACGGATATCTTAACGATGTGAGCACAAAAATATATTCACATTTAAGCAACAACAATGCAAAAGAAACGCTGATGTATTCACGTCCTAGTGATAATGAGATGTGCGCCTTTTTTATTTTTCTTATAAATACCATATGCAATGGAGTAACATTTTTAGGTTAATTATGTGCTAAATGATGCTCAACAATATACAGGCAGGTACTTTTCGAAGTAGGATTGCAATATGAATCACACCCAAAAACGAGACCATTAAAAGTGCATTTCGTTTTAAACGATGAAATCAAAATAAGTCACAATATTTTTGAAAAAAAAAAAAAAAACCAAAAGACACGAAACTTGAAGTAAACACCTGATTATGAAGTTAATATTTTGAATGTTAATAAAAACAATTATTTGATTTATAAGAAATTTCACATATCAAATATAAAAAGTTGGAAGTTGCCGGCAAAATACCTTTTTTTTTATTTGCTGGCATGAACATTTTAAAAATCGATAGAATTTTGCAATAGGCTTATTTTGCAACATAGCTTTCTTAGAATTTTGTTGCTTTTTGCGTATTCTATTCCAGCAACAAAATCGCAATTGAAAAAAAATCTCGCCGCTATCGAGACTTGAACTCGCTACCTCTGGATCGTCCGGGAGAATTCTTACCCATTACGCCACGTAGGCACATTGCGTTTGTTTGTTTAGCTAATCAACATTATAGAAAAGAAATAAGTTTAAAAAAACTAAAACCCGACTACAAAGAATCACGCTCTGAAAAGTATGAAACAAGGAAATTTTCTCACCTGAAATTGTTATGTACACACTGTTCAATATTTTTTGATTACTAAATAAACAATTTACACAAAATATATTTTATTGTGTTTAATATATATTCGTAGTAGGGATATTCGATATACATCGATGCATCGGATTTACTCGATGTTTACAATTCGATACATCGACTTGATCCGATGTTTTGAAAAGCTTTTAATATACTCGATGGATCGATTTTTTTTTTCATGTAACATCGAATGAATTTTAACCACCTAATGAAATTATTAAATAAAAAATAAATAAAGAAAAATAATTAAAAAGGAAACACTGGAAATAGGCTATTAATACTGGAATTTCTATGATTGTAGAGGCTTTTTTGTTTTTATTTTTTGTAATAATTATGACCAATATTCTCATGTATTTGAATAACCAATATTCTTATGTTTATTGCGTTTATGTTTTTTAATAAACAACAACTGAATCAGAGAATGATTGTAAAAAATTTGGTTTTTTCTTTTCCTTAGTTACGGATAAAAGGCATGCGGACAAGGGCAGGGGTTTTGTAGGAGCTTTTAATAAATTAAAATAGTCATAGTTAAATTAAAAATAGTTAAGGAAGGGGCTGACTTTAGCATTGTGATGCAATGCTAGAAAAAGTACTCGATTTTGAGAAAACATCGATGTTTCTCAACGATATATCGAAAAGTATCGATGCACTGTCTCGATGCATTACATCGAAAAAAACATCGATGTATTTTCCAAATGGACTCCCCTAATTCGTAGTAATGTACAGAAGATATACGTTACAGTATGTTATTTTATATATACCTCAGTAAAATAATTATATATGCAACACTTCAAATGCAATTCTAAACAAACATAACTTCATTTGTTTTTATATTTTTTTTTATTGAAATATTATTAAGGAATTATATGTAAAACCAGATGATTTTATGGAATAAAACAAGAAATATATATAGATTTCATAAAAGCATATGTCTTCCTTTCTTATATATTACTTGGTTAAGCCTGAAAGGCATGAAGTACATCAACTATCTGAGGATGGAGCCATCGATTTTCTGCCATTCCTCTTAAAGAACTGTTTTCAGATGCTTCATCGGCTCGAACTGGCGCCCGTTTTTATAAACTTGGACCGAAAGAATGCCCCACAGGCTTTTGATAGGATTCAAGTCATGACTAACAGCAGGTCACTACAGTACGGGTATATTTCAGATTTATTGAAAGTCATTTGTGGCTCGGGAAGAATTTGTTAGTGCGTTGTCCTGCTGAAAAGTCCAGTTATCCTGGTATTTATAGCACATGAACTCAATAAAAAACATCATCTTATAACTCAATATACATTTGTGCATTCGATTTTTACGAAATAAAATACAGGGGAGACTTTCAAAGTATCTGAAACCGGCTGAAATCATCAATGATCCCCGCCCATGGTTACGCGCATACCTGATTTGTCGTGGCTATCGCAAATTGTGCCGGTATTTCTGGCAACCGTTGGACCCGTCAAGGTTGAACCTTTTCTCATCACTTAATATGACATTTCCAAATTCTTTCTCACAAAATTTTTATATTTCGGCATATGCTAGACTGGCCGCAATGTGTCATGGTTGAGGCCTGGGTTGAGAGAAGGGCGATTCATAACTGACGTTGGCATTTTCATCCAAAATTTGTTGGATTCTGCTTCAAGTAACCCTTAGATCCAAATGCGTAGCAATTTTACCACAACTCATCCCTTGCTGCACAGCAAGACGTCGAAATCATCTTTTGTGCCATTGCACTATGGGTAAAACGTGGCTATTTTTGGCATAAATTCAATTTTTTTTTTTGTTTAAAATTTAAAATCTGCTTTCGTTTTTTTGAATTCGTATACTCTAACGGTTATATAAACGTTTTTTTTATAATTTTTATGTTACACCCTGTTATTTTATGAAAGGAAAAAGTCAGCTGTTTCAAGGTTGCATTATGAACAGAAAATGCGCGCGAAATTTTTACTAACTTTGATCGTGAGTAAAACATTAATTGTAAACATTGTGAAAAAGTTTAAATATGGAAGAAGTTAGACAAGGAATGTAAAACAATTTGTGACCATACAGCTGATCGCATACTTGAAATGCAGAAGGACGTCCTTGATGTTGCTGCACCAACACATTGCAAATTAATTGTAAGTTATGGGTTCGATGGTTCGACAGGACAGAGTTCATATAAACAACGTTTTGAATTGGATGAACATATTGGACTAGACCATTCACTCTTTGTGACAACCATAGTTCCATTGAAATTAATAGATGAGCTAAATAGAGTTATTTGGCTAAATAACTCTCCACAGTCTGTCAGATTCTGTCGGCCTCTAAAAATGGAATTTATAAAAGAAACTACTGAACTTATTTAAGTGAAAATAGTAAGTTAGATATTCAAATTAAAAACATCCAAGAACACATCTATGTACACAAGGGCAAAAACATTCTTGTTAAATATGAAGCACATATGACTCTTATAGATGGTAAAGTTCTGAATATTTTAACTGGTACCTACTCATGTCAATCCTGCCCACTATGTGGTGTTAAGCCAAATCAACTGTTAAAAACCGATGACTTCAACTCGAAAATCTTTGGCGTTAAACCAAATAATCTTAAATATGGCGTAAGCCCTTTACATGCATGGATAAGATTTTTTGAATTTGTATTAAAAATCTCGTATAGAATGGAATTAAAGATATGGCGTGTTAAAAATGATGACAAAGTCAAAGTCTCTTTGCGAAAACAGTACCTTCAAGAAAGGTTGTGGACGGAAATGGGTCTCAATGTAGACAAACCCAAACAAAATGGTAGTGGAAATAGCAACGACGGAAATACTGCAAGAAGAGCATTTAGAAATGTTGAGCTTTTATCTTCCATTTTAAATTTCGATTTAAATATTCTCAAACACTTTTACATTATATTGATTGCCATCTCTTGTGAATATAAGAATGATACAGAAAAATTCAAAAACTTTTGTGGCCAAACATTCAATATGTATTTTGAAAAGTATTCTTGGTATCCAATGTCTCCAACTGTGCACAGAATTTTGGTACATGGGCACCAAATAATGGATACTTGCATACTGCCTGTTGGAGTTCTAGGAGAAAATGTATCAGAAGCGAGAAACAAGCTGTATAAAAGCGACAGGAGATCGCATGCAAGAAAATGTAGCCGATTGGATAATATGACAGACGTTTTTAATAGAGCATTGGATTCTTCAGACCCATTAATGTCCATCCTAAGTTTAGCAAAACGAAAAAATACCAACAAAAAGAAGAGCCTGCCCAGAGAAGTCATTGCCCTTTTCAAAACACCTGGTATTGACTTTTCAGACACATTAGAAGGTGATGAGAATGAAAATGAAGCAGAAGACGATGAGGCCGACGAAATTGATAGTTTTGGACTGGAGAATATTGAGTTGGAAAAAGAAAATGAAGACGATTAACTAGAAAATCTATATTCATATATGGTTTGTAAAATGACAAAGGCATATTAGTATTTGTCTCATATGGTTTTTTTTTTCAGTGATCCGGTTGAGCCAACGTTACTTTAATTCAACTTACCTTTATTCAACTATCTTATTCAATAATTTAAGCTTTAACAAAGTTTTTGGAAAATAAAATGTACGCCTAATTTAAATATCCCCGGTCTTTAAAGGGTTAATGAGCAGTTGTATACCTTAACAAAAAGGCTGAAGCCTTGTCTATCATCTGACTCTACCAAAAAATAAACACATTAAATTTAAGTGGTTTTTCCAAAAAGTAAGGTTAAGAAATTGTTTTTTTAGTACTGGCCCCTAATGGGTTAATATAATAAAATATTTTTAGATGCAAACTTACAGATTCTTGAAACAGCTTCCTAGTGATATATATTTCAAATAACGAAAATAAAAAATGCCGAGGTGCACCCATGAAGAATTTATGCCAAAACCTGTCCTAATGTTTTAATGGGTAGGCGGAAGAAGGCGTGGTCCAAATAAAAAAAACCAAAACTCCATTTTGATGTTAGTTAAATTCGTGCAAAATTTTAAAGGTCTAGCTTTAAAACTACAATTAATGCCAAAAATATCGCTATTTTGCCCATAGTGCATTGGTCAATCACGGATATTCTTTCGCTACTCTTGGTTATAGCATAGTTGCCAGGGTATTTTAAACAATTTGTTATGGTGTTTCAATGACGATTTGTCCTAGCAGCTATACCGCTTACTTTTATACCAGCTTTATTTAAGCCTTTTATATTTCAACGATTTTTTTCAGATATAGTGGTTCCACGTGGCATTTTTATTTGAAAAATAAAATAACTCTAAAATGTGCTCATATATTGTTCCAAAAATGTATTACCGTTATGTTTATGGGTTTTCTTACTAAGGTTATCAAAAAATTTCGTAATTTCTACGTTTAAAGCAGTTAAAACAAAAACAAAGCAATTGTGCACATATAAATATTTTCTATTGCACACGCGAGATTTCACACTTTTCTCGATTAACGGTACTACGAATACATCCTTTATAAAAAAATTTGGCAAACTCAAAAAAATTGTGTTTATAAACACAGGGAGAAAAAATAAAACTTATTTGTGCACATATAAATACTTTACTAAGGTATATAAAGGGTGTCCAAAAAATTAAAATAGTTTCGATTCTCGATTTCTGGGCATTTTCCATTTCCTTTATACCTTAAAACTTAGCAAATCTTAAGCTCGATAGGTTTATGTTTGATCGGCCCGGATTGACTTTGAATACGCCGAATGTATGGAAAATATCGATATTAATTTAAAATTAAAATTTTGATTGCAAAAGTTGCCCTAAGATATGATTTCTGTTAACTTAGGCCTTTTTCACACTTGGTCAACGCAACTCCAACTCAAGTTGCTAGCCTGTGCATTTATACCGGAACCTTCAGATTAAGCAACTTCCACGCAATAAGTTCTCGACACGTTCTCAACCTGTTCAACGCAACGCGGCTTTCCGCAATTTTCATCAGCGACGTGTTGCATCAGTTTGTTTGTTTTGTGAATTCAATTATTTGTAGTGCAGTACGCTAGATATTAATCAAGGCGAATAAGTTAATTAATTAGTTCCTTTTTTCATTAATAGAATCTAGAAGAAGAAGAAATAGTTTGCAGGATGAATGAGCCAGTGTTACATATTAAATTAGTGCAAGAGGTCGAAAAACATGAGTTATTATATAATTACAATTATTATATGTTGCATGACTTTTGAAGCAAGTCTGAAAGCACTCGGTTTATAGTAGCATTGCTTTTCAACTTTTTCACTGTTGCGTTGAAGTTGCGTTGAAGTTGCGTTGAAATTGCGTTGACCAAGTGTGGAAAAGGCCTTAATGTTAATGTTGCATGGTGGAGATACGTACTTCGACCTAAATGCGATCTATTGTACCTCCCCCTTAAAGCTCCGCTGGGTTGGCGGATTACAGTTTTTGCTAACTTGCTTATATTAAAATGTTCTGACATAAATTAATTTAAAGGTAGCAACTGAAATAAAAACGAATGGAAAAATTATTTCATATAGTTAAAATACTTTATTTGTTATATCAATTCTGACTTTTTATAAAATGGGTATATTTTGTGGTAGTATTCAACTACTTGAACCAATATGTTTTTTTTTCTTCATCGTGAGAGCTTTGTTGAAATTTTCAATGAATTAAACTCCACTTTCAGCGGTAAAATTAATGATTAAAAGGTCATTACAGAAAAACAGCCTACTTCAATCCGATCCGATCCGAAGAGTGAAAATTTGAAAAATCTGGAGACAGTGCAAGTAGGAAAGTATTTCGTTTTATGGGAAACCGACAAATTTTCTGGATTTGTAATATAATTTAAATCTTGATTTGGTGCTGCAATAACATTCGTGCAACCAAACCAGGCTCTAATTTATATCTGCATCAAAAATATGCAAACGTGGCATATTTCGTTTACTTCTTTGGCAGGAAACTTATATCCACTTGTTGGACCAAGAGTGCGAAAGTTTCCACATTCACCAACAAAAAATAAGAGCAAGCTCTTAGAATTTTATGTAACCGTCGCGAATGTGTGATTCGGATACTTTTGTGAGAAAAAACTTTTTATGCAATTACACTCTATATCTTGTAATTTTTCACATTTAACATAATCTTTCAGATCGCTTTTAAACGACATTTTGTCAATTGTTGTCCATGCTTTTGAAAATATATTGAAAGTGGAAAACTAAGGAGCAGATGTGGAAGACATTTTTAATTAAAAAACACTTCGTGATGCAAAATTGAGTCATTTTGGATTCATGGATTTCTGTAAAAGAAGACATGCTCTAGCTTTATCGCCCGTATTGCTGGAAGTAGTATCATATCATCCCATTGCAAGTTCTCGATCGGAGAGTGTCCTTTTTACTAACATGCTGCTGCTATATTTTCTCCACTAGAATACGGAACTTTTGGTGACCAAAGAACTTTGACGATCCATTCCAACATACAAGTTAGCAATGCTTTAAACTTTTTTGTTGCCAATGAACTGCATCTTTATATACAAAGAAAAAAAAAAGCCTGAATGTGGTGCGAGATAAGGTAGCAATTGATTTTACCCATATCAAAAAATAATTTTCTCTCACGACGTTCAGCCTACGTTTCGTTGCACATAAAGATGCAGTAAGTCTGGTAGCAACTTACCGTCTTAGTATAGCAACCATTGCAATAAAAATAATTACAATATATACATTTGTTACTTAATTAATTAATTAATATTACTTGAAAAGTCATACAAGGCAAAAGTAGTAGAAGTAATACGAAAAATCTCTGAAGTATTTTTGTTTGTTACTAAATAATGTGCAAGCTTATTTCGTGCAAGACAACTCAAAATTGTAATTTTTGGAAATAGTCATTTTATAAGGTTCACACCTTAAATCATAAAAAAGTATTGATGCAATATAAATTATTAATAGAATGGCTAATAATACAGTTACATAATTCGTATCTTCCATATTTCATTTATAAAACTTCATTTTTAAACTGGGAAGATAATTTTATACAAAACTGTGTGTTATCGTAGATTGTAGAAAAATTCACCGAAAAAGTAGTTTCTCATTATTTTGAGATTTCAACGTCATTTCGGGTCGGATAAGCTCGGGCCCAAATTTTATTTTACAAACTTTACGGAATAATGAAACCCAAAAAAGCCCGGAAATCAAAAATGACACCTTTAATATACATATATATTTTTAATTTATTTTTTTTTTATTTAAGCTAATGTTTGCATATAAGACAGGTCCATTATCATAGTCAAAATAAAAGACGACTCTAAGTTTAGTATAAGCATTTTTGACAATTTTTTAATATAATATTTTGTCAAAAAGCTTGCACTAAATTGGCCTACTGTGCTTGATCTGTACTTTTGCATCAGTCGTTTGGTCGTGGAAGTGTTTGTGTTTTGAAATGGACTATCGTGCGAGGTAACATGCAGTCCGTGCTACTAAGTAGATTCTTCGTAGATTTCGAAAAGTACAATGACCAACATTTTGAAAGAGCATGTTGCCAGCTGACGTGAGGCGCTGTGCCATTTTTCTGGCTATTAGTTTTGCGTGTATGAGCACGGGGTCCATACATAGAATAGTTTTAAGCGCTTTAGTTGGAGTTGACTTCAGTGCCCCCGTGATGCATAGCGCTGCCTGCCGCTGAGTTTTCTCCAAGTACCAGAGGTATGTTGATTTGTACACAGCCGGCCACCACACAATCGTTCCATATAGTAGAATAGGACGAACTACCGTTACATAGATCCAGTGTATCAGAAAGGGCGAGAAACATCTTCTTGAATGTGTAAATCGCAATAGTGGCTTTCTTCATCCTTTCTTCTACATTGATTTTCCATATCAGCTTGCTGTCCAGGACGACTCCAAGGTATTTTGTGTGTGTTTTCGGTATGAGACATATGTCGTTTAATTTTTTTTTTTATATTTTCCGACTTCAAGTCTAGTCCAAAAATTTTTCTTTATTCCAAGAAATTTTAAATACACTCAATGCGCTCAAATCTCCATAAAATATAAAATTTATAATTGATGCAAAACTAAACTCGAATCATGATGGTATGTAGAACGAACTAGAAAAGCATTTTAATCGTTGTCGCATCAGTTTACTTGGAACGTGCACGCATCTTTCTACTCTTACGCTTCAACCTACGCATACGCTTCTTACGCCACTGTAGTATCCACTGTGGTATCTTTTCTTTCTTGTGTCTTTTCGTGACCGACTGAATTTGACCATCTAAGTACTTCTTTGAGTGTACTCTCCATTATGAAGCATACTGTTGATAGACATTTCCCTACTAATTATGCTGATGTCGTCTGCATAGGCTGTTATCTTCGGGGCTATACCTGCAAACTTTGTGAGTAGTTCACTGGCGACAAGATTCCATAGTAAGGGCGTGAGGACCCCATCCTGGGGTGTCCCACTGCGAGCTTCCCTTTCCACGGATTTGGTGCCCAACTCAGTTCGAACTCTTCTGCAGTTGAGCACCTTGTCTAACCATAGATTTATAGCTGGTGGTGCCTCTTTTGCATGTAATCCATTAAAAATTTCGGTACTATCCATATGATACTATACAATATGATACATTGTTGAATGCACCTGAGATGTCTAGAAAAACACCGAGTGCGTATTCTTTGTGGTGGAGGGCTTTTTCTATGGTTACTACTAAGAAGTGTAGTGCCGTTTTAATCGATTTTCCTTTCGTGTACGCATGCTGGTTGGTTGATAACTGGATTGTATCATTCCTTAGGTGCAAGTCAATCAGTTTCTCAAGGGTTTTGAGTACAAAGGAGGTTAGACTTATTGGACTGTAGTCCTTCGGGCACAGATAGATGGCTGCTCTTACCTGCTTTTGGCAAAAATACATCCCTTGCTGTCCTCCAGGCCACAGGTACATAGTTTAGCCTGATACATCCGTTAAATATATTCTCCAGCCACGGGACGACTCGTGATTCGACCGTTTCCAGCATGACAGGAATTATATCGTCTGGTCCTGGAGATTTGTATCCCGAGAACGAGTTTATAGCCCATAGTAATCCTTTAGTATTTCATAGACGTTATTAGGTTGTGTGGAACCTGTAGTGGGTTTGTCCTGTGTCTTCGTATTGCGGCAATGTTTAGGGCTTCAGCACAGTCAGGAAAATGTGCTTTTAAAAGCACTTCGAGAGATTCCTGACTGCTCTCCGTACATTGACCATTGTATGTGCGTACCTGGCTCTAAACGACTGCTTTTAAAGTAGCTTCCTGCGCCTTGCTGTATCCGTACTTTTTTCTATGCTTGAGCAAAAGTTCTTCCGGGAGTTTCTTTTGCTCTGCGCACGTTTGTTTAAAAAAGTTTGAGCCTGCATTGGCATTCCCCCCAAATTTCCTCTTGGTCAGCTAATTTATCTAGTTTGCAAAAATCTTTTAGGTCACGTCCTTGCTCTTTAAGATTGGGACTTCACCATGGTGGTCTGATCTTACGCTTCGTTCTAGTGGGTTTGCAAGAGGAGTGAAAGCGCCTTGAGAAGATGGACCGAGAGAATCTTCAGAGATCTCTCAATGCCCTTCTAAGTGCTAATTTGTTTGGGAGATGGTAACTTTGTCTCGCGGTTCTAGTAAGTATTTCTGGGGTTTCTTAAGATCTTTTGAGCTTGAGTGTAGTTAAAACTTACATAGAAGCTAATATAATTGTGGTCAGAGGAAGAGGGCTGTTCTAGCGCCCTGCAATCTATAAGCAGAGTGTTGTTATCAGAAAGCCGTTAGGTCTAACACATTCAACGAGGTGGTGCCTACATAAGTTGGTTCCTCACCAATGCTAGCTACACTACGTAATGTTGTAAAATAAAGTTAAGTGGACACATCCTCGATATTTGTTGTCTGGGCTGCCCCACGCTGGGCGGTTTTCGTTGACATCTGCTCCGATGACAATTGCTTGCTTCTTCCCGCCGGTGATGGCTAGCAGACTTTGGAGCTCATCTGGTGGTGCGTTGTCGTCGTGTGCCATGTAGCATGAGGCGATCAGGAGCGGCTCATCCGCGTTACCCTCTAGCGCTACGACAGTGAGGTTGTCATACCCTTTCATAGGCCTTGGAGTGTCGGGGGACCCAGTGCAGAGTTGGATAATCATTGCACTTCAGGGTCTTTATTCCATTGAGCCAACCCGCTCCCTCAAAGGTGGGCATGGGGGCGTCACGTTGGATTCCAACCTTGCGATCATCACCTCGAGAAGCTTCATCTCTACGGACTTCTAACTCTGGAGAGTCATATTACCTTGGATATCGCTCCGGTAGATCAGTGCTACGATCAAGTGTCATTTAGTTACATCAGTGGCCTTGGCTCTCATGTTTAGGCTGCAGGTTTGTGTTTGCGATCGGTTTCGGCCTCTATCGTTTTTGGCGTTTTTGAGCAGCCTGCTCTTCTACTCTGTTTGCGAACTGTGAAGTCGTAGGAGCAGAGCTTGGTCTGCTCGCGAAGTGTATGCGGCCCTCTTCCACCTTTAGCTTAGCCCAGGCGAGCGACTTCTTCTCCTTGGAAGAGAGATCGATCTTGCCTAACAGCCGGCTGCAGATTTTAGTTGGCCTTGGCTTTCATCCCCTCCCTAGACTTGGTCTTGGGCCCTTGTCCCCGGTGAGAGGAGAATCCTGTTTTCGTCAACTAATTTAAGAGAGCATGCGCTTTCGTGGTCCGAGTCTGCATCGACTATGGCACCTTTGTGCAGTAGTGTGTGTATGTAAAATAAAATGAAAATACTCACAAACGTAAAACTTGAGCTTCACTCGTTAGTGAAGTTAATCAAAGTAGGTGCATTTTTTGTTATTGATTTTTTAATACATTTCAATTTCATTTTTTTTTTTTTACATCATATAAATTTAACAAACGTAGACATTTTTTTGAGGCAGTTGTTCACTTGTCGGCGCATATTATGATCATTTTGAGATAGAACACACTATGGGCCAATTTTAATAATCGAGATTTCCTAAATATTTAAAAACTAGATGTGTTTTTTTTATTTTACAGGAGCATAAAAACAAGTTCAACATCAGAGTAACCTGATGATATTAGCTTTTTAATGCTAGATTCACATTTTAAAAATGTTTATTTATCCATGCGACAATTTTTGTTTTTCTTGTTAAGTCTTGAACGCTTCTCTTTCATTTTGTTCTTTTGGCAAAATATTGGCAGTACATTTATTTTCTTATAAAAAAATGACACGAACTTGACTGAACTGGCCTGTGGCTATAACATCATCTTTAAATGTAACTAAGAAACAGCAACAATTACTAAATAACAAATAATATTTAAATAAATTACTGCAGCAATAATTGCCCAACGCCAAAGTGCTGACCGCTTTTTTTGCTGCGCTATATGCGAATGGTAAATATTTGGAAAGGATTTGTTTGTTTAATGTTTGCACACACACACCTAGCGTGGTGTTAGTTGGTGTTAGCTTTTTAATTATAAAATATTAAACCATGCACTCACACTTGAATGCGTCAGTGGGACTGCGGGTGGCTGTGTCCAGGGGTGACATTGTCGTAACGACCATTACGACTGTAGCACTTTTTGGATAAACAACAGTTTTTGCTTCTTTCTTATGCACCACTAATTGATATCATGCAAATATAATGGAGTCAAAACAATGTTTATATCATATGTATAATTTATTTAAACTTTGAATGAAGAAAGAGTGTATGGTTATTGGCTTGATTGTGGTTATATTATTAATAAAATATAGACAAATTATATAGAATATAAAAATTATATTACCAGAAATAGGCGTCTTCCATTCTAGAAATGAGACAATGACTATACCGCCAATGAATTAGTATGAAAAAATTTAAATATCCGCATCATGGTCACATCTAACCCAAGTCTTTTGGCCGAAGAACTAGCACAGGATACAACGATATTTTATAGTTTGCATAAATAAAAGTACTTAAATAGTCTAGTTGTATTTGGTACAGAAACTTTTCAAATCGTATTACATTTACGAAACATTTGCGAAAAAGAAAAACTACATTTGTGAAACAGTGCATGTTTATGTATAAATTGCTTAAATTAATAAAGTAAATATGTTTCTCTTAGATAATATCATAAAATAATAAGTTTTAATTTTTTGGTCACGGTACACTTTTCTGTGGAAAAGCCCATATAATATATATACAATTTCATGCTTGTACAAACAAATAATCTTTTTCAAACATGCAAAGTAACATTTTGAAATGTAAAAGTTCATACAGAAAAATATTTACATCTTCTATACGAAAAACAAATATTTTGTAACGAGTTTCAATATAAAAAGTTAAAACTTTAATCTCAAAGGAGGAAATCCTTTTTTTATTTAATATTTCTTTTATCCTTTTAGTTTCACTTAAATCGAACACCATCTATATATTGCCCACTTTGGTAAGAGTTAAAAGTTCTGCTTTCCAATATCTTTATTAAAGTTTAACGCTTTTTAAATACTATACTATAAGGCGCCTCACGCTCCTTAGAAAAAAAAAAAGTTGTTCGGCACAAATACTCAAAATAATCCTTGGCTTATGTTATGATGATTCCCCAAATATTTCGACTCTAGCGATATGGTTTGAAATAACCTCTAAAAATCGGGTTTTTGTAAAAATATTGGCTGGAGTAATAATTGTGCAAAAATTAGCTGTCAGAAATAAAAAGCCGAAAAAAAATTATAAGCTCTTCCAATCTGCACCAAAAAATTGTAAATGTTTGCAATCAGATAAGAGATAACGCTGTTTTTCATGCATGTTTTTAATATTTTTTTGTTTTATTTCAATACAAAAACTTTTGAAATTCAAATAACTTCATTACTTGTTTTTTTTTAATTTCTTACAATATTTTTTTTAAGTAGATGTTTATTTTATAATTAATATTATAATTTTAATACATATCAATCTAAGCACATCTTACTTGGAATCAATGTGAGCACTCAAAACCTTTCCAACGATATCTTGAAAGAGAAGATCGCATTAGAAATAATTAAGTTTTTGGAATTTTAGTGAGAATAAATTAAAAAAATGCATGAAAAACAGCATTATCTTTAATCTGAATGCAAAAATTTTAATTTTTTGATGCAGATTGAAAGAGCTTTTTTCTGGCTGTAGTTTTATGCGGCAGCCCAATGTGCACAAAAACGGATGCGGATCCGTTACGAACCCGTTACGAGTCCGTCAGTACGCACTACGCTCTCTTATGTTTCGACGGACCCGATACGAACCCGTTACGAATCCGAAAAAAGAGTCTGAAACGGATTCGTATCTGAAGCCCGTTACAGATTCGTTTCTGAAGTCCGTTCTGAGTTCGAGGCGGATCCGAAAAAATGGAAAAAGCAATTCGTATTTTTGAGAGGAATCGCTCTTATGTTTTGACGGACCCGTTACGAACCCGTTACGAATCCGTCAAAAAAGTTATCACAACGTTAACATAAAAGACAGTCTTAAATTTGTTTTACAATTTCTTATTTTATTTTCAGTGGATTAGGGATACGAAATACAATTGTGTACTTATTTTTATTTTAATCAACTTTTTTATTTCATTAGGCTCGTGCTCCTCAAGCTCTCCTTCAAATCGAAGAAAAGTACTTGTCAGAATTTTTAAATAATTATCATTAGTGATCAAGTTAAATGTGACTATAGGATAGCCGTACACAAGATATTTTTCGGAAACTTTTTTAATTGCGTGGATTTTGTATGCTTTGTCATTATAGCAGTAAAAGTTATTGGGATGCTTCAATGAAAAATAATGTTTAGCTGTTTGAAGAAACAAGTATGAGCCATCCTGGAACTCACCAACATTGTACTCGTTTGTTTGATATTTTGAATTAATTTTTTTACCATTTAAACTAGCCTCCACTACTCTCTTATAAATTTGATTACAAACTAATTTTTTTGTTTTAATTTTTGTTTAATTTCCTGCAAAAAGTTTTCGAATTTGAATGCGTCAAACTTGTTTAGAGAACCTATATTTTTAACATCTGTAGCTAAATGCGTCAAACGAGTCCGTTGCGAGTTCGCATTATTTAAAAAAAAGAGTCTGAAACGTCTGTTTCGTATATGAAGTGCGAAATGGATTCGTATCTGAAGTCCGAAACGGATTCGTATCTGAAGCCCAAAACAGATTCGTATCTGAAGTCCGAAACGGATTCGTATCTGAAGTCCGAAACGGATTCGTATCTGAAGTCCGTAACGGATTCGTAACTGAAGTCCGTAACGGAGAGAGGAATTTCATACGAAAAAGGATCCGTTCCGGATGCGAAACGCAATCCGTTTTGGACAAAATGTACGAAGAAGTGAGTTCGTTACGGATTAGTAACAGATCCGTTTGGCACACTGGGAGTTTATTTTTTATAACTATTACACTAGCCAATATAGTTACAAAAAACTTGATTTTTAGAGGTTATTTCAAACAATTCCAGCTTACGGATGGCTATCGCTAGAGTCGAAATATTTAGGGAATCATCATATCATAAGCCAAGGATTATCTTGTGCAGAACAATTTTTTTTCGAGAGGTGCCTTACTATACCATATATCTACTATAATAAATTGCGATATTTCCTTACTATGATTTTCAGCTGCTAATACCAGAGCAAAAAATAACATACCGAAATTTTGCAAATATAGATTTTAGCTCTCTTCAAACAAAGCTCAATCATGTCGACTGGACATAATGTCAATTCGTTATTTGAAAAATATGTTCCTCCTAAAACTAAAGCTATAAGACACTATCTAAGGCCCTGGTTATCCAGTACCATTAAAAGTTTAATATAAAAAAATAGTGTAGCGTATGATAAATAGAAACGTCTCAAAACACCCGAGCGCTATAGTCTTTTCCAAATATGCAGAAACAATCCCAGTGAACCAAAACAATCTTTTTTAATTCCCTTATGAACCTTTTTGGGTAGAAAACTTCATTTTCACAACTCAAAGTGAAACATTTTTTAAAGTGAGTTTTTGCAGTAACAATGTCACAACTCAAACAGACACTTGCAAAAACATTGCTTAAAAATTCACTATTGACTCAAAAATAATAATTTATAATTTTTTTGGTAGAAAATATATATCAATTTTCAGTCTACCTTTACAATTAATGGTCGTTTGTCATTTGAAAATTTCATAAGGCTCTTCTGAAAAATACTAAATTTTGAGTTGTGACATTCTGTATGTATATCCACGCATGCATATCCGCATAACGGGGCTTAACTATAAGTTTATTTCTTTCAAGCGCTTATAAATACATAATAAAAATATTTTGGAATGAAATCAGAAAATTCAGAAAGGAAATCGTGGCTACCGAAAATACAAATTTTTACCGGCTGCTGTTTAACCGATAGTTTTTCGATTATATCCCAGTGTGCCAAACGGATCTGTTACGAATCCGTAACGAACTCACTTCTTCGTACATTTTGTCCGAAACGGATTGCGTTTCGCATCCGGAACGGATCCTTTTTCGTATGAAATTCCTCTCTCCGTTACGGACTTCAGTTACGAATCCGTTTCGGAATTCAGATACGAATATGTTTCGGACTTCAGTTACAAATCCGTTTCGGACTTCAGATACGAATCCGTTTCGGACTTCAGATACGAATCTGTTTCGGGCTTCAGATACGAATCCGTTTCGGACTTCAGATACGAATCCATTTCGGACTTCATATACGAAACAGACGATTCAGACTCTTTTTTTTAAATAATGCGAACTCGCAACGGACTCGTTTGACGCATTTAGCTACAGATGTTAAAAATATAGGTTCTCTAAACAAGTTTGACGCATTCAAATTCGAAAACTTTTTGCAGGAAATTAAACAAAAATTAAAACAAAAAAAAATTATTTTGTAATCAAATTTATAAGAGAGTAGTGGAGGCTAGTTTAAATGGTAAAAAAAAATAAATCAAAATATCAAACAAACGAGTACAATGTTGGTGAGTTCCAGGATGGCTCATACTTGTTTCTTCAAACAGCTAAACATTATTTTTCATTGAAGCATCCCAATAACTTTTACTGCTATAATGACAAAGCGTACAAAATTCACGCAATTAAAAAAGTTTCCGAAAAATATCTTGTGTACGGCTATCCTTTAGTCACATTTAACTTGATGACTAATGATAATTATTTAAAAATTCTGACAAGTACTTTTCTTCGATTTGCAGGAGAGCTTGAGAAGCACGATCCTAATAAAATAAAAAAGTTGTTTAAAATAAAAATAAGTACACAATTGTATTTCGTATCCCTAATCCACTGAAAATAAAATAAGAAATTGTAAAACAAATTTAAGACTGTCTTTTATGTTAACGTTGTGATAACTTTTTTGACGGATTCGTAACGGGTTCATAACGGGTCCGTCAAAACATAAGAGCGATTCCTCTCAAAAATACGAATGGCTTTTTCCATTTTTTCGGATCCGCCTCGAACTCAGAACGGACTTCAGAAACGAATCCGTAACGGACTTCAGATACGAATCCGTTTCAGACTCTTTTGGCGGATTCGTAACGGGTTCGTAACGGGTCCGTCGAAACATAAGAAAGCGTAGTGCGTGCTGACGGACTCGTAACGGGTTCGTAACGGATCCGCATCCGTTTTTGTGCACATTGGGATTCTGATATCTGACACCCATCGACAAAAAACCTTCGCACACGAATAATTGCAACTGTTCACCTTTTGGCAAAAAAGCTTTAAGCTTTTAGAGCTTCTTGGGTTCAACTTTTAAAAAATGTTTTTATTGTTATTTGTTTTGTGCTTTATTTGTTCAAAATTGGCGCCAAATTTATTGAAAAACAGCTGCTACCGGACGTTTTAATACGAGTGCAATAAATTAAATTTAAAAGCTATGGTTTTGTCATTGGAATTGAAGGGTGAAATTGTAGCTTTACATAACCAAAACGTCTCCAACAGGAAAAAAGCACGTAGCGTTAATACAAATGAATGGAGTGTACGTAATGTCACAAAAAATTACAATGCCGGTTTGTCCATTTTTCAACATTCCGACAGTCTAAATTTAACTTATTTGGACCTGATGGTGGCGACCGTAGCCTGGTGGGTAGAGTGCGTGGCCCCTAAGCTAAAGAACCGCGGTAGCCTGGGTTCAATTCCAGCTCAGACAGAAAGTTTGTTCAATTGAATTAATTATTCTGTTCGGTCGTCACCTCTCTGCAGACAATGGCAATCCTCAGAGAGTAAAAATTGCCATGTACAGCTTCTTGAGAACATAAGCCGTTCGGAGTCGGCATAAAACAGGTAGGTCCAGTTCTTGGTAATTTTGATCAAACATATAATAACACGCACAACACAATTGATCAATAGAAGCTAGGTCAAAGTCCTTCCAGGGGCCGAAATGGCCAGTTTCTTTTTTATTATTTTTGGACCTGATGGTGGATTTTTGTACGTCGCAGAAAAGGCGAGCGCTATTCGGAAAAATGTGTATTACCAACAGTGAAGCATTCTTCCTAAGTGAAAATTCGTGAAACTAGCCACCTAAAACAAGAAGTCGTAATTTTTATATCTTTTATGAATATTATTGAAGTGTATATGAAAAAAAAGAAATTGCAATTTTTTTTTAAGTTTTTTTTTTCAATGAGTTACAAAGAATTTAGTTTTAGGCCACTGTTTTAGTAAAATTAATTTTGTTTAGTAAAATTAATTTTGTAAAATTAATTTTGTAATTAAGTAACGGCTTGTTAAAATTTCTTGATTTTTGGGCCAAATACTCGTAATACACGTTAAATTACAAAAATGATTTTTTTTAAAAATAATTTTTCTTTAAAATTAATAAGTTTTTTATAAATTTTTTTTTGAAAAAAAACGTTCTGGACCTCAGAAAATTTTTAAAAAAATATTACATACTAATACAAATTTAGAAGTGATACGTTAAAATAAAAATGTAATGCCACAAAAACAAATCTAGAAAAAAATTATAACATACGCTATTTAAAAGACACGTGCCAATAAAAAAAAGGACAATCTCTTACTTTTTCTCCAGATATTGCGAAAAATGTGTTTCAGTTGTATGGGAGGTACCACGCCCACTTGTCGAATCATGCCTTAATTTAATACATATCCTCCAAGTAACGTATTTGATGATTGCCTAAGTTTTTGTTGTTGTGGCGTTACTGGTTCTCTAGATATTGCTAAAAATGTGATACATTTGTATGGGAGGTGCCACTCCCTTTGTCCAATCACGCCTTATTTTGACACATTTCCTTTAAATGATGCAGTTGATGACTGACTAAGTTTCTATTGTCATGGCTTAACTGGTTTTTCAGATATTGCGAAAAATAAGATACATTTATATGGGAGGTTCCACGCCCACTTGTCCAAATATTTTAAAAACCCTGTTTTTGTTCTTTTCTGTGCCTAAATCACTAAAACAGTCATCAAAATAATTTATTCCTTCTAGTTTGTACCAATCATTCATTGTGCAGTGCTCTGTACGGCTCGCACAAGACAGGTAGTGCAGATTTAAAACATTTCATAACAGACTTGTTTATGGAGAATACATTATTTTTCTTTTATTGTATTATTTCTAAATTTGTATTAGTATGTAATATTTTTTTAAAAATTTTCTATGAGGTCCAGAACGTTTTTTTTTTTAAATTTTTATAAAAAACTCATTAATTTTAAAGAAAAAAATTTTTTTTTTAAAAAAATCATTTTTGTAATTTAACTTGTATTACGAGTATTTGGCCCAAAAATCAAGAAATTTTAGCAATCCGTTACTTAGCAAAATTAATTTTACTAAAACAGTTGCCTAAAACTAGATTCTTTGTAACTCATTGAAAAAAAAAACTTAAAAAACAAAATTGCAATTTCTTTTTTTTTCATATACACTTCAATAATATTCATAAAAGATATAAAAATTACGACTTCTTGTTTTAGGTGGCTAGTTTCACGAATTTTCACTCCCTACATAATGGTACGTGTAGCCATCACAAAGTTCGGAGTAGGCGAAATTTTGCTTTTAAGTGGATCTGTTAATGGCTCCAAATACGTTGAAATTATTGACGATGGTGTTATTCCAGCAATTGAGACGTTATCCGAATATGTAGAAAATGTAATTTTCAGGATAATTCGGCTCCATGGCATAGAGCCAAATTGGTAAGTAAAGCAGTGTCAGCAACAAAGTTAATACTGTTTTTAATACACTACAATGTATTTTTGCCATTTCAGGTAGAAAACCACAAGGACTCACTGGGTATTTCGTCACTGCCCTGGCCCGGAAACAGTCCAGATACGAATCCCATTGAGAATTGTTGGGATATAATGGGTCAAAAAATAAGAGAACAAAGACCACGTTCTATAGAAAACATGAAGAATGTGATTAAACATGTATGGTACAACAATACCACAAAAAAATATTTGGAAAACCTGTATGATTCAATGACGTCATTACTAACAAAGGCGGCGCAACAAAGTATAGATATACCAATATTTTTTTTTTGTGTTTTTTTTATTTTTTTAAACTTTTATTTTTATCATAATTTCATGGTTTCTATTTTTAAAATAAAATTTAAAATGTTTGCGAAACTTTAAAATAATTATCTTGTCATGTCAAGACTTTTCAAATTTGGATATTCTGCTATTTTTTTAAACTGCAATACTTTGCATTTTATATAACATTAAAAAATAAGTCTATATTCAATAAAAATGTCCAATAATAAATAAAAAAGCAAAATCGTTTAAAAAAACCGCATATAGATTCTAATTTCTAAAACATTAAAAATATTTTACTCTGCGAGGTTTTTTTTGTCGCTGGGTGCATTTCAGTATTTCTTATTTTAAGAATATTTGTCAATCTTGCAAGTGCGTATAAACATTTTAATATTTATTACTCCATACAATATTTATTACTCAACTAGAACCTCACATAAATCAATGCTCATGGATGGTAGCACAATGTTTGTGCTCCCTTGAATAATCATTTCAGGCACATAATTTATTTAAATAAGTAAAAGTACAGAGAGCTTAGTTTTGTTGCGGCATTTTAAATAATATTTTTAAATTATTAAAAAAAACAGAAATATACTTCAAATCAATCAATAAGTTTTTCTACTTAACTTAGTTACGGTTTTTCTTTCTGAATTTTCTGCTTTAGTTTTTCCAACACTGTGGTTATACTTATATGTAATACATTACAAATGCAATGGATGCGTATTCGACCATGCACATATATATGTTGCTGCTTGCATACGATATGCATGCGAAAGTAGACACACTTTGCAGCAAATTAATAAATAAAATATTATAAATTTACTTTTCGGATTTCATAAATTTATGTAATTAATTTTTAAATCAGCCCAAATCCAATGGATAAACATCAACACGCTCTATCAGCC
This sequence comes from Dichetophora obliterata, assembly GCA_963920525.1. NCBI lineage: Eukaryota > Metazoa > Arthropoda > Insecta > Diptera > Sciomyzidae > Dichetophora > Dichetophora obliterata. The sequence goes on along the minus strand of OY986435.1, from coordinate 246,450,556 downwards.
GTTATGAGAATTAAGCCGCCTGAATGCATTGTGACAATACAATTAAATATATTTTACATTTCATCCTCCTCATTGTCGCGCATTGCAACAATGTGATAAAATAATGCTGTTTTTTGTACCGATTTTAAGGCAATGACAACTCTTTGCAAAGCTAATTATGGCAAAGCATATGAATAATGAGTTTTGTTCAGCAACGAAATTTTAAAACTTATTAATTAAGTATTGTATTTTAAATAATTGCAACCGCACTCAATGTGATTTACAAGCTTTAATGTATACCCTGATTCCCTGAGCAGTAAAACAATATCACGATTCCAATGTTGTATCTCGTTTAAAGCATACAAACAAATCTCACGACACCGAAATCTGCCAACTACATCACCACCGTAGGTTCTTAGCATTAAGAGCTACAAAGTATCGCAAGGATTTTTTTTTCTTTCTTAAGCTATGCGCCGGCATCATTTCCGTTAGACTAAACAAACAGTACCGCAAAAACTATCTTTCAATTTTAACATCAAGCCTGCGTTTTGGCTGTTTTATTGTTGTTGTTGTTGCTGTTGTTTTGGTGTGTTTGTTCCAGCAGAGACTTTATCAATGTATATTTTATTGCACTACGCCTGTCACTGCAATAAAACATTGTTCCAGGTAAAATAATGCCCACTCTTGTCAAACAAATTCTTGGTTGCCAGAGGTACGAACATTGCCTGTTTCCTGCTTGCAACGAATGCCAACAATAATGAAGATAAGAAGCTCCACTCAAGCAACCAGACAGCTGCTTCTTATTGGTACACCAAAATGGTATCCACCGAAGCCAAACGCCGAGAGGAAGATTCGCCGCATACAATGGACTTTCATGTGTTCTATTCCATCACACATTTTTGTTATAAGGGAAATGCAAACAATGCAAGGACTCATTCATTCGCTTCAGTTTCGCATAAAAAATATATTAAATAAATCACTGAAGGCAAAACAAGGATTGTAGCGGACTCCAGAGCCATAACGAAGTAAGTCAAGTCGGAACGTGCTGAGCGACAAGTGAACGCAAATAGCTCAAAGCGCATCAGCTTAGCTGCTTCCTGCTGTACAGCTTGTTGAAGCACATGTACCCAACCTAACTCATTAACTCAGCAATGCTTCTGAAAAATTGATCAAATGTACCAGCTGTAACGCTTGTAGCTCTGTCGAATGTTTTAAATAATCCTTATGAGATTAAATCGTTGAAATTACGCCGCAGGATACAGCAAGGAATGCAAGAATTTAACATTTTTCAAACTTGTGCGAATATAGATTCTGTGCATCTTCCACCCCAAGGAAAGAGAATTGAACATTATGCTATATCAATAGATTGCTAGGTTGACTGTGTAAAAGGATTTGTTTGCAGCATGATAACTTTCAACTTTCACAACGCCCCTTGTCCAAGGCGCTAAACACGCATTTGTAAATGTACTTAAAGTGGTTTCAGCATAAAGCTGCTAATGAATTAAGTGATTTAATTCTTTCATGGTAGTTTCAAGAAATATTTTATGAAAATTTTCGCTATTCGACTTTAAGCAGGTATCAACGTTATTCTACAAGGAATTATCATCAATCATTTGAGTTTTATTCAATTGCACTTTTTACAGCAAGCACATGAAACATGAATGAACCTCAACAACTAACAAATATTTATATAAGTTTTTCATTATCTTCATTGATCATCACTCCTTGGATATTACACACCGAGAAGACAAAGGAACCCGCCTAAACTTATCGGGAATGATTTAAGAAATTCTGCAAAACCAAAACAAATTTTCTTTTGTTCAGTGTACGGGAAAAAAATGAAATAATGACAACGGAAGGAAGAAATGATTTTTTGAATAGGAACTGGATAGGACCATAAATTTGCGAATGTCTTTGTGGCCATTTGTCAGTCTCTGTAAATTGTGTGAAATGCATCCTGTGGCGAAGAACACAAAAGTCGACCCTAACTGATCATTACGAATACAAATCCAATTACACGCCTTTTCATCTGCCAATTGGTCTGACAGAGCCCAATTACGGATGTTGTAACTATTGTTACTGTTTGTTGCCCAGCAAGAGGCCATTAATTGCCCTTTTAATGCAATGACATGACCTTTGCTATAGAATTCTATCATCTTTTCTCCCTCGATAACTTTCAGAAGGGTGTTCATGTTGCTGTTAGTCAGTTTATCTGTTATTTCTACTTGTTGGCTTGAAGATATGAGCATTACAAAATTGTGCACCGATTTTAATGTAACAATAACTGGTAGCATGTCTCAAATTTTGTAAGGAACGATTGTGAATGCTCATGCATTCTATTGGTTTTGAAATGAAGCTTTGTGTTATGCAACTCAACCTCGACTTCTGTCTGAGAAAAAAACAACGTACTATATGTTAAATAAACACGAGTTTAATTCATATATTTTTCGCACTTATCAACACATTAAAAAAGTTTTTTATGGAAACCTTTAAGAACAATTTCTAAATCTCCTAAAGTTTTGGAAGCAAAGTTTTTACGTTCGTTTAGATTTCTTTGAAAGATTTTCTTAAATTTAAAAAAAAAAATCAAAAATGCACGATAACAGAATAGTTTTTTTTTTATAAAAAAAAAATATCAATCAAAAATAATTTTGAGAAATAAATTTTAATTTCAGATTGGTACAATACCGATCGAAAAATAACTGTTTTAAAGAAATTTGTAGCTTAAAAATCATGTCAAAAATGGAATTCGTAGTTCCCTAGCTAATGACATCGCTATATTTAAAAGACAATTACAACACGTTTTTATGCATGACCTTTTCATTTGAAAGTTCAACAATAATCGTTACTTTCAGTTGGTCGTTAAATGTTCATTTGGCAATTAAAAAATTTCGAAATGATTTTTTAAAATTGCTTTAAAAACCCCAAAATTTCCAAAATTTAAAAAAAAATATTTTTCAATGATTTATACAGAATTTAGTTTTAGAAAACTTTTAAGTAATATTAATTTTGCAAAGGAACGGCTTGTTCGAATTTCGCACAAATATAAAATTGATTGTTTTATCTATTAAAAAATATTTTGTTTCGATAAAATAAATAAATTTTTTAAAAATCAATAAAAAAAAAACAAAAATTTCTCGGTCCCCTAGAAAATTTTTAAAAAAAGATTACGTACCTATAGATACATATTTAAAAACAGTACCTATAGATACATATTTACAAAAGAAAAATTATGTATTATGCATGAACAACTATTTTCTAAAATTTTTTAATTTGACGTACCTGTCTTGTGCGAGGCACAAATTAGAGGGAATAAATTTTGTTGATTACTTTTATATCCGTTTTTAGTGCTTTAGGCATAGAAAAGTAGAAAAAAGGGTTTTTATGTTTTTTGGACAAATAGGCGTGACATCTCCCATACAAATGGATCACAATTTTTGCAATACCTGATGAACCAGTAAAGCCACGAAAACAGAAACTTATGGCGTTTTCGTTTCTCGAAGAAATGCAAAATTTTGCCTGCCCTTTTTGGAAATGCTGACCTCGAGAAGAAAATAGTGACCACTAAAATTGAACCGTGTTCTTTTCTCGAAAATGTTGACCTTGAAGTAGAAAATATTCAGAATTCTCAAGAGGGTAAAAAGAGGGCAGAAAAAATGCAAAATTTTTTCGAGAAACGAATACGCCAATAAGCAGTCATCAGTACGTCATTTGAAGGGCATGTGCTAAAACAAGGCGTGGTTTTACAAGTGGGCGTGGCACCTCCCATACAACTGAAACCTATTTTTCGCAATATCTGGAAAACCAGTAAACCAACACCCTTTTTTAAAATTTGGCATGTGTCCTTCAAATAACGTACTTGATTATTGCTGAAACATTTGTTTTTGTAGCTTTACTGGTTCTTCAGATATTGCAAAAAATGTGCTTTAGTTGTATGTGAGGTACCACGCTCACTTGTCCAATCACGCCTAATTTTGACACATGTCCTTCAAACGTCTTACTTGATGATGTATAAGTTTTTGTTTTCGTGGTCCATTTGTATAGAAGGTGCCAAGCCCACTTTTCCAAAGATCTTAAAAACCCCTTTTATGTACATTTATATGCCTGAATCACTAAAAACGGATATATAAAAGTCTTCAAAATAATTTATCCCCTCTAATTTGTGCCAATCATTCCATTGTGCAGAGCTCTGCATGCCTCCCACAAGACAGGTACGGCAGATTTAAAAAATTTTAGAACATAAATGTTTATGGAAATTACATCATTTTTATTTTGGGATATTATTTTTTATTTTTGAATATGTATATTAGGGTGATTCAAAAAAGGAATGGTCATGTGAAAATAGGAAAATGAAAATTTTAAAAACTATTTTTTAATTTTTATATTGTGGCTACTTGCTTTAGTTGGAGAAAATCGACGAAAAAGCCTTCAAGTTCAAAAATTCATGTCTTACTAATTTTTTAGCATAAAATCGTGATTTTTTTACAAAATGCCAAGAATAGATTAGAATTAATAAAATTGTGTTAAATTGTGGAAATTGGTTTTTTTTTGTCACGCTCTTTCTTTTTATATGGGCATATGCTGTCGCCCGTGCTGCTTGCTGGCGGGCTACTTTGGACACCCCTACAATAGAGAGTTAAAAAAGAGAATCGGTTGTATATAACTTTGGCTTCCATAGGATATTTTTTTTATTTAAATGGGAACATATTCTTGGACGACTATTTATCAGAGACCGTACTAAGTATACATTTTAAAATAAAAAGCAAAAAATAATAATTATTTCTGCTTTTTATTTTTTTAAGGCAAAAATAAAAAGCAAAGCTTGCCCGATATTTTTTAAGCACAAAATAACCAGTAATTTTAAACTTTTTTTTTTTAAGGCAAAAATAAAAAGCAAAATTTCCCCAACATTTTTTCGAGCAATAAAAGACTTGTAAATATTGTTTTATATTTTTTAAGTCAAAAATTAAAAGCAAAATTAGGATTTCAGCTTACGGTTAAACCAAAATTGAAAATTGAATTTCATGAATCAATCAATGAAGAAACCAGAACACATTGTAAAATGCATGTACTAATTTTTACGTAAGAATGGGAGGGGGGTAAGAGCTTTTCTTACTTTTGCTGCAGAAGGGGAAGGGGAGGTGCATTTATGCAATGTTAAATCATTAAATAATTAAAATCAATTTTGTTTTTTATTTTGCCTTAAAAAACAAAAATCAGAACTTACCAGTTATTTTGTGCTCAAAAAAATATTAGACAACTTTTACTTTTTTGCATTAAAAAATAAAAATCAAAACTAAAGGGTGTTTTTTATAGAGTGATACAAGTTTAAATCATAATTAAACATAGTAATATATTTTAAATATCAATGAAATGGACTTTTTTTAATGAGAAAATTTTATGACATTAATGCTTGAATATGACCACCACGGCTGGCGTGTACAAGGCGCAATCTGGAACACCAATTTTCACAAACTTTTCGCAGCATTTGCGGCCGTATCTCGCCGATAACTTGCATGCAGACGATGGTCGTTTGGCTTTAATTCCTGCACAAGTTGAATTTTGAAAGGTTTCAAGCCAAGATCTTTTCGTAAAATCTTCCATAAAATGGAAGGACACAACCCCAGTTGCTGAGAACGGCGACGAATTGATTGATTAGGATCATCTTCAATGCTTGCCTGTACAGCGGCTACAGATTCTTCAGTGCGCACTGTTCGGCGTCTCACGGGATGCACATTATCAGTAACAGTAAATGTGGTCCGAAAACAATCTATTATTCTCCGAATTAGCAGCTCTGAAGGACGATTATGTACGCCATAAAATGGACGAAGTGCACGATAAGTTTGACGAACAGAACCATTATTTTGATTAAAAATTTCCACAATTTGCACGCGTTGCTCTGCTGTAAGTCGATCTACAATAAAATGTCGAAGCAAATTAAACAAAAACAACTACCAACTGTTAAATGGGTGGTCAAATAAAGCAATGATGCTAACTCAAAGTTGTATCACTCTATAAAAAACACCCACTATTAGTTATTTTGTGACCAAAAAAATATCGGGCAAGTTTTGCTTTTTATTTTTGCCTTAAATAAAAACCCATAATTACTGGTTATTTTGTGCTTAAAAAATATCGGGCAAATTTTGATTTTAATTTTTGCCTTAAAAAAATAAAAAGCAGAAATAATTATTTATTTTTTGCTCAAAATTTTACTAATCAAAATTTTAAAAATCAATAGGAAATCAAGTTCGACAATATGAGCGGATTCTGATGGTACCTTAAAAACGGAGGTGCGATATTTTTTTCACAATGCTTTTTTGGTTTAAAAATCTTAAAATATGCCTACCAACATTTCTGAGTTGCGCAGATTTTTAGCAATGTAAAATTTGTATCGAAAATCAGATTCCCGGGCTAAGATTCAATCAAAGCTTAATGAACTAACGAAAGGTGCTATTAAAAATAATAAAAAATTTATTAAATGGACAGATGATTTAGAAAATTTTTTTAATCAATGTAAAAATTATCTAGCCAGTTGAGCGTTATTAGTCCATCCGAAATCAGAAGCTAAAATTTGTCTTGAGGTTGATGCCTCAGATAAAGCTATTGGAGCAGTTTTAGAACAGCGTGAAGAAGAAGATTGGATACTTCTCATTTTCTTTTTGAATAAACTTTCTCCCACGGAGTGCAAGTATGCCGCTTGTAAAAATTTGTCGGTGATGACATTGTAATGCAGAACTGTAAACGGAAACATAATCTTGTTTGTGCTCACTTCTTGTTTGTGCTCACATTATTTTATTTTCATTAATCAAACAACTGTTGGACTTTGTTCGTCTGTGTAGTAACATCAAAATAACAAAGTATTATTCAACATTAACTTTGAAGTGCTAGATATAAGCCAATAAATTCGTTCAATTAATTGTAAAAATTGTTGTGGAAATAATAATTCTTTTCGGCAAGTTCTCTTTCGTTTTCGTTGTGTATTTGGCGCAGAGAGGATTTTATTTAAATTTATTTGGGTTCTCTCCAATTTTGTGCGTCATGATTTTGTTCTTTCCTATCATGTGCATACCTACTCCCATGGTCGCATGCTGTGTAAGGTAAATGTCATCAGTGTTTTTGCGGCCATGTCCGAACAAATGTAATTGAGAATTGTAAACAAACTTGGCAGCTCACACTTTTACTGACCGTAAACCACTCATCTTTGCATTTCGGCAAAAACCAAAAACGGCAACACCTCGACAAGTCTCTGAGAACAAATAGGACTGCAGCAAATGGGTTAAGCTGTGCCAGAAGTGCCAAGCGGCAAAAATAATTTAGCATAGTAAATCAACTTTTGGTACTATTCAAGGAACAACTCAAAGATTTTCAAGTCTGCTATTGGATATTGTTGGACCTTTGCCTCCTTCAGAAGGAAACAAGTACTTGCTTACAATTGAAGATCGTTTTACACGTTAGGTAGAAACTATTCCATTGCAAACAATTTCGACTGAAGAAGTTTGCAGTAAGTTTTACGACACGTGAGTGACACGTTTTGGATGTCCTTGCCATAAAGTACAGCTAAGATTTTGGAAGCTAAAGCTTATCACATCCTCATGCAAACAAAATAGTGGAACGTTTTCATCCAACTCTTAAAGGCGCTCTCATTGTACATGAAAATTGTCAGTGGACTAAAACTCTTCCAACTGTTCTAATGGGACTGCGAGCTTCGTTTAAGGAGGATATCCAATCATGAGCGGGTGAATTAATTTATGGAGATGCTTTGCATTTATCATGCCATTTTTTCTTTTTCGAGCCAGACAGCTCAAAAGAAAATTTTTATCAGAGTATATTTTTAGACAATCTGAAACGTTCAATTTTTGAAGTTGAGCCTATTCCAGCCAGCAACCTTTCTAAACCAAAAGTTTTTAGACATAAGGACTTCGAAGCTTGTACTCATGTGTGGATACAATCAGAAATCAAAAGGTCATTAGGCTACAAATATTCTGGTCCTTTTATTTTTAAAAGTAAAAGAAAAAGTAAAATTTTAATTGGTCTTAAAACTGATACTATTACAGTTGATCGACTAAAAACCGCTTTTTTAGAACCGCAATCAAATATAATTAACTTAAATTCAAGTTACTTTAAACATCCCATTATTAAATTACTTAGAACTGTTTCGTTTAATGTAAATTAAACTAGGAATTGTATATTTTGGTGACCCATTTTGTGTTTAAATACTTTGATTTTTTGTTAAAATATAATTTACTTGTTTTTTAATTTGAGAAACATTTCTAGACTTTTAATTAGAGCTCCAACTCTAGCAAGTGTTTCGAACCAAACGTGTACACGGAAGTTCGAACTCGGTGAAGATCGTTTTTGAAAATACCTACTCGAACTACACGTGAATGTTAACACGTACGTGAACGAGTACACGGGTTCACTCGTTCACGTTTTTAAGTATTCGCGTTTTCACGATTTATACGCATCCAAGGCTTTTATTGTCTTTGGACAAGAGATAATACTACAATAAGTTTGGACAGCGTTTTATAGCTTTGTTGGAGCTTGTTGGCGAACACTTAAAAACTCGAACGAGTGAAAACCTACTTTTGCATTCACGTGTAGTTCGAGTACGTGATTTTTTAAAATATTCTTAAAAACACGTATACTCGTGTTCACGTGAAAATGGGAGCTCTACTTCTAATTGAAATCTTATTGAAACAACACGTATTTTCCTTACACAACTTTCATTTTTGAATAATTGTAAGATATTTATATCTTCATTCTCTATTCTTAAAAAGGATAAGAAAAATTAGACAAAGTCTTACTTATGCAGTTTTAGTCCACTTTCGTTTTTTATTTTAAAGCAGCTCTTCATATAGTTTAAACAGTTTATATAGTTAAAATAAAAAATTGTTTACTCTATACATTTGCATACATTTTGAAACCAATGTATTTTGAAAATTACCAAAGAACATTAAAAAAGGGATATTGCTTTCCAGACATGATTTTTCCTTCGCATCTTTGAGCTGTAAGTTATTGAAACTAGCAGTACTTAGTACACTTTTACACACCACCATAGCTTCGGGATCCACGTCACACATTAGTATCGCTATAAATATATTCTAACAATAATAACATAACGCTTCCAAAGAAAACACTTTACTTATATTTTTATATTCAGTCAAAACAATGAAGTCTGTCAACACAAATTAAGCGGCAGAATGAGTGTAACGGAGGAGTTCATTTTGTTTCTTAATAGAGCGTGCTAAAAAGTAAATTTTTCAGCTACGCATACAAAACGCTTTTGATGCCAGCAACAACTGTAAAAAAAAACCATTAGTTCTTTCTCCAATCAAATACAATTTTATTTTGAATTTATGTACGTAGCTATGTATTAAAAAAATTATTCTTTATTGTAGTAGCTTGTTTGTACAGTTGTATGGCATCTCATCTAAAATAAAATGATCCTTTCAAAAACCTTTGAGATGAATTTGCTATTTTGTCATCTTGGTAAAAGAAAAATATAACATATTAAACAAATAGGCACGCTGAAAAAAAAGGTATCAGACTTTTTTCGGATCATAAACGATAACATACATTGAATTCAAACAATGTGTCAGATCTTAATAAAAATAATATTACGTGTCTCTGAGTTATTGTATTTTTCCTATACCTCATCATCTCTAATGACACTTCTAGCCATATTCTTGCAGAGTCAAAACACACGTCAATGTTTGCTCACATTGCTAAACACATGACTTCCGTTTGTTGTCAAGCAGTATGAAAAAAAAAACATGAAAGAAAGTGAGCTCGATTCTTTCTGCGGGACTGGCAGTTGTCACAGCTTGCTTTAAGAGAGCAGAACAATGAGTGAACCAAACACTAAATTCTTAAGTACAATTCGGCATGCTTAATATCGATCGGTAAAGGAGCTCATGTCGCAAGCAGCACTCTGTACAAAACACATCCGGAATCATGTTGGGAATATGAATAGTTCAAAGAAACGACTCCCCCGAACCCACTTTTTGCAATTGTTGGTGGCTCTTCTACTCGTGTAAGTTGGCTACATTAGATCAATGATCATAGTTGTACAATATTCTGGACATAAGTAGAATCTGTAATGAGAAGATAGCAGCATTAGCATACCAATTAAGTTGACTCACATCTTTATTTTAACAAAAAACCCAATTTGCTTTCATTGTTGGAAAATGTACCACTTTTAAACATCAAAACAGTAAGCGGCACCTAACATCAATTTTAACATAATATTTCACAGTAGCGGATTCCATATTGATTTACATATTTTTAAGTCATTGAATTCAATCGTTTTGTTGTTTAGTGTTAAATATTGTATGTGTATGAATGAAAGTAGGAACAAAGGCGTTCCGAAAAATAGTAAGGGTGCATGCACTCTTTTAAGATGTAGACATTATCAGACCTATCGGGAATAATTTTTCACGCGGAATCGAAAAAGGGAGTTTTTATTTTTACGATAAAGCTTAAGAAAATTTTGAAAATTTTTAATGCAAATTTGTTTATCAACGGCTTATCAGCAAAATAATAACAAATGACCTCATTAAAATAATACAACATTAAACACTCTGAATACAATACGGCTATTTGGGTATTTTACCTTCCACTATGATAAGATTCAAATTAGGTTGAATCTTATCATAAAAGTAAACACTAAAAGCGGGATACAAATTTGTAAAAATGTTTAAAAAATAATTTGGAGAAAGATTGACCATAGTTTTTCACGAAAAAATTATTAAAACTGCGTTACACTAAGTCTTACACCAAAATTTCTAGCTAATACTTACTAAAACGGAAGATATACAAACACAAAACAACTCAATTTTTAAAATTTCCTTGCTGTAATCAAAATAGCTTACAAATTTAAACAAAAACGTAGTTAGTTTGTGTTGGTAGTATTTTTCAAGGCTGAGTTACTAAAATATGATTAATGGGAGTGGCATTCGCCTTGAAAATTTTCCATTTATCTATAATCACAAAAGATATTGATGTAGCAAATTTCGCTGTTTTGAAAGAAGACTTAATGAAGTTTCAGGCAAAAATGGGTTTCGTTTGTATGGGAGGAGGGTGTGGCAGAGGGTGGATTTATATAACTTTTTCAACATTACTTAATGTTTGTTTCCAACGAAATTAAGATATACCAAAATATGTATTTATTTCCTTTATAAATTATAATTGTTTAAAATTAACAACAATAAATGAAAAATAATTTAATAATATGTGCTTAAATAAAATATAAGTCATGTACAGACGATTCCTCAGGGTTCAATTATCGACGTGAAAATGCCGATTTTTTGAGCAAAATTCACCTTTGTTTGGCAAAACTTGATTATGGTCGAAGTCGATTTACCCGTTAGCTTTCATATTTTCAGCAAGTCAGCTGTTGATGTTATTTTAATCATTCAGTTGGTCATATTTTGTGACGTTAGTTAAATTCTTTAGTTAACAGGTAACGTCAAATACAAAACATTTAAGGTACTATTACAGTGTGTAAAAAATGTTAAATCCATTTTAGTTTTTCGATAGAATATGGTTCTGTAAGGTCTTAAGAATACGTATACAAAATTATAGAGAAAAATATCAAACAAAATATCAATATTCAAGAACCTTTAAATCTTTAATCGCGTTTTTCTCTAAACAAGGTTTTTCGAATTGGCTTCTAAGATATCTGGAATTGTACTTGATCGATTTCAATGAATCTTGATTCATTGTGATTTTTATAGACTCTGTTAAGCACTAGACCTATAAAAAGCCAAAAAACTTTTATTGTTTTTGTATGGCTGAAAGTTTCGGTATATAGTATTTATTTGCGGAGGTTGAGTGCTCAACTACAACCCTTAACTCAAGAATTCACTTTGATTTTCTACTTTCAGACGCTTGTAAATGCTGGAGACGAGAAACCAATGTTGTTATGTGCAACAATTCTTTAAAAACGCTAACTTCAACGCCCTGTAAGAAAATTAACAACTATAAAAACAAAATTTTTTTTTATTTCCTCATCATGTAAAAAATTTGAATCATTAAAGTCAATAATACTATGTAAAAAAATGTGTTTTTTATAGCTATACACTGTAATAGTACCTTAAACTTAACATCTTAAAATTATCATTTCACCAATAAGAAAATTATTGATCTCATTTTTCAAACTTTAGGTTAGTTTAAAATTTTTAAATAATTGATATATGTTTTCTTTTTACCTAGTTTGTGATCAAATCTTATAATATTTATTACAAATTGTATTATATTTTATATTATAAAAAATGTTTTTTACGTTATTGTTTTTTTTAACAGAATGAATTTTTTAATAGAATTTTAAAATAATATATAAATTTATTTATAAAATAAGATATTTATAATATATAACTGTTGTAATAAATGATGACTAGAGAGGATAAAAATATGCATTTGCAATTGCATCGTAATGTAGGATTTAAGGACATAAAATCTTCGAAAAATTTTGTTTAAAAACAAACGAGTTTTTAGTGAGTATGCGAGCAAACTTTCGCCCGAAGAATTATCAAACCTAAGATATTGCCCGGCAACATCTTGCAATGTTGAACGTAGATTCTCTGCATATTCATCGTTTTTAACTGAAAAACGGAGAAATTGTTCAATGGAGAATTTAAAGCAGCACTTGGTAGTTTATTACCATTCTAAAATTTGAAAAATGTTTAACTGCATTTTATATTGTTTTTTTTTTAAAGTTAATTCAATAGTAACAAAAAGACTTAAAACGAAGTTGCTCAGTACAAGTTAATATTTTTTTTAAGTTTTTACGTTTATTTAAAAAAGGGTTTTTTTTTTGCTATATATAGGTATACGTAAGAAATTCAACATATTAAAACGCTTAAAGCAAATGCTATTCAAAACATTTATAAGATTGGAAATATAAATTCCGTTCCAAAATATGTACAATTTTGTTTAATTTTTCTCTTAAAATATTTTTATCGAGCATATTTTTAAATTATTCGAGCATATTTTCGATTTTTTGCTTTTTAATGTGCATAAATCAAGTTTCCTAAGGTTTGCAAATTCAACGCAAATCTTTAAAGACTTTTAAATAAACACAAAAGTTCCTTTTGTTCGCTACCGGTACCACTAAGGACCTGAATTGGTCTATGTGAGCCTTCACGAAGGCATCCGGTTTAACCTAACCTAATGATGGCTATTGAATTAAAAAGTCTCTTCTTGTTTTCTTTTTTTTTTTGTTAAGAGTTCTCTTGTTTTCTCCTACGCTTCTAGTAACCTAACATAGTTTTACTCTAAAAGTAAATAGCAGGGCGCTTTTAGAAAATTGCGGGCGGGCGCATAAAATATAGTTACGCTACTGCTTTGGCCTAATCGAAGATAATTTCTTACTACTTTGACAAGGTGTTGTATTATTTCGAAATATTCCTAAAAATATTTCTTACGGATACCTTTTATAAATACATTTTAAGCCATAAAATAAGTCCTATCTTTAAAAAAAAATTAATGTGTGCCATTTGCGTACAACAATTTGATCCTTTTTATTAAAAACCCTGCCCAATTTCTAGATGGTTCCTCCTATTTTTGAGCACGTAAATCACGAATATGCAATTATTTTTTCTGGACACCTCTACTTTGGTCTCTACAGGACTTTAAAATTTTAATTAGTTTATTTTTAAAAAAAATTTTAATTTAGAAAACATAATCCTATCTTAACAAATTTGGTATCAAATTAAAGATAAAAATATAAAAATCTTAAAAAAAATACTAAGTAAGAAATTGTATTAAAAAAGGAGATAAAAATGTCCTTTTTGTTTGAAAATTCTAAATATAAGTGAAGTTTTTATTCCGTCATAGTATCTTTTTTTTATCCGAAAAATTCTTGGAACACACTGAACTTTTTAACTATGTGTCTACGAAATTTTACAAAAATTGCATCATTGGTTTGTTTCAACATGCATCATAAAGCGCTTACAGTAAAAGTTGATTTTTATATATTTGATAGTAATGTCGTAGGTGATGTTTTTAATAAACTTGATTCTTCGAAAGGGAATTTTATGCAATTATTCGAAGTTTTAAATGCGGTTGATTGGTCGGTTTTAGACTCATTTGTTGATCCGAATAATGCTTTCAAATATATTTGTGACAAGTTTTCTTATGCTATTTCAAATTTTGTTCCTAAAAAACATTAGTCCTTAAGGAATAAACCTTCCTGGTTTAATATGCGACTAGCTAAAAATTGCTAAAAATAAAACATTTAAAAGAATTTTAAAAAAAACAAAATCCGAGACTGATAGATTAAACTTTTTTCAAAAACGAAACAAATTCGACTACTTACACAATTTTTTATATAATCAGTGCATTCTTATGATTGAGAGAAATTTGAAGGTAAACCTTTCATCTTTTTGGCAATATATTAATTCAAAATGCAAAACCAGCGGAATTCCGTCGAGTATGGAGTTCAATGGCTTCAAATCAAATAGTTCACTTGCGTCTTTTAATCTTTTTGCTAAGTTTTTTCAGTCTGTTTATGCGATCTATAATGATTTGACGTCTTCTGATTTACTTACTAGCTTTGATTCTCCAAACCTTGATTACTTAGAAAATATTATTGTTTCAATAGGTGATGTATCCTCCGCTATATCAAACTTAAAGTCTAGCTTTAAGTATGAACGTGGTGGTTTTCCGCCAGTGTTTTATAAACTTTGTGTTCAAGTTTTAGTAAAACTTATTGCCTTCTTGTTAATTTTTGCCTTAAGTCAGGCATTTTCTTAGATTCTTGGAAGATTTGCTATGTTATTCCTATTGTCAAATCCGTTGATGGTAACAACATAAATAATTACAGAGCCATTGTCAAGCAAAGTACTTTCGCAAAATTATTTAATCATATACACCTAATCCTGTTTTTGCACGGTACATACGTTCCAGAAAATATCGTGTAAAAAAAAATCAAAACGTGAAAATAACGTGTAAAAAACAGGATAAGTTTATTTCTGTCGACCGTGTTATTTCAAAATCGTGTAAAAAAAGACCGTGCAAAAACAGGATTAGGTGTACTCAAGAACAAGTTATTTGATCACTTAAAGAGTGTAGCATGCATTCGTCAGCATGGATTCTTGTCTGGAAAATCAACTTGCACAAATCTGTCATTGATTTCAGGCAATATTGTTGATGCATTAGAATGTTATAAGCAATTAGATGTTTAAAATACTGATTTTTCGAAAGCTTTCGATAAAGTTGATCTCAACATTTTACTTCTGAAATTGAATAAATATCATGATTCAATTACTATAGGTTGTCCATTCATTTGACGTTTACTCACAAGAATGAAGATATACACCCGTAAAATTTAAGAGGAGAGCAAAAGAGTAATTTTTTAATGCCATCAAAGTAATCAGTTGCAGGAATATCATACTTTTTCGCAGTACTAAATACCTAAGGATACATTTCACTGCTGCTTTTTCTACTACGTCCTGCACTGCTTGTTTGTTTTGATATTAAATTTAAGTAAGTTTTTAAAAAACTAATTTCAATATTTTGTTGTGCAAATCTATTCACACCGCTGACGGCTTTATATTTTCGACTGGCACATTATATTTTCGAATTTTATCACCAAAATACACTGTTTTGCAAATACCGCACATTATTTTAACAATTACAGCTTAATAGTAGCGATTTATATTTCAATTGAAAAAAACGACTCGCAACAAAATTAAAAAACAATTTTCAATAAAAATTATCAGAGCAATAATTATTATAAACGCAATGCAAACTATGTTTTTCCTACTAACAGCAAAATATAGAATAACTACTTTTAAAAAAAAAAACACAACAAAACACTGAAACATAACTTTTTTCATAGAAGACCACAAAACCCTGGTTGTCATTTATATTTGAGAGAGAATATATTTTTTTTTACAAATTTACGGGTGTTGTCAAACGAATGGACAACCTGTAATAATTGAATCATGATAAATATGATCTGTCAAATGTTTTCCTGAAATTCTCAAAAAGTTTTTTAATAAACAGAAAACTTGTTATGAAAATAGGAACAACAACTTCTGAGGTTCTTATTGATGCTTCATCTAGAATTCCTCGGCACTCACTGTGGACCATTACTCTTTCTAGTTTTTAAACGCTTTTTTAAAATCTCACAATCGTCTTATTGCCATAAGCTTCAAAGTGACCTTACGCGATTTCATGATTGATGTACTCTAAACAATTTCAGTTTAAATTTTTCAAAGTGTTCTGTTGTGACTTTTTCGAAAAGCATAAATCCCATTTTTTTACAATTCTGAAATTAATGGTCACCAGTTAATACGAAAGCAAGAAATGAAAGACTTGGATGTAATATTCCATTGAAATTTTACTTTCAACAGTTACATTGATAATATCATTTAAAAATCGTATGCCATGGGTTGGGTTTATAAAGTGAAATACGCCAAACTTTAGAGACCCAATGGCAATCAAATCACTTTATATAGCACTGGTTCGTAGCGTAACTGCTCTATCATTTGGAATCCCTTTTATGTTGAGCATTCAAATCGAATTGAACGAGTTCAGCGGAGCATAACCAGATATGCGCTCAAAAAGATATACTGGCCTAACGGGCTTCCTTCCTATAATTCTCGACGCAAGCTCCTTGGCTTGCATTCTTTAAATAACAGAAGAACCTCGTACTCTCTGTTATTCGTGAACCACATTCTTTCGGGCAAAATAAATTGTAGTGGCTTACGAGATCGTTTCGTTTTTTGTGAGCCTTCAAGATTTTCGAGGACTAATAGACTATTTGAATTTAAAACTCATAGAACAAATTAAGCAGTAAATGAGCCTATTAATAGATGCATTTTTTTTTGTAATAATTATGCTAACGTCCTTGATTTCAATTCAATTGAACATCGCTTTAAATTAAACATTTTTGCGTTATTTAATTAACTGTGTATTTATTAGATAAGATATTTAAGACAATTTTGCATAGTCTGCAAGATATTATCATAAGTACACTGAAATAAATAAATAATCTATCATAAAAATTTCTGAATTTTTCATATATTTTAGCTAGAAATTTGTTTTCATTCAAAGCAATTTGTCTTTATGTTCAGTATTTTAACAATATACCTTACACTCAAGTTTGCCCTAAGAAAAATTTAAATGAAATCTTGCTATGGGCCCAAGTGGAGGTCACTATATATAAAAATGTTACCACGCCCACTTTTACCAAATAGGTAAGTAATTGTTATAAGCAATTAAAAGAACGAACCAATAAAATAAACAACGTATTAATAAACGAGTTAAAATTGAAAATTAAAAAGGCAGTGTGACGAAATCGGCCAAAAGAAAAAGTACAACCAAACTTTATACAAATGCTAAAAAAGGGACTTGTGCAAGTTCATCGCACATTGTGTGACCTCTGAATTCCGTCACAATTTTTTATTTTTATTTTTAAAGTTGAAGTCTTCGAATTTTGTGCCTTGTTAACGTCACTTATGACAAATTAGTACTACTTTGGAAACTACTTATACTTATAAATACTCATTGTTGAGTAAGTGGCTCATGGTTCAAAAATGTGATTCCATTTTTTCGAATCAATAACATATGAATTTTACTTTGGAAATTACTTTTTTTTTGAGTAAGTGGCTCATTGATTCAAAAATGTGATTCATTGCATATGTCTGATTCACATGTATATGTTTGCTACCATACAAAATGCTCCCATTTCATCAAATCTCAATCGATTTTGGTCATCTTAAGCTCGTTCGAATGACACTATGATGAGCAACATAGTGTTGCGATATAGAACTTTGAAAAATAAAAAACTCCATATAAAGGGTGGTTAAATTTTCAGGGCCGATGTTGAATGTGAACCACACCTAAACGTCAAGTTTTTTTCTGCATTTCATTCGACATTTTTCAATTTCAGACTAACTCAATTTGAACCATGGAAAGATACACAATTGAGCAACGCGCAAAAGTTATTCAGGCTTATAATGAAAATGGACGTTCAAATCAAAATGCATATCGTGCACTTCGTGATTATGTCGGTCAATTTAATCGTCCAAATGTGCGTACAATCGGAAAAGTCGAGCAAAAATTTGAGCAAACCGGGTCTGCAGGAGATGTGAAAACACCAGTGCATGCTATTACAGCTCGTACTGCAGAAAATATTGCTGCTGTTCGCGATAGTGTGGCTGAAGAGCCGTCCACCGCAACTCGTCGTCGTGGCCAACAATTGCATTTCTCATGCTCGTCGTTGCTGAACATTATGCATAAAGACACGCTTACAAGGTTCAATTGACTCAAAAACTAAAGCCTCTTAACCATTTCAATCAAGCGTTGTCAATGGTCAGAACGGTGACAAGAAATGGCAACAGTGGATGATCAATTTTCGAAGAAAATCATCTTCAGTGATGAGGCACATTTTCACCTCAGTGGATTCGTTATATTTGGGCGAATGATAATCCAAGAGTGATTGTCAAAAAACGAATGCACCCACAAAGACTGACTGTTTGGTGCGGTTTATGGGCTGGCGGCATCATCGGGCCGTATTTTTTCCAAAATAAGGCCGGTCAGGCAGTTACTGTGAATGGTGTTCGCTATCATGAGATGACAACGAACTTTTTATGGCCCGAATTGGAAGATATGGATGTGGACGATATGTGGTTTCAAAAGGACGGTGCCACTTGCCACACAGCTAACGAAACAATGGCTTTTTTGCACTACAAATTCAATGGCCGTGTTATCTCACGTGGTGGTGATGTCAATAGGCCGCCAAGATCATGTGATTTGACACAGTTGGACTTCTTTCTTTGGGGTTATTTGAAAGAAAAAGTGTACGTCGATAAGCCAGCAACAATTCAAGAGCTAAAGGATGAGATAGTTCGGCACATTAACGGCATAGAGCCTCAATTATGCATCAGCGTATACGAATACAAACGATAAATATACAGTCGTGAGTGAATCTGCCGACGCTGCACAGTGGTCCAAGACGCCAATCTAGCTGGAAAAAAGTCATAACTTCTCTTCGAAAGCAGCTAGAAGTATGAAATTTTGGAATTATGTATTTCTTATTGAAAGCATACTTTGTACCAAAAATGGGCGTTGTAGGTAAAATGGGCGTGCCAATTTTTATGGCATTTTTAAGAATATGAAAATGTAACGAATATTAATGTATTAATTTAGAGGTGCCGAATACCCATTTTGGCAATATTTTGAATGACGACTCGAACGAGGGTTTCGGGCACCTGTTTTTAAGATTGAAGATATACAATATATGAAAATTTTCAAAATAACAAATTCTTTATAATAATTATGAAATTTTCAGTAAAAAGTTTCATTCAAATTTGACCGGTCTAGACCCCACCACCAATATGCTCCCTTTTGTACTCCACTCGGTTCAAATAGATATATTGCACTAAAATACAAAACAACATAAGAATATTAATATATACTGAAAATAATAATCATTTATTTAAATTATTCTACATCTTTCTGTATGAAAGGATTTAAAAGTAACGAAATGTCTTCATCACATAATAGTTCTTCATTTCTAGAGCTAAGAAATGACTTTGTTGAAAAAGATGAAATTACTGGAATTGATGACAAAAGCAAATAATTGAAAAGATCTTCCATTGTTTTCTCTCGTGACAATGTTTTCTAGTGTGATGTTCGCGAATAAATCTAAAATCTTTATTTCGAGACTCTAGTGCTTTCTCCGACATCATTCCTATCGGTAGTGCCGCATTTTGAATTATGTCTGCGCCGTGAATCAAAATTTTGTGGACATTCGATGGCATATAGTACCATTCATACAGTTCTACGTATAGTTCCGCAGTATCCATCGCATATTTTCGGAATGCTTCCACATTAATTGCATAGCCAGATGACATAGTTCTCAAAATTATTCCTAGTCTTTTTATTAAACTTTCATTTACTCCTGTTATTTGAGAAGCTAAGGAAGGTTGTTGAAAAAATTTTCTAGCGGTATTACCGTCATTTGTGCTTCCTTCTCCCGGCTTAGGAATATCAATAAGTCATAAAAATCATTTCTGATTTCAGAGCGCTAATTATTTCATCTTTTCTTTTCTTCTGTAAAGCTTTATCGGACTCACTACGAGCTTGCCATTTTTTAATTTCAATTTTGTATTACATTCAAGGCTTTAATTTCGTGCAATTTATTCATAATGGTTGGCGTTGCTCCACAAATACCACATCTTTGAGTAGAGGAATCGCTAAGAATTGAAAAAACCTTGCCATCAATCATTGTTAAATAATACACATGTTTAACAATAACTGCTTTATCTTCAATGTTGGAAGCTGTTAACACTATTGCATTAACTTGATTTTGTATGTAATTAGTTTCATCTTGAATCAAAGGTTTTGTTTCCTTTTCAAAAATCAGTTTAATCGGCCTGCGAAAACGTGTAGATGATGGACGTGGGTTTTCCCATATGATATGGTTATCGTACTTTAGCTGCAAAGGTACCAAGCAAATTGCACACAAATATTCATCTGTTTTATGGGAATCATTTGAACTAAAGTTTTGCTTATAGGTTGAGTGGCCACTGCTACCATCATATTCCCATTTATAAATCAAAGTTAATTCCGTATAATTGAATTCCTCTATGACCTCTTTTTGTAACTTTAAAATTCTACTTGCAGTGTGATCAACTAAGTCCTGCAGAGGCACTTCTGCTATTACATCGGATACCTTTATTCCATTACTTGGGTAGCACTTTTCTTTAGCTTCTAAAATTCTATGATATGAGGGGTATATATCCGCGTTACGGATCTTAGCACCAGTCCGCATCTCATTATAACTTGCTTTTGTATATTTTCCATCGATAAACAGACGTAATGCTTCTTCATCTGTATATGGTACTGGTTCCTTCGATTGTGCAATAACAATTTTTTAATTTTAGTTGCTCTCGTTGGAGATTCATATATATTCTTTAGAATCGCGGCAGCATCCCTCTTGCCAGATTTATAAAGACTAACGCTAGCAGCGAAAACTAGTTTCTCAGGTGAACATACACTTACTAAAGCCGACACTTCCAAACGCTTCCCTTTTTCAGATTTACCTGAAAAATCTGATCGAGGTCTACCAAAATTTGACGGTTGGATCCCTAAATCCTCTGAAATTTGAATCACGTTTTCAGAAGGAAAACCAAATACCCCATTTAACCAAATTTTGTTGGAGTCTTCAAAATATTTCTTAGATCTTTTTGCTTTTATCCATCTTTCGTTAATTGAATACGCTAATCTCCGTACAGCTAACTTAACTTTATTGCAATAATCTTCTGTCTTAGGTTTCTGTAACCCACTCTTAGCAAGAATATAGCTAATGACAGCTTCTACCCTTTCTTTGCTTTCCATTTCGGCAATCCACACATTATATAGTTCTCTCCGTGTTATGGGTATGTTATCTATATATGTATATAAAAAGTTTACCGGTAAATAATTGCAGACAATTTTTTTTCCTTCTAAAGTGGACATTACACAGATCAACAGGGCACAATTCATTCACGGGAATCCACGGGAATCCTATTTAAAAGTTACTCTAAGAACCATAAATTGCTAAATTTTGACTACACAAAACACATATTTCCTCTTATCTATTATTTTGCACACAGAACATTTAAATTCGACATTTGCTTATAATATAGCTTAAACATACCTGACATAATGCAGTGTAAAAAACTAAAGACAAAATTTGCTCAATCGACTGAGCTGCTATAACAACAGTGATAATGCAATTGTTCATTTTCAAAACATCATAACAAAGCAAATACGCAAAAAATATAAAAACATGATATACACTTATGCAGAGTGGATAGTTATCTAACAATTACCAAACAAATTATGTGAATTTTGAAACATAAGAAAATTGACTTTTTTCCAGCTAGATTGGCGTCTTGGACCACTGTGCGCTGGTTCGATTTTATTCGGTGTTCGGTGAAGTTCGGTGATGTTCGGTGTTCGTTGAAGTTCGGAGATATTCGGTGTGTATCGGTGATAATTCGGTGTTCAGTGAAGTTCGGTGATGTTCGGTGTGTGCTGGCATGTGAGGCATGTGCTATAACGACTTCGGCAAGACCCGACTACGCTGCGTTATTTATGTAATACAATATGTAATATTGTATATAATTTGTATATAATTTGTATATAATTTTTATAGAGTACTATATATATATATATTTATTTTTACAAATGTCTGTGTATGGCGTGAAGTGCCTTGGTATTTATTTTAATGATAGGGTAATAACAATAAAATAATATATAATAGAAATCCTGAGTATATATCTGTACGTCGGGCTATCGTCTGACAAAAGGCGACGTAATTGACAGAAGAGAATGTTTATTGTGAGCGCCCGACCGACCGAAGCCGACGTGATGACACCACTAGGTGATTAAAATAAAAAAATACGAGACTCCCGATCGGCCGAAGCCAACTTGATGGTCCCACTTACTACTGCTTATAATACTTAAAACAAAATGTGTTAATACGAGCCACCTTGCGATAGCTCGTTTTGAACCAACGGACTTGTTATCGTTTTCAACAAGTAAGCGACGGAACAAAGTACTACGCTCTCGAGCCGTGCCGAAGGCTGTCACAATGCGCATTACTTATTCATATGCTGCTAGAAACCTTCTGGGAATTATAGCGTGTCTGGCTGTTGTGTGTGGCTTACGTAGGCTTGGCTGTTGGCTGCGTTGAATGTGCTGGCTGTGTGTGTGTGTGTGTGTGTGTGGGTTTGGCTGTTGGTTGAGTTGACTGCACAGTGGTGTAGTAAGGTAGTTGCGTAGTGTGCGGGGTGCAAACTTGTAACGAATCACCGTTACAACTGTTTTATAAGAACAATAGGCGAGCAATTAATGAAAAAAAGAAAATAAAGTGAGGCATGTGCTTTTTAGGAAACTCTTTAATAATTTTCTGTGAAAAAAAAGTTTTTTAAATGTGCCTTTCATCCCGCTTCGCGTCGTTTCAACGCCGAGTTCGTGAAGTGCGACCAGCCAACAGTAATTGCGTTTTGTTCATTCGCTGATACGACTCACGCAATTAAAGTACAGTTTTTAAATAGAATTCGATTCGTAATTTGTGATGGCGTTATAAATCTCACGGTTCGGCCAAATAATTGCATCGCCACCTTAGGGTCTTGAGGAGTCTACTTGAGCTAGGGAAGCCTAGCTTTCGGAGTAAACCTAAATCCAAAAAAAAAATGTTCTTTTGCTGATCTATTTGGATCATTTATTGATCGCTCTTTTTGAGCTCCTCTGGGATGTTAAAGGGAGCGCTACCCTTCCTAGGACACGCAATGTTAAAAGTGAACACGCACACCTAGCTTGGATCAATAAAGAGCACTCCACTGCTCCTCAGGGAGCACTCCCAGATCGCTCATAGAATGATCCACTTTTTTAATGGGATGCTTCCCACCCATATAAAAAGATATTCTAACACAAACACATTCAAAGAAAATTTATTTAAAAATTTCACCAGTATTTAATAACTGAACTTTTTTCTAATATTTTTGCTACTCTAGTCATATATTCCTTCTTTTATTATTTTTCTTCTTTCTTCACTCTCTTAAATCAACATAAATAAAAAAACTAATTGTAATTGTAATTCAATGGAATTTAAAATTATAATTTTTGTTAACTAGTTTTATTTCCATTATTATCATTGTACTCCTTTTTCAAATTTTATAATGTTTGTAAATTTCAAAAAGAGTAATTTTATTTGTACTTAAAAACTTGCTGATTAAAATCCGACGCTTGAAGTCAGAAACTGACACTGAAATTGGTAAACATAGAACTTTTAAGCTAAAAGTGAATACGTTTTTAATTTAAACAAAAACAATTTTTCTGTAAAAGTAAATAAAGCTAATATACATTTTCTTATTGTTATACATTCAAATTAACATTTCATTTAAAAATTTAAAATGCAAACTTGTAAGAAGCAAAAATAAATTTTTACAAAATTCATATCTCAAACACTTCTTAGCCGAATGTTAAATTTGAACTTCCCTTGAAAAGCTAAGTAATTAGGCTTTCATTAAAAGTTAATGCTGGGCAAATTTTGTGGTTGGAGGTTCCATCCCTTGCGATAAGATAATTGATTTCAAAGTAGGGGTTCAAGGAACACAATATCAAAAAGCTGGTAAAATTACCTTTTCAACAATATTAAAATGAGATATGGTAGTTTTAACATCAAAACACAAATAAGTTTTTTAGTAACAAACGAATTTCTTAACCGAATTTTAAGGTTGAAATATCGTTGGAACGATAACTAAACGCGCCTTAATCTAAAAATATTTTTGTGAAATGTTGGTGGCTGATGGATGGAGGTTCCATCTCTTGTGGTAAAGTGATTGATTTCGAAATAGAGGTTCAAAAAACAACATTTAAATATTGATAATAATTCTTTTCTTAAATCTGACAAAGTAATCTTTTCAACAATACACAAAAATTTTAAAAAAATATTTTTGCTTAGATGTTAAAATTAACCTATTAAGTCCCCTCACAATTTTAATATTGTTGAAAAAGTGATTTTGTCAGCTGTAAGAAGAAACTTATTTCGATCTTCAATGGTGTTCTTCGAATCCTTACTTAAAAAAATTTCCTTCCACAAGGGATGTAACCCCCAACCACCAAAACATCCCAACAAATATTTGAAGACTAAGGTCGGTTTGATAACGTTTTCAACAGTAGTTCAAGACTAACATACGGTAAGGAAGTATTTGAGATATTAATTTTCCTTAAAATCTACTTTCAACGATTTGAACAGTTTTTTGTTAATTTTGTGCACTCCGTAACTCCGCCAAAAATCACTCCAAAGTTTTTCCTCCAAATCAAGTTTTCAAGTTAAGCAATCCGTTGAAGTTAAGCAATTTGAAATTGAATGGATTCAAGCTAAAATTAAAAACTTTCATTTTAGTTTTGAAAGCAAGGACTTCAAAACTACAAATGAACACTTTTAGAGCTCATTTTTTTATTTTCTATCTATAAGACTCTAATAAAAAAATGTCTTTAAAAATGTAAAAATAAATTAAAAGTTTTCACTTTTATTTTTAAAGCGCACTTTTTTACTGTGTACTTTCACTGCAAAATGGGGGAATGAAAGTTCGATAAGCTTGTCAAACGTTTTGCACAAACTGCAATACAAACTATGAATATTTAAGAAATATTTAGTTAATTCTTTATTAAATTAAGAAAAATATTGAGAAAAATATAAAATAAATTATTTTGCACGCATGGATCTGCCTCTAGGGAAGATCTTCTCAGTATTTTATGCTGAATAAATAGTTGAATAAATATAACCAACCAGGAATTTTGAAATCAAAACACAAGACATCCAAAAAGTTTGTCGATGCTATTTCGAACTAAAGATATAAAGATTTATTCAGATTTGAACAAATATTTTTTATTTCATTATTATTTAAAGCACTCTTCTTGTATTCTTCTTCACATTTGAAAGCCACCAAATAAATTGGTTTTTGCTCAAACCATAGTACAAGCTAGCTCTTATGCTTAGAGAGGGATAAAATAAATAGTTTAGAGATGTATAGAATAATAAAAGGGTATCTCTCATATTACATTCTCACATAAAATTGCCCATTTATTTCTTTTAACTAAAATCTATATACTGCTACTCCAAATGCTTATGTCGATTGCCATTAATTGCCAGTTTCGGAATGGGAATCCAATGAAGAATGAACGATTTTTCAACACTTGCTAATTAATCTCTCAGGCGAGCACTCCCAGCGCACAGCAAAACTCATAGCAAAGGAAGGCCTTCTTCATTGAGTACATATTTGTGTAGTTATGTTCACATTTCCACTGATCATAACGTTCACATTTCATCCGAGCACTCCTTCCTGCAAACACAGACAAATTCTATTTGTAAACATTTCACTTGATTTGCAAACGAATGAGCGAGTGAGCGAGAGACTGAATAAATGAATAACGAACGAATGAATGAGTGGAGCTGAAGTTGCTGACGTTGACGTTAACGTTGACATTAGAGAACGACTCCAATATGCCTCATGCCTGAGTCTGTTGTTGCAAAAAGAGGGGCGCGTTGGTAGGGGCTGCTGTCAAGGACGTCGAAGGAGTACTTGTATGCTTATCGAAATTGTGTGCCTTGTAAAAATATTGGCACAAGGAATCATTCGTTTCTGACAGCTTACATCACAGCACCCAGCACGACACTCATAGCACACTCGTCGTCGCACACTCTTTAGCAGTACACCAGGACGGAAGACTTTGCAGGACGAGGCAAAAGAACTTGCCTCGATGAAATTACATGTTTACTTGCTTTAAAGCGTGCCGTTACATCGGCAAAAAGTGTTAATGTTTTTATAAATTCAAAATCATTTGAATAGATTTTCGTAAATAAAATGGCAGCGAAAGCAGTTCATCTCGTATCGTTTGGTTTGTAAATCATTGCAGTTGGCCCATTTCTTCAGTGCCTCAAACCCTTCTCCAACCATAAGCAGGAAAACGCTCAAGACTCACGTGAACAGGACAAACAAACACACGCGCTGTTAAATTGCGTTCGTTTCTCGACGGCGCTTTTTTATTATTTCAAGAGCTTCAACAAAAGGAAACATATTATCATGGGATTAGTTGTCGGCTATTGTTGCTTAACAAATATTTGAAGTGCTCATCGTCCAATGTTGCTTGTTGTCTCGTGCTGTAACTTAATTCGATATTAAATTTTAAAGCATTTGTATGAAATACAGACATTTTCCCCGGAAGGCCGTAGTTTTAAATCCAGCAGCTCAGATTAGATTCTGGGTTCGCCTTCGTTTTCTTCAGCTGAACATCACGGGCAACTTGTTGTGGTGGATGGCAGCACTGAGTTAGTGTGGGTTATATTTTTGGTACCAGCAGCACACTCTTGTCACTGGAAGCTTACAAGCTTTTCCAGTTTGCTTGCTTTTCAGTTAGTGACTTGTGACCGCTTCCGCTTTGTTTGTCTGATTTTGCATTGTCGCAGCCAGCTACTTTGTCGTTGCTGACATGTTTGCTATCCGCTCATTTGATAAGTTCTCCTCCGTTTTGGCTTAGGTATGCATACATATATGTATGCATATGAAAGTGATTGCATTGCAATAGTTATTCTCTTCAAACCCCGACCCAGCGTAAATTAAGGTTTAATGCGGGAATATTTCTGTTCAAATTGAGCATCAGTGTTGCCAATTCATTGCTTGCAGCACTAGTCTAGTGCTTTACGATGTTGCAATTAACTTTATTTTTTTTTTTTTAAAAACTGCTTTAGATGACTAGTTCAAAATTTTGTTAATTTTTATTTATTTTTTAGGCCATTGACGGAAAAAATAAATCATTTTCCCACTTCTCATCTGAAGATATGTAATTACATATTAACAAATTAGAAATAATTTATGTGAAATTTGAATTGTTTTTTAATATACAGTGGTGGTCACGAATTTAGCACACTTAAAAAAGTAAAGTGAATACTTATATTTTCCATTTATTTGTTGTAAATTTTTAATTAACTTTTTTTTAGTGTATATATTATGTCCTCGTTATTTCTTATTTACATTTTTTTATTTCAAAACTTTTTCTTATAGGACTTAAAATCAAATAAAAATTAAAAATAAGCATTGCGACTTGGTCATGAATTTAGCAAACGAGCGAAAAAATGTCTTGGATGAAAAATATAATCATAATTGATTGCATAAAACTCAATATTTCGTAGGAAATCCCTTATTTTTAATTACTGCATCTCATATCCTCGGTAAACTTTAGCCCAAAGCCTCACAACGATACTTTGGAATACTATAACGAATCCTTTGGATTTCCCTAAACAAATATGGCAAATTTTTTGATTTTACTGTTAGTATTTGCTGCTCGACATCCCTCCACAGATTCTCAATCGGGTTTAAGTCCGATGATTGCGATGGCTACTTCAAAATATGAATATGTTTGTCTTCCAAGCAACTCTTAACTATGTGAGCACTGTCCTTTGGATCATTATCCTGCATAAAACGCTATTAAAGTGGCAAATTATCCTCTTGAAACGGTATCATGGTATTGACAAGTACGTTTTTGTAAGCGTACTGATCCATTTTTTGGTAAATTTTAACAATCGGACAAACTCCGTGCCAAGAAAACGCCGCCCATACCATAACATTTCGGCCACTCTGTTTAATCGTCTTGAGCGTGTACTTTGGATTGTGTTGCATGTTTTGAGGACGCCACACATATTGTTTGCTGCAACCGGCAAAACTTTGATTTATCCCTCCAAAGCACATTTTTCCAAAAATTCGTTGAATTTTTATATATTCTTTTGCAAACGCAAGACTGCATTTAATATTTTTTTGCGACACATGTGTTGTTTGTTGGGCTATAAAGCTACGGAAATTGTTTTCATTCAAGCGTCTTCTTATGCCTTTTGAGGATACATTTATGCTATATTTTGATGAAATTTCATTTTAAATTTTATTTGAGGTCTTAAAAGGATCACTAAGTGAAGCTCGATAAATCAAATGGCCCTCTCTTGCTATTGTTTTTCGCGCTCTTTTTCGCTATTTTACTTTTTTAATAACTTTCACGAACATCTAAGAAGCAGAGCAATCTCTGAAACTGTGCTTCCACCATTATTCATTTGCTGAATAAAACGCCGCTGAGCCTCTGAACATCATTTAGAGCAATGCAAATTGTATTCGATAGCAATTTGAATTGCTTTTCAATATTTCATTTAAGTAAAATTGATTTTTTGCTCATCTCAATTTTAAACAAAGCTTAGCTTACACAAAGTTTAAAGTTCCTTAACCTGTGCTTAAATATTATCGCTAAAAACTCATCTCAAAAATTCTCAGTTTAACTTGCTCAAGCAAGTTTATATTTAAACACAGAAATTCTAGGTTTTAGATTTTTCACAAATGTTCTCAGAACAAAAAATATCAAATAAAAACATAAGCAACGAAAGTTTTTTAAACTACGCGAGAACAATTGGAGGAAATGGAGTTATACAAAGTTTTTCAAATGATTGCGTTTGTCAAAAAAGAACTGTAGCTTTTTCCATGCAGTAAAGTTATTGACTTAATTAAGCCACGAGTAAAAAATTAAGGTAATTTAATTGTTATTATGTATATGTAACTTTTTTAGCGTTCTATTAGCAGCTGGGGACTTTGTTGGTGTTTCAGCGATGAGTGCGTCACATATGGTACCGTGAAGTGTCGGTAGCTTTAGCCAGACTGCGACCACACTTAATCAAATTTCCAAAAAGCAATCTTGAAAAAAAATGCCTGTACCGACTTTTTCAAACTAGCCAAATTTTCACTCTGTTGTAGTGCCATAGATTGTACTCATGTGAGGATTTGTCGACCAGGTACATTTTAATATGATTCGAGTGCTTACAAATTTTGAGCGAAAAATATTTTTCTGTTTATTATTTTTACTGTTGATTTGTTTCAAAACATTGGTGGGTATTCTAATGGTCCAATTATGTTCGCGTAACGCAACGCAAGGTGGCCGTAGCAAATGACACGTGCGTTTCTTTTGTATGGGCTTTGTGTGTATCTGGTTATGCACCACGTAACGAAGCTTAGAACAGTATAGATAAAAACAGAATCTTATCTCACAACCTTAAGATAAACGTATAACAAATAAAAAGTTCAATTTCATTTTGAACTTACGTCGGCACTACGGTCTTGTGACAGCCAGTGTTGTCACTTCACTCTATCACAATCGTGGGAGATCTACCACTTTTTTGGATGCTACACTATTTAAAATTTTCAGGTGACAACACTGGTGATTGCTGCAATTTCATAGCAACAGTTTATGTGCGGTAAATTTGCTGATAAATTGTGTCTTTTAACGCACAACTCTTTTTTTGTTCTGTCTTTTGTTTTAAGTGCGGTAAATTTGCTAATAGATATAATTTTCTGCCAATTAAAAAATCTTACTTTTTGTAAACAAAAGCAGCTGAATTGAAGTTTTTTAAGTAGATGTACGTGAGCATAATCAACACGAAATTATCTACGTGCAATCTGCCATTTGCTACGGCCACCTTGCGTTGCGTTACGCGAACATAATTGGACCATAACACAGCAAGCAAAAAGCTTTCTATGCTGCCATAAGAAACCTATCGTGGCAGAAAAAGCGCTTTGCCCGTGAGCAGCAGAATGCCCAACAATTTTTAAAAACAGGTAATTAAAAAATGCATTATAAATACTAGTTTTGATTGATTTAAGAACATTAAATTAATCCTTGTTTTATTTATTGCGATTTCGATTGGAGGTTTTGGAGAAATATATTTTAACCGAAAGGTATTTTTGAAGTGAAGCTTTTTACGCCTCGTTTTGTGATTTGCTTGAGTGATATCTCAAAAACGACACTTTTTTCATACACCTTTTTCTAATTATTATTGTTGTTTTTTACTTGCGTCTGTTACAACAAGAGGATATAAAATTAAAAATATTTCTTTGTAAGCGTAATCAGCGAGAATCGAACTCGCACCATTTCGATCGAGAGTTCTACACACTACCCACTACTTAAAAACAACCCTTTGTGTTACGATGTGATTCACTCAATATTAAGTATTAACTGAAGCTATGTTGCAGTAGATGACAGGAATTTTTTAAAAGGATTGTGCATCCCGCGATTGTGCTATCCCATATGTGAATGCGTAATGGTTTGATGCAACAGATTACAAGAATGCAAGGTTTCAAGTCAAAATTCAGAACAATTACCACGAAAATTACCTTTTTCCCCACAGTAACATTAATTAAATACCACCAAAATTCCCACGGTAAAGATAAACAACAAAAAAATCCCACTGCAATTAAAAAATACCAAAAAAAATCCCACGATCATTAAAAATTACCACGAAAATACCACTCGTTTTAAAAATACCACCAAAAATCTTATAAGCATTAAAACCTACCACAATAAATCCCATATGCATTAAATATTAAAA
The DNA here is from genome assembly GCA_963920525.1 of Dichetophora obliterata. Lineage (NCBI taxonomy): Eukaryota > Metazoa > Arthropoda > Insecta > Diptera > Sciomyzidae > Dichetophora > Dichetophora obliterata. The sequence continues at coordinate 246,419,655 of OY986435.1, read as the reverse complement.
AAAAAATAGAAATACCACAAAGAAATAATAATGGTATTTAATGAACGGCGCATAAGTGATTTTAATAGCGTAAGAGCGATATATTAACTAAAGCGTATTTTGCAACAACAAAAACGTTGGGGATTTTACATACGCAGCCTACGACTGTGATTTCATTTTCATTTTAAAAGATAACTGAAAATCAATGGATTCGATAAGTAGACTTGCAAACATTTTTTAATATTGTTTTGGTAGTAATTATATTTTTCTTATTTTTGGCATTTAAACATAATTTTTGTAAGCTTTGCGCTTGCAAAAAAATCAAAAATTCAGAATAGATAGGAAGACTAAAAAGTAAAAAAAAATTAAAAAGTAAAAATGTAGCTTTTATTTAAAAAAGACGTGAACTAAAAAGAAAAAATAAATGTGACATTTGTCATATATGTATATTACGGCGGGTTGATTTAAAAATCGCCCATTGCTCAGTGAAAATCATATTCTAGGGATCAAAATAAGAAACTTTGCCCGTGGAACTATACCTCTAAAACGAATTCTAATGCCACACCTTTTCCGTAGGGTCAAATTTTGAAAAATCCCTCTTTGACCCATTTAGAGTACCCCAATCGCGTCCAAATGTATGACCGACTCCCACTAACTTTGGAGGGCTTATCCACCCATGCCAGTGGCACACCCCCTGGAACCCCCCTGGCACATCCACTGGCATGGGTAGATCGGCCCTCCAAAGTTAGTGAGGGTCGGTCATACGTTTGGACTTAATTGGGGCACTCTAAATGGGTCAAAGAGGGATTTTTTAAAATTTGACCCTACGGAAAAGTTGGGGCATTAGAATTCGTTTTAGAGGCATAGTTCCTCGGGCAAAGTTTCTTATTTTGATCCCTAGAATATGATTTTCACTGAGCAATGGGCAATTTTTTTGCCTCCCCACAAATCGACCCGGCCTAATATATATATATTAAAAATGTCACTTAAATTTATTTTTTCTTTTTAGTTCACGTCTTTTTTAAATAAAAGCTTATTTTTAAAAAACTTTTTTACTTTTTATATTTTTTTACTTTTTAGTCTTAAAGGTTTATTATTAATATCTTTTATTTTCAAAACTTATGGAGATATAGCATTTTTATTGATTTGTGGGCGGTAAAAGGGGGTGTAGCAAAAATTTTTATTATAATATTGCATTGTCACCAGACTTACCGGACACCGAACTTATGTATGTTAAATTTCAGCTTAATCGGATACCAACAAGTTTGCAAAATTGAGAAAAATGGTTTGCAAATTTTGACGGACATACATATATACAAACATACATATATACATACTATATAGTTATAATCAATTTTAATCAGCCCCGTAATTTTGAAGATATTTGATTTTTATTTATTTGTGGGCGGTAAACGGGGTTGTGACACCATTTTTTTCCTGAACCATCCTCTACTTGAAGGAATTTAACTGCCACAATTTTAGTTGAATCAGCCCCGTAGTTTTGGAGATATAGCATTTTTATTAGTTTGTGGGCGGTAAAAGGGGGTGTGGCCAAATGTTTTTCACAAACCCCATGCTTTATTTGATGAAACTTTACTGTTTAAATTCCAGCTGAATCAGCCCTGTAGTTTAAGAGATATAGCATTTCAATGGATTTGTGAGCGGTAAAACGGGGAGTGGCAACAAATTTTCCTTAACTATCCTCTACTCGAAGGTAATTTACTGCCAAAATTTCAGCTGAATCCGCCCAGTGGTTTTAGAGATATGGCATTTTTATTGATTTGTGGGCGGTAAAAGGGGGTGTGGCAAAACATTTTCTCATAATATTGCATTGTCACATCGCATATGTATGGTAAATTTCAGTTTAATCAGATACCAACAAGTTTTAGAAAAATGGCTTGCAAGTTTTGAGGACATACAAATGAACGAAGCAAGTTAAATAAAAGCTTATAAAAAAAAGGGATTCGCAATAGACCTATAGGCCCCCGCGAAAGCGCCAGTTTATAATTATTTTTAGTAAATTAGAGTCCTAGACAAAAGGTGAGTTGTTTTAGAGAAGCACTCAGCCTGACGTAGTCATCTGAATTAAAAAATTAAAAAAGAATATCGTTCTGTATGCACTAACCATAAAAAATGGCGGACTTTTAAAAAAGTTTTTAAAATCAAACTTTTTTTATTTGTGTGAAAAAATTAATTCACTAAAAATAATTGATTGTTTTAACAGGTTCGGCTTAAGCTATGTGTATTTTAAATAACGGTTTAAATGTTTAGCCAAATCAGTTGAATAGTTTTTAGTCAGTGCTACCCGAAGTTTCGAAAGTGTAGTTTAAAAAAAAACGTGTTTAAAGTTTTGACAGCACTTTCATACACACTACGTCGCGCTATCTTCTTTTGACTGTAACTTTAAAAATATTTTAAACTAGCTGAAACCCGGCGCGTTGCTGCCACTCTCCCTATTCAAACGCCCATAAAATGTTATCAGTTAAACAGCATGTCTAAATTGAGGTCAAATACTGAATTCTGAGACTGTGCGACCTATATCCACAAAGCTATTCGATATAACAAATTTGGGTTGTATAGGAAGTGCCACTCTCTCTTCATCACCGCTAATAGAATATAATCAATTAAACTGGATGTCTACATGGAGGTCGAATACCGAATTCCAAAACTGTGCGACATATAACTCCAAAACTATTCGATAGCACAAATTTTGATTGTATGGGAGGTGCCACTCTCCTTTTCCCTACGCCCATAAAATTTTAGCAATGAAACTGCATGAGTACATTGAGGTCGAATACTGAATTTTGAGGCTGAGTTACCTATAACTCCAAATCTATTCGATATCGCAAATTTGGGTTAAATTGGAGGTGTCACGCCCCCCCGAAAAACTCTAAAAATTTTTATCAGTAAATCTGCAAGCGTAAATTTTGGTCGAATACTGAGTTCCGACGCAGTGCGACCTTGTACTACAAAGCTATTCGATATCACAAATTTTCGTTGTATGGTAGGTGCCACTCCCCCTTGATCAACGCTCATAAAATGTAATCAATGAAACTGCATGTGTACATTGAGGTCCAATACTGAATTCCAAAGCTGTGAGACCTATAACCCCAATGCTATTTGATATCTCTAATTTGGGTTAAATAGGAGGTTTCACGCCCCCTTGTTGTACGCCCATAAAATGTAATTAATGAAACTGCATGTATAAATTGGGGCCGAATACTGAATTCTGACGCTGATATTCAATATCGCAAATTTACGTTAAATGGGAGGTGCCACGCCCCTCTTACCAATGAACATAGATTGAATCAATGAAACTGCATGTGTATATTGAGGTCGAATACTGAATTTCGGCGTTGTACGACTTATAACTCTAAAACTATTTGATAGCACAAAGTTGGGTTGTATGGGAAGTGCCACTCCCCTTTGCCCTACGACGACAAAATGTAAGTATTGAAAATGCATGTATAAATTTAGGTCGAATACCGAATTCTTACGCTGTCAACCTATAACTTCAAAGCAATACGATATCGCAAATTTGGGTTGTAAGGGAGATGTCACGCCTCCTTGTCCAACGCCCATAAAATAAAACCATTGAAACTGCATGTGTAAATTGAGGTCAAAACCTGAATTCCAAAGATGAATTCCTATAACTTCAAAGCTATTCGATATCACAAATTTGGGTTGTATCGGAGGTGCCCCTCCCCCTTGTCCACTCCCATAAAATTTCATCACAGAAACGGTACGTCTAAATTGTGGTCGAATACCGAATTTCTAAGCTGTGCGACCCATAACTCTAACTAAAGCTATGCGATAACAACAATTTTTTATTTATATGTGGGAGGTAAAAGGGGGTGTGGCATTGCCCCTTAAACCATCTCGTACTCAAAGCAAAGCGTACTTACAAAATTTGAGCTCAATCGGACCAATGGTTTCGAAGTATTTTTCTTCAGTAAACACTTAAATTGGATTACTACGAACATTTGAAAAAAAAATTATCCAAATCGGTCCAGCCGTTTTCCGATTTTAGATAAATCAAAAAAGTGGGCGCAAAGTGGGCGTGGTCAATTTTTCTTTCCGTAAAAACCTAAGTTGGACTATTACGAACATTTTAAAAAAAAAATTATCCAAATCGGTTCAGCCGTTCTCAACTGATGCAATTACCAACGAACGACATTTGATTTTTATTTATATAGATTTCGGTCTAAAACTTTTGGAGTATATTTTTTTAAAGATATTTTTATTGTGAAATATTTTTAAAAAAACATATTTTTTGAGTCCGTCGCTCTAGACTAGCGATGCCCAGCGCCTAACTCTTTCCACTCCTTTACAGCAACTTCAATATTTTCATGATTGTTGAAATTCGAATTCAATTTGCAATTGTAGCCTCGCTTCTTAATGCTATTGTTTTTGTTCTTTCGAACCATCGATAGCTGTTCTACGTTTGCATGTTGTTGATTTTGTTCTTTGGCACTGTTTTGCATTGTTTTTGGCATTCGTATTAAAAACGTTAGCAGCATGCATCGTATTCTTCATATTTTTCGTTTTGCGAATACACATTGAGAAAAAGTTATCGAATATTTGCAGGTGGGTACTTTTTATATTGCATTAGAATAAATTATTTTAATAGGGCTTATTATAACCTTGAAAAATGGAAGGAAAAGAATTAGCGGAAAACTGGGAGTTTGGCTATTTTTTCATAGATAATAAAAAATTAAAAAGATTTATACACACTCAAAAAAATCTGCTTCCCTTAAATTAAGAAACTGTGGCTTTAATTCATAGGCATGGTTTTTTCTATATTCTATAGAGGTTACTCCTTGATGTAGAGAATTTTTACAAGATATAACGACCTCACGTATGATTTCATTGAAATGTTGTCAAAACAGCTTCTTCGTTTTGAAGACAAGTTTTTGCTCATATATAAGAAATGACGGTATAATAAAAGTAAAAGTTCCAACAATTTTATACAAGAAGAAATAATTTGAAGAAAAACTGTATTGATATCAAGTCTGCAAGAATGTTGCCTACAGCATGATTTCTTTAATTTGGAGAAACATAAGTTACAAAACTAGGATATTTTAAAGAAATACATGTAAGTTTTTCTTTTTTGTACACCTCAAGTGATTTATTTCAAGGATGCATTTCTTATATTTCTAGAAAAAAATGCTTTAAAATTACTTACAAAGCGAACGATTCTTAACGAAGCAAATTAAGCGACGATTGTTGAACGACAGCGGTGGTTGAATGGATAAGCCATGCACTAACACTCACGCGGCCGAAGTTCAAGTCTCCGGATAATGGTAATTTTTAAATTTAATTTAAAGTTAATAATAATAATGTTTGCAGTTTTTCGTCAGTATAAAAATCATAATTCTCACAGTTTAAAAAAAGGGTTTTTTTGCAAAAATTACAAAATTTTTTCAGGAATTTGATGAAAAATTTCTTATTTCAGAGAAAATTTTTCTCTTACGGATAGCCGATGATTGATAAAAGGTAGAAAATTTTTTATTTTCAGAGAAAATTTTTCTATAAGTTATAGCCGATGATAAATAAACGGTAGAAATCTTACTAAAATGTAATAAGATTTCAACACAATTGCGATAAGTATCTTCAATGTAGCGAAATAGTTCGTAAATGATTGGATAATTTTCCTAAAATATTTTAAACTTCAGGTGTCAATTAACGAAAAATGTTTACTTAATTTTTAGAAAAACGGCCATGGCGCTAAATGTAGCCCGATTTTCTAACGGTTGGGTGCTATTTTTCTAGATTTTCTGGAAATGTTTTTCTGAGTGTATAACAGTTAATAATAAAACAGTAAGACAAAAAAAAAATATAAAACATTAAGTTAAAAGCAAATAAAAATTATTATAAGATTAAACAATGAAAAAATGTAAAGTAATAAAAAATCCACAAAAAAACATAAAAAAGAAAGTAAAAAAAAAATAAAAACAAAAAAATTAAAAACTATAAAATATATAATAAAAAACGGATATCTGAAAACCTCCACGCGGTTAAGGGTGAGTAAATCAGAATATATTCTGACTAGCGAAAAGCATTTGGAATTACTTAATTCATTATTTTTACAGTGTACATATACATAAGTTCGCTGTCGCGGACTCTGCCAGCACAGATTTAAAATTTTTCGATGTTGTTGCTTTTTGTTGTTGTTGTTGTTTTTGTACTCTTGGAATAATTTTCGTAGGCATCGCTGCTCTAGACTTCTAGCTTAAAGAAAAATACCAATTTTTAGTACTTAGTACAAAAGAAGTGGAATAAAACTTATGAAATGAATAACTATGTCGAAAATATTTTCAACACTTTCGAGACTTGCATTCAGTTGGTCGAATTTCAGCCATAAGCCATACTTCTTACCATAAATATGCACGTTTAAACAAACCTCAGCGATCTAATATGTCAATCCAAGAACCGTTAAAAATTTTTTGTCGTGGTCATTAAAGTGCACTAGTGTCTACGTTTCAATAGAAAGGTTTCACTTCAAAAAGTAGATTTCAAAGCCAGCTCGTCCCTTTATTTACGCTTCTGTGGTTACGCGTTATGTTTAATTTTCGCATTTCAGAATTTTTCATCTTTGATTGACGCCTTTGTCGATGACTGACAAACAATTAATCTCGATTGCTCTTCAGCTCTACAATAATACAGCGAATGTGCGTTCACCCTCGAACAATTGGCACACATTATAATAAAGTTCTGCTTATGAAACTATTGCTTATGAAAGCATCGAAACAAACCGCAAGATTTTTGTTATTTTGTATATACTGTTTAGTTAATGGGTCTGTTTCTGTCAACCACTCTGGTCTGATTGAGTGCTATAGGAAGTGGTTCTTTATATCATTGTATGACACAAACTGCTTTTATCCTTTTTTACTTATTGAAGTGTATTTAATGCTGCAGATATTCAAAGCACTCAACTATCTTTCTTGTTGTCACCACAATCATTCTAGATATAAGTTGTGGTTTTAGCTAGTTGACATAAGCAACATTTTCTTATTTTGATTATTCATTATGCCATTATTTTCCCTGTAACATCAGGACGAAAACCTGCAACTTAGGTGGTCCTCCAATATAAGCACTACATTGAAGAGAAGAATATGGTACCGCATCCATAAATGAAAAATTATTGATGTTACCGCTTTTCCGTTCCATCAACTCTACCGCGCTACCATCATCTACATGTTATTACTTAAGTGGTCATCGGTCGTGAAGTCTGTGTGGCAAAGTGTATACAGGTGAACCTTACCTCCTTCTTAAACAACGCGTTGTTAGTAGAATACGAAATGAGTAAAATGAAAGGAAAACTGCGGATGCTGGACCTTATGTAAATACTTGTCTTATAAAGTACCTGAACAACGCGACACGACTGCTCAGACGAGACGAACAACTCAGCCAAATGAATTCTTTTGCCAACATATTTCCTTGCATGTTTGCCGCTTGTGTCAATATTTTTATTATGATATCTCAAGAACATGATCACCTGTACGAAGAGCCAAAAATTATTGTTAGGATTTATACAGCCCGTACTCGAACATATCTCTCACTCTCTCTATCTCCTACATGCCACGAAATAAATCAAATTGCATTTACATATATATGTACATTAGGACTTTCGTACCGCTTGTGAGTTCTCAAGTGTGTTTGAGAAACGAAGAATAGAGTACTAATTCGAAAGCTGATCAGTTGTCAATATATGTATAGTAAGTTTTTGGCCTATTCTCAATTAGCTTTTAGCTGTAGCATTGTTCGAGTTAAATCGCGTTCAGCATTTGAAAGAACTTATTTTATAGAAGGGGAGTTAGGTGCTAGTTGAACAGAAAAATATTAATTTCAAAAATCCCAGAAAACCAAATAGCGAAAGTTAAATTTAGCGATATCTTATGTGAAAAAACCTGGATATAATTTTGGATACTTTATGTATAGGGACACCCTGTATGTGGGAGTACGAATATTTTTGGAGGTGAAAGGGAAGGTCGAGTTGAGTAAGGGCCTTTTTTCACATCCTTAGAAGTAATAGAGTTAATTGGCAATAGCAATATATGTATATAAGATCCCGCCATAAAAGCGCAAAAATTTAAATCTACTGCGCAGCCTACGTCACTTGTAGAAATAGGACACATCACCAGAAAAAGAACACATACACAACAATTGAAACTAAGCAAACGAATCTGATTAGCTTATTGGGAAATAAAAAAAATGCAAACAAAGCCACAGTCAAACAGCTCTCAAAATATATCGAGCAACATAGTTTTTTTTTTGCGAAGGGGTCAACATTTAAGTTAACAGCCCAATAAGATATGAAATTTTTATCAAAAATAGTAATGAAAAATATCTTAATTTTTTCTAAGCAAGCGTTGTTTTTAGATATATGTTTATTTCCCTTAAAAAAAAAATTAAATTTCATAAGAAAAAAGGAGATTTTGAAATCGATGCCCCCAATAAAAATTTATTGCTAAGTATTTTTCAGTCCGTTTCACACTTCCTTGTCATAACTGCTGTCACGTTTACGTGCTCACAAAGATGGTGGAATCTGTTATATATTATTCTTTGTTAATTGGTATTTACTGACTTTGAATATTTGAAGTACTATCAATTTTTTTATGTTTTTTGTAGATGTTTATGTACATGGGCGTCCGCAGGATTTGTTCTAGGAGGAAAAAGGCATAAAGGAGTCTAGGATCCGCATAAAGAAGACTTAAACTATATAATTCTACTGTCTGTGACAAATTTTGGTACTAATTTTGGTAATATGATACGCACACTAGTGAAAATCTTTCTCGTATCATATCCGAAACATTTTCAAATTTAATTTTATTTTTGTCATGTAAAACATATAACTAATTTTTAATAAAAGCGAAATAAATAATGTGAGGTCTTCTTTACCTTTAAATAAAATTGCATTTATTACTACTGACCCCCTAAGTTTTCAACTTTTTAAATAAGAATACAAAAATTTGCCAACATTAAACAATATTTTTTTTTAGTTAGAAAACTGAAATTCAAATACTTTGACCGGAAAATCAATTTGAATTTAACAATAGCTTATCGTACCACTGTGTGTCGAAGGAGAACTTATAACGGCATTCTTGAATTTTGAATTTACCTTTAACCCGAGTCTTTGTCATATAGCAACTCTTATTATAGCGTGTCTTTAATTTTAGCCATTGGGGCATTCCACCCACGGAAGTGGGAAAATTAGTTATTTTCTTAAATTGATATGATTATAACTAATTTATTCTTAACGCAATGTAAATATGTATAATAGTTAAATTTACATGATCTGTAATAATTATTTAGAAAAAAAATTAAGTATTTTTTTCACTATGACAAGTTGTTTTTTATTGTGAACGAATAGCACGATTTTTCCCACCAGTCCAACGATGTCCCACCAGTCACAATTTCTACTTTCTATATTTTCTTGTAGAAACTAAACTTGGTGCCAATTTTTAGTTTCTGTTGAAGTCTATTTAATCATTTCATAGCATAGTAAAAAACATCTGGCCATGTATAGTATTGGGGCTAAAATCTCAATTGACAGTGAAGATGGCGGAGGTGAGGTATATTTGAATGTCCCACCAGTCACACTCCTTTAACCAATGAAATATCACTAAAGTATTTATATGAACTATTTTTTTCAGTAAAAGTTTTATAAGTCGGTTCATAATCATTTGTAAAATATCTATTTGATCATTATATTACATCAAAATACGAAGTTACAGGTCCAAACATTAGGGATTCTGGACTGTCCCAATAGTCACTGTGGAAGGCCCCCCATTATGTAATTGCTGTAAAGAATTTTTTTAAGTTCAAATGTGATTCAGATTAAATTCTATAAGCTATAGAAGCTATACAAGAATATGGGCATTTCCACAGAAAAGTCTACCCTGAACAAAAAATTTAAACTTATTAAAAACTTATTATTTTAAGATAATATCTAATAATAGAAACATTTTAATTTTATTATTTAAAGCCATTTATTAAAAAATTCGTATACCATGATGACTAAACAGTCTCAGTTTTTCTTTTTTGTAAATGTTTAGTAAATGTTTCGTTAAATTTTTGTTTTAGTAAAAATGGAAGGCTTTGGCTAAAGATAATGAAAATATAGTTACGGAAAGCAGGACCGTCAAATAATGTGGGTATGGAATTTTGTATTGCAAATGCTTTCAGTACAATTAAAATTTATCATACCTATCTGTTGCAAAAATTTTTAAGGGTCTCTTTCACCAACCATAAATTACTTCAGTTCAACTCAGCGATTGTTTGATCTTCATTTAATTGATCAATTATTAGTATCGGTTAAAAGTCGCTTTGAAAACGACTATGCTATTTTTTTTAATTAGAGCGAATAGCTGTGTGAAAGTGCTATGAAGTCGACAATGTAATAAACTTCTATAAAGACTTCAAAAAAGATAAACTAATGAGCGATAAGCAAATAAATGATCATGAAGTTATTGAAGAGGCAGAACGATCAAGTAAATTCGTGGAAAAAGGTTGTTGACTTCCTGAAAAATATGCATGGTATGTAGGCCTCATCCCAGAATTTGTGCGCTTTGTGCGATTGCTAATGACGATACCAGGGTCGTCATATTCGAAGGAAAGCAGTTTCCGTACTTTTGCTTCTTAAGACGTATCTGAGGGCAAAAATGTTACAAAACCGCTTAAATCGTACAACCATTTTTCAGGTTTATTCAGATAAATTTAAAAAAATGGATTTAAATGTTTCACTAAATCACTTTAAAACGAAATGGTCCAAAGAGAGTGCAGTTTTTACTATAAGGTGACATTCCACGTAAAAAAATAACAAAGCCTAAATTTTAAACATTTATTGTAGAAATATTATAAAACATTGAGACTTCAATTTTTTTGCGTAAATAATGCAGAAAGCAATGTTCCAAAAAAATTTTGGAAACCTAAAACAAAATCAAAGCGAGTATTAATAAAGTATCTACTTGTAGCTACAACTTATACTAGGATTATTAAGGGTTACAATTTGCACCCGCTAGGCGATCTAAAGGGTTGGAAATTTTTTTTTTTTAAAGACGCGCTTAATTTTTACAACTGGTCCAAACTTGATTATTCTAGTAAAGGTTGTTGCGACAAGCACTCTCACTTATATGCAATCTAATTTTTCCGGTTCCTATAAATTGGGACCAAAATATCTTTACCCCGGCTGAAAAGTACTAAATTTTTTTTGATTTTTTAATATGTTTTTTGTAATATTTACGTAAAATTATTTGAAGTCTCTATGTTTAATAATTCATTCCATTTCTTTTTTTCAATGACCTTAAAAAGATAATTACACACACGGAGTGTGGGCCAATGTAAGTGGGATTGGCGTCGAAGCGAGGGCGTCAACAGGGGGATGGGGAGGGCACTTCCCCCCTAGGCTATGAAAATTTTTTATATATTATTATATCAAATCAAAAAAGCCCTAAATTACAGTTAAAAAATGATACAAGAGAAGCAAAAAACTTTCTAAATTGGATGTTGCGTTTAAGCTAATTAATTTTAGAACTTTTTTAATAAAAACGTCGTTTTTAATTGTAGGAGTGCAACATTTTACAGAAACATGTATTTTGATAAGGTGCATCATAATCAATCAAAAAATCGATTTGTAACTTATGGCTTTTTTGATTTCAGATGACGATGTTTTCACTACGTATGTAAATATATTTTGGAAAAAAAACACAATCATACTTTTTAGGTTTATTTAAAAATAAAGCTAAGCTTAACCATATATTTTTATATAGCATGTTATAACCGTCGCTGTGATAAGTTACGATACCATTTCATTTACCCTTGTTTCACAGACTTTTCAATACGTATCCTTACACTCAAAAAATGTGTATATAAATATTGCTAATAACTGCGTCCATTCTAGGAATATTATTTGTAGTTTTTAGCCACGAATAGTATTCGTAGAATGGATGTTGTTTGGTACATGTAACGAATATTTTATTGGTATTCGTACAAAAACAAATGTATATTGTACGAATAAATTTGTTACATTTTCGAATGATAGTAATACCTAATAACGAAAAAAAAAAACATTTGTCTGAGCTGTGCTTTGAACAGCGGTTCTTTAGATTACAGGTCACATACTCTTTCTTAGGCTACGGCCACCTAGTAATCATACATTTTCTACTAACTATTCGGTATTTGTTCAACAAACCAGCTTAAAAGATTTCAGTTGTAAATTTTTTAAACTCAACTAATACTTCATCATTCTTCGGAGCAACAGATGGCAAGACTCATTTAATCCAATAACGTATATAAACTTTGACAACAATCAATATTTTGTTTTAAAGTCATTGCAAGCAATCAGAAAACAAAGTAAAATAAATTTTATAAAAATTTAGTGTTTTCCCAAAAGTTGGCATAAAAAATCGTTTTTCTGTCATAAAAATAATACAATTAGAATAATTTTTCGTAAATTTAATAAAACGGCTAACAATCCTGCAGCAATTAAATTTAGGAAAGTAGCAGGGATGTAAGCAAGGGCAAAGCTTCTAATTAAAAAACGATAGAAAAAATTAGGTAATTCTGAATAAAGTAAGCCAAAATCCGATCAAGGACTAACTTTCTAAAAAAATCTAATGGCATATTCTGGTTAAGCAAATGATTTTGCATTGGAATATGTTATGGGTCAAAAGTTTTTTTATGACTTGTAAATGTAAATTGGAAACTCGATTTGAAACATAATTTTATACTTCTTAAAATTTACGTTATTTAGCTCCGCCCACCCAGTTTCAGAATTTTCTGGACTTTTTCGAGTCACGTAAAAAGCTAGCTTATATTACAGCTAGGATTCAGAATCAAGCCTTGCAAGGAGGTTCTGGAATAAGTTAAAAAAATTTATGGAACCTCTATGTTAAGAATATGTTAAGAAAATGTACATGAATATATTTCATATATATATATATATATTTATATATTTATTCATGTTTTGAATTAAAAAAATTTTTTTAAATCATTTATATAATGATTGAATACAAGAATGATAGAATAATAGTTTGCGCAGATCGTAAAAATAATTGTCTACGATCTGCGCATTTCGTCATGATAGCCTTACGATATTGTTGTCATTTAATGTAAACAAATATGAAACTAATCTTTAAGCAGTGCAATAAAATTGTTAATAAGGGTTCTCATCTAAGCATGTAACTGACACGTAGACATTGTAAACCTTGTGTACTTAAATGCGCGTAAACTACCTGTCAAAATTTGTATGGGCGTGAGTTTACATCATTTCCGAGCCTATTTTGTAGTGTAAACTAGCATGTAAATCTACGTGTGTGAATGAGGGTTGGCTTTGGCGCTAATAATTACATATTTAAAGTAGTTGGAGTAAATATGAACACGTTTTATTTATTTTTCTATGTTAATGAAGGTTTTTAAGAGGTTTAAAATTTAAAAAAGTCATAATGTTGTCGTAGCTGCAGCCGCCATTTTGTCGACATTTACGCTATTTACACTATATCGCTCATAAAAAGTTTAAATGCTATACATGTTTACATGCTTAGATGAGAACCCTTTATATAATAGACAAAACAAAGAATTATGAAAGAGTTCTGCGCATATAATTTTCCTGCTAGTTTTTTAGTTTTTTTTTTTTTGGTTTTAAGGCAAGTTGGAATGAAACTAACTTGAACTGGCAAAATAATCAAGAAACAAACTTCGTCTAGCCTGACGTCATTATCGTAAAAAATGTTTTTATCGTAGCTAGAAAAGTCAAAATGAAAAGTAAACATGACGGACCTGCGCAATATGTAATTCTTTTATCTATTATTCTTGGATTGAATAGGTATGTTTTTGTACTGGATGTAGAAACTTTCAAGTTGCTAGAACTGATACACGTGATACAAAGAAATAAGTGGATTGACGTCAAAAATATCACCCTTCGCATGTGGGAAACATTTACAGAATTTAATCCACTTTTTAATTTTTGCGTATTATATGGATTCTTACTGCCCAAATCCAAATCTGAAAAAATTCAGTCCGCTCGCCAAAGGTAAAAAAGGCCTAAAAATCTGGTTTTTTCAGTTTTCCAAAAAAAATAATTTGTTATAATATCAAAAGCTGCGGTTTTTCGAAATCTGGATTTGGATCTTGATTTTCTGCTCATGAAAAGTATTTGAAAACAAGATGGCGTTGAATGCAAACTTGAGAATGTCCACAATGCTTTTTCCGATCACTTACTTCATTATACGCCACCTGGCTGTGATGTTTCAAACTACAAGTTCACAAAATCTAAATTCATATCAGGATTTTGTTTGTATGGATATCGGATTTGGATGTTGGGAAAAACGAGCCTAATGTTTCGGGCATGGTACGAGAAAGATTTTTAATAGTGTGTGTATCATGTTACCAAAACTAGTACCAAAAATCTCAGACAGTAAAATTATATAGTTTAAATGTTCTTTATGCGCATTCTAGACTCCTTTATGTCTTTGGTGCCCCCTTAGATCAAATCCTGCGGAAGCCTATGGTCCAAAGTATTGACATTTTACTCCAAAAATACTCAAAAGTGGTTTTATTGTAACCTTTCATATCACATCACATTTATTTGAAAAAATTCTTCCAGTTTTGTGCAAAAATTGTTTAACTATTTTTCTCATCAAAACAACCCTATGATTATTTGGCGAAATTTATTTTTTCCAAATAAATAATTTAATTTTTTTTTAATTTTTTTAGAAATAGTCAAGATTAAAAAATAATTTTTGTGAAAAATTATCAATGTTTTATTTAAATTATTTCTGCAATCATAAGTTATGGCTAAAAATCGATTTTTTCATGCCATTGACTAATTATTATAAAAAAACTAGTTTTTGTATTAAAACTGTTTAACATTTATAATTTCTTTTTAATTTTACTTACAATTAAAGACTTTTATATGTATTCAGTAAAATAAAAAAAAATTTTTGATTTTCAAAATGTCCCTTTTGATGTGAAAAGTTAATATAACTATTTATTGCTAGACACAGTGGCAAAATGTAATAATTGATTTAACACAAGTTAGTACTTTTTGTCTTTATACAAGTTAATATTTTTTCAACAAGCTTGCTCAAGCTAAAAATGCTCCAAACGGTTTCGTGAATAAAGCATGACTTCATGGAATCGAAGTCAAATGAATTTCTTAAATTTTTTGCTTACCTTGTTTTAAGAAATTAACAGCACGGAGAAAACTGTTTGCTTAATTTGTATTGTGGTTAAGCAAAACTTGCGCCTGAATCTTAGCCACTTCCAAGGTTTGCTAGATTTCAGCAAAAACTTCATTCAGCAAAATTTGCTATTCCAGTTTATAATAACTAAGCAAATTTTTGATTAAATTTAAATAATAACTAAGCAAATTTTTGATTAAATTTAAGCAAAATTTTGCTAAGTTATTATAAACTGCAAAAGCAAATTTCTACTGAATTCGAGCAAATATTTGATTAGTTATTATAAATTGGAATAGCACATTTTGATTAGTTTTTGCTGAAATCTAGCATATTTTTGAAGTAAAATAATTATTAACATTAAATTAAATCGAAAAATTAAACCTCTGCCGCGTGATTGTAAGTGCAAGGGCTTGTCCATTCGACCATCTCAGTTTTTAACTAATCGCCTCCTAGTTTTTTTTCATTAAGAATAAACGTGTGCTCGTGTTTTTGAAAGAAATTTGCTTGAATTTAGTAGAAATTTGATATTTGAACTGATAATAACTTAACAAATATTTGCTTGAGTTTAGTATAAATTTCCTATCAGTTTATAATAACTTAGGAAATATTTGCTTGAATTTTATGTAATTTTGCTTTTTCCTAAATACATGAGAAGTGATTTCAATTTAGCTAACTTTTTTAAAATCACACCGTGATTGAGCAACGTTTTGCTGATTTGCTTGAGCAAGCATTTCCAGACCTCAGTTTTTCCTGTCCTTTAATTCAACATTTTCCACAATTTATTTGTGGATTTTTAGTTTCAATAATTCTTAAATGAAGTAAAGAACAAAGAAAGCGAAAACAACCATGTCCGAACTCGGATTCGAACCGGGGACCTCTGAGTTGATAGTCTAGCGCCCATTTCACTAGGCTATAAAGGCAGACATTTCTCACAATACTTATTTACATTCTATTCTATAATGTTATGCTATTAAATTCTATCTTGTTATGCTGTATAACAAGAACAGTTTCGTAAAAAAGTGCATACAGAACAAAGCATTTTTTTAAAAATCGCTTCTTACTTTTTTAAGAGATTCCAAAGGCTCAACTTTCTTTGACAGAAAGAACCACAACCTCTAGAACTTTCCTTGGAATTGGTCGCGACAATTCTTTCGGTTCATTTTTTTGTAATTAACAACTAAACTTGAATATGGATTTACCAAAAAAACATTTTTGTCATGGCTAAACTACAAATGAGTAAAAATACATAAAGAAAACATTTGCTAAGAATATTCGTTATTTATTAAAAACACCTTGATTTTAATTACAATGCAATGCCGCCCTACTACAGCCGTTTGTCCCCCCTGGCCAAATCAGACAGTGAAAAACTTTAAACGAATAATTAATATGCATTTTGTAGTATGCATTTGTTTATTGCTTTAAAATTAGTTTAGTTTAAAATAACAAAAAATATACACATTCACCTTATTCATGACTTAAATATGTACACAGTAAAAAGTATGAGCATAAATTTTATTCTATATTGTATACATATAAATCCAAACCAATAATGTTATAAAAATTATACCATCAAATCTTATAAATTTTTCCAGACCATTTTTCACGTCAGACCAATTGAAACCGTTAAATTTTTAAATTTCCCGATTTCGGTGAATTTTTTCTTTCGAACCAGAATATATTTTGATTAACACATGATATCCATATGAAATTTTTAAAATATATTTGTTTTATTATTTTTATAATATTGAGTAGTATAAAATTTATTAATTATTTTGAATAAAAAAAGTTTATACCACACAAATGTTATGAAATGTTATATATGAAATTTGTTTAACAAAACATTTCAGACAAATTGTTACAATTTTTCAAATTTCTACTGGGTCGCCAACATTTGCTACCAAAAAATAAAATTTAAATTTTTCAGAGGAACTTTATAGAAATGGAAAGCACGTTGCGCACCAATTTGATGCAGATACAAAAAGAATATATAATTCATTGAAATGTTTTTAATATTAAAATTTTTTTTTATGTATGATGAACAGGGAAGACAGAAATATGCACGAAAAAATCTAAAATAAGTATGCTAATATGCTCTAAAAAATGGCAAAATATGCCATCAAATAAGCACGAAAAATGTCGAAGTCGGAGTTTTATTATTCAAAATTTTAGTCAATAGTTCATAAAAAAAAAACAAAACAATAGCCCTTTCAAGGCGAAAAAGTAAATGTTTCAGTTTAAATAAATTATAATTTTAATTATAAAGTAAAAATTTAATTCTATTTTAATCATTTAATGAATATTTTGTTTGGTAGCTCAAAGCCAATGCCAAAAGTCTCCTTCCGGACGAAGTCCATTATTTTATATGGTGCTTATAGCAAAAACAGTGTATTGCATTCAGCGATTACACTGAACAATTAAATGCATTTTTATATTATCAATATAATGTTTTGTATTGTGAGAAAGACCGCTCGACATCGCAGGATGTAGTTGGGCACCATTTAAAATAAGGGACTTCGTTCGGAAGGAGACTTTCGGCGTATGGATCCATTGTCTGTGAGTTTTTAAACAAAATATTTTTTATACATATATAATATAATATCTCTTTATAAATATATATAATATCAAAGAAAGTACAATGTTGCCAGATGTGAAGGAAGTATCAAAATTTGCCCGATTACAAGCTTAAATCTGTTCGAAAAGTTAAAAATATGTAAAAATATGCACAAATAAGCACAATCGTTATAAATATGCAAAATATTAACAAAACGTCGAAATATGCAAAAGCATATATTATATGCATTTGCATATAATTGTCTTCCCTGATGATGAATTTTTATTAATTTTAAAATAAGAAAAAACTGCAAATCTTAATTCTAGCAAATAAAAAATTTGCATCAATTTGATGCAAACGACGGATGCGGGTTATTTCAATTTTTTTATTTGTTTTACTTAAAAATGTTTATACATATCTTAGCCCATTTCGCTACTCTTTCTTATATTTCTAGCCACATTAAATAAATGTTGTATTTTTACCTTCATTTCATTACAAAGTCCTGAATTAATTTTTTATTATTTTTTATTTTACATATCCATGTAAATATTATAAAATTAACTGTTTTTTAATAAATATGTGTAATGTATTCATTTCACACGTTAAAAAAATTGTTTTATTTTTTATTTAAATGAAAAAACAAAAAATTTCCCTCCCAAGATTCATGCCTGCCCCCTCTGTCTTCTTGGTCTTCAGGCTACAGGCCTGATGTGCAGTTTCACTAAGAAAAATCACTAAAATCATCTAAAAAAATAATACAAACTGTAACGATTCGCAAACAAAAATGCAGATTTAAAGTGAATAAAAGAAATTTTCTAAATTTTAAAATATTTTTACAAAAAATATAATGGTTTAGTTTGGGCATCTCTCAAAAATAAAACCATGGCGAATGTTCCTTCTTCTACCCTACCGACATTTTACGCAAAATTCGTAGTGAGCTTAGGTTTTTGCATATCGCATTCAGTTATTTATTCACTAATAGATTTTTAACAATTATTTGCTTTGGAAAAGTTCTCTTAATTGCAGTATCATCTCCAGTTTACACAAGAGACTAGCAAACAAAAGTCTCCTACAGCAAAATATCGAATTCTAAGCTAAACACAGAGAGAGTTACTAACGTATTTTTAATGTCGAATTAAGTTCCAGGTTCCAGTCTAAATTAGCGTATGAAGTTTTTGGTAGATAGCAATTTTTTGTATATTTTTTTTATACACATATCTACATTGTTCGCATAAACTAAGGTGAATCCAATCGAAACAACTAAATATTCAGCCTAAATTATGTTAGAGCTGCGTCTTTGCGTCTCTGCACCTCCTCTTAAAAGAAACAGATGTATTCGGCCATATTTGTTTGCTTAGCTCCGCCTCATTGTGTTGTACTCACCCTAACAACAGAGCGGCTGCTGCGTCGTATCATGAACATTAGTTCTTCTCGCTTTGCCTCCTCTGCCTTTGCCTTTCTGACTATCTTACTCACACCTTCTGTATTTACTGTGCAAGTGTGTGTGTGTGTGTGTGACCACTTTGTTAATAATATCTCTTCATAAATCCCACCGCAGCAGATGACTTGGTGCATCGGAACTAAGTGCTAACCGGTTGTTCTGAGGGTTCTTTCTATTGATCGTCTAGCAATGTTTTTAATATAAGTAAATTCGGTTGAAAACACACACTGAATGCCTCCATCCTAAGAACAATGTTTTGCCTGGTGGCATTTGGTGCCGCAGCTGTAAGAATGCCTTCGACTCATCTCGAAAAAATTCGCATAAG
This sequence comes from Dichetophora obliterata, assembly GCA_963920525.1. Classification (NCBI taxonomy): domain Eukaryota; kingdom Metazoa; phylum Arthropoda; class Insecta; order Diptera; family Sciomyzidae; genus Dichetophora; species Dichetophora obliterata. The sequence continues at coordinate 246,400,177 of OY986435.1, read as the reverse complement.
TTCACATCCGTTTGCTGTAAAAAAACTTTCTCGATTTAAATTTTAACAAAATTTAGGTGAACATTACATAAAGCAGCTAAGGCACAGCTATGAAAAAAAAAAACACAACCGACAAACCCTACCAACAATGATACGCGGCAGGAAAGTGTGCTTGTGCTAGTGGTGTGTGAAGGGTAAGGATGTGAAGGGTTGTGTGTTGCTGTATCCTAATTACATTTTAGTAGATAAATTATAAAGTTTCTCAGCACTTCCTCTTCATGCAATGTTTGCATTTGTTTCAAGTGCAAACAGAAATGCTGTAAACTGTTAAAAGTTGAAAACACCCTCAAAATGCTTGATATCCCCAACACGTGGGGCACACCCATCAGCTTACCATTAGTTCACCATCAATTCACCATCAAGCGCGGAAGCAGGTTAAAATATGGGGCCTGAAGCCCCTTAGAAGCTCGGAAGTTTGTTGTAGCAAAAAATTTAGCAACAAGTTTGTGCTTGCTCAAAAAATTAGCTCTTGTCGTTTCCTAAATTAGTTAAGGAGTTATAAAAGTAGTCTGAAAATGGCTATGTTTGATAATTTTTATAATTTTATCTATACTAGTTCAAGTTTCTGAAATTTCAATCGCTTTTCTCATTCTGTGGCATTGACCTTGCCTTAAGAAATTGTGTTGTACCAAGAAAATCTTAAGTTTCGAGAGAAAGCAACAGTTTTCGAGATATCGTCATAACTTTTATATCAAAATTTTTCAGAATTTACTATTTGTAAAATAAAAAATGCTTATTGTAGGGTATCCGTAAGAGATAGTAAAATATATTTTTTCTACATTATATTAATATCTAAAATTTCCTCCTACACCATGTTCTTCCATTTCTTATAGTTAAGGTGTTACTTCAGAAGTATTCTTTCAATGCTCATATTTCAGGTCAAAGGTCACTTAACCATTCGGTGAACTTCTTCTCCCTACTCTAATTTATTTAAAAAATTATCAAAATCGGTTCAGAAACACGGAAGAACTGTTTCTCCTACGCCTATTTTTATATATATAACGAAATATAGGCTTAAAACATAGATTTGTGTATATAACTTTGGAGTGGTTAGAAATATTTGAAAATTTTTTCACATAAATTATTTTTTAAACTGTAGAACTTTGTAGAATATATAAAAACAACATTTTGAAAAATTTTGTTTTCATCAAAAAAATCAACAACAAAAACGTTTGGCCTATTTTTTGAGCAAAAACTGAATAATAAATAACGAGGTATTTTAAAAGCCATATAAAACATTCAATCGGTGAGATAACGGTAAATCTTTTTTCTCCAAAGTCAATTAACTGATCTTTCAGCCAAAGAAAATTTGATGAAACTCGACTGAAAAATGGCCAAGATATTTGCTTGCAAAATCAAAACTTGAAATTTCAATCGTGTTTTTCTCATTCTGAGGCGATGAGCCGCCTGCTTCAAGGAAATACGTTGTACTGAGAAAATCTACATTTTTTGAGATATCTCAATAGTTTTGATGTCATTATAACGGAAATTTTTTTTTGACATGTTATCCGGAGGAAAATATTACCAAAAAAGCTTCCATATACCTTTATATTTCTGAACCAACGACGTTTCATACAAAAATACGTTGTACTGAAAGCATCTATAGTTTTCGAACTATCACAATAATTTTCATGTCAAAATAACGGAAATTTTTGCGTAATTTGCTATTTGTAAGAAATTTCACCATCACAATATATATTAACACTTTTAACATAAAAAAATGCTTATTGTAGGATATCCGTAAGAGATGGCGCAAAATGTTGGAAGTATTTTTTGCACACCTTATCAATGGCTAAAATTTCCTCTTACATTATATCCTTCCATCTGTTACAGTATAGCTTTGATTTAATAAATGCTCTTTTACGCTCATATTTCAGGTTGAAGGTCACCAATATAAAATGTAATCATGCTGTAGAGCCAGATCTTTCATTTGAGATCATCCCTGAGATTCCTTAAAAAAAATAATACAAACTTTCAACGTTAATATTTCGGGTCAGAGGTCATAAATTTAAAATCTAAAATAATTGTGCTCATATGGGGCGCAGTAAATTTCGAATGATATAAGTTTCATTGCCTTTATTCCAAAACTAATATCGAAAAAGTGTACGACAGCATTTGATGTTTGCCTATTAACATATACAATTTATTTCTTTTATATAGATTTTTAGATTATACCAGCTGACCCAGCGCGCTTCGCTGCTTATAGATAAAAAAAACAGTATTGAAAACAATAAATATACCTTTTTTCAATGAAAAGTGTGCATTTATTGAAGTGATTATTCTAGCACTTTCGGATATACAATATTTTTCGTTTTTCCATCTGCCGCATGAACAAACAATACAGCGTGGAGAGTAAAGCATGGATTTATGCAGCATACTTCCAACGATTGACCTTGCGCCTTGCGCACCTTTGGTGATTGCAAAACCAAGATACTTAAAATTATTTAAGCCTCCATAAATGAAAAAAAAATGTTTAATTTATATTGTGAAAGTACTGAGAGCTGATCTCAAGTAGAATTTTCAAAAAATTACATCAAACATGGTGAATGGCAACAAAAGTTGAAAAATGGTGACAAAAATTTAAAGATTTTAACGAAAGTTGGAATTTTATAAGTATAATAAATACTCGTATAATACAAAGTTTAATTCAATATTTTTCAGTCATCGATTGTAACGGTTCTGAATTACACTTTATATGTTTTTCTAGTTCAATGAAAAAGATAAAACTATAAAATATTTGAACTTATTCGAATAGAAAAATCTATCACATATCACTGTATATTACGTAGCGTATCATATTATGGTTTGTATAAATATAATTAAAAAAGATTTTCAACGAAACAATAAGGAATATATAGCAACATTATTCCAGAATGCATTAAAAAACTTTCATAAAAAGCTAGTGCACACTTTGCAGAGTTTTTTCGTTTATATTGATGCACACAAAATCCACTTCTATTTTTTGTCACGTAACGTATCATTTTTGGTGGCTTCTATCTAAGAGCCGAACTTTTGACAATTCTTAGCTTTTGCACCGTGTATAGTGCTCTAAACAAGCTATTGAAAAATCAAAATAAGAAAATTAAAATCATACGACTGTTACGTGCGTAGCCACGGAAATGCCCATATACATATTCGTATGAATAAGCCCACATCAAAAGCATGCATGGCATGCATGATGCTTGAGGCATGCCTGAAGTTGCTCAACTTTTAACTTTTTGCAGGCAAAGCTTTGACAGACATAAGCATCAGTTAGCTTTGCTTGCAAAGGCTATATTAACACATCCAAGTGCATATATTGATAGCTTGAATTATTTTTAATTTAATTCAATGTATTTAATATACTTTTTGTTAAGCATTTTTGTTTAGTATCAACATTTTATGCATTTTTTACATATTCAATGTATGCTTGCTATGTGTTTTAATGAAGCATGCTTCACAGACGTATCAACATTTTAGGCATTTAGTATCAACATTTTAGGCATTTTTTACATATTCAATGTATGCTTGCTATGTGTTTTAATGAAGCATGCTTCACAGACGTGATGCATGTTTGAGGGTTGCATGCTTCTTTTGTGTTTGGGATCGGATAGAATGATTGATATACCTGGAATAAGAACATCTTCGCCTTTGAATTTGCCTTTTTAAATGGTTGCTTCAATCACATTATTTATGAGTCTCTTAACTGACACCCGGGTGCCATTGCATAATTTCGGTTGATTGATTTTGCGAAGCATAATAATTGGTGCTCCAACTTTTAACAGAAGAATGTGCGGCTGCACTCCGGGCAAATCCTGCAAATTCAGAAACTCGTTTGGGTAATTCACCACATCATCTGGATTAGTGATAGTGTCCACAGACTTCAATGTAACTAATTCACCCGCAATTTCTCGTTGGGTGGTAATATCGCACGTTCGCTCAACCACCCATGATCTTTGGTGCCGTTGCGAAATGTAAGGGAATACACTGCGAATGAGCTCTTCCTTAGATTGAATAATAGTGCAGAAATTCTCTGGCATTGTTATCGGCAGGTCAAATTGTCAATAGGCATGCTTCCATTTCCAATGTCAAGCAATTGTTTGGAGAACACACGTGCCAATGGATCATTTTGTCGTTGCACACGCACATTTAGGATAGGTTAGGTTAAACTGGATGCCTTCGTGAAGGCTCACATAGACCTATTCAGGTCCTTAGTGGTACCGGTAGCGAACAAAAAGAGCCTTTGTGTTTATTTAAAAGTCTTTAAAAATTTGCGTTGAATTCGCAAACCTTAGAAGGGATTCCAGAAACGCCCTGGCTACATCTCTAAGCGACGGAAATGTCGATGAGCCTAGGTATTTTAGTCTCGATCTAAGTAGGGCGGGGCATGTGCATAGTAGGTGCTCCAAGGTCTCCACTGTGCCCGGTTTCTTGCACTTCCTGCAGTTGTCATCCGTGGTGATGCCAAGCTTCCTCGCGTGGGCTGCCGTCATGCAGTGACCAGTAAGCATGCCCACTAGTGTCCTGCTATCTTTGCGCGGGCGTGCCAAGATGAACAGAGTTCGTTTTTCGCATTGTGCATTGCACATGATTTTCGAGACTTTGCACGATGTCGTATCTCTCCATCTACGATTCACTGCTAGTGTGGCTCTTTTTTCGAGGTTTCTGTACAACTCTTGTAGTGGAGTTAGTACATGTTTTGCGAGTTCTGATTCCAGCCCGGCGCCTTCCTTTGCTAAACCATCTGCCATCTCGTTTCGCTAAATGCCCTGGTGGCTAGGGACCCAGTAGATGCGCACTCTCTTCGAAGCGCAAAGTGCATCTAGTGCATCTCTGCCAGCAAGACACTTTTGGACTTGATGCGCATGTATTTGATCGCCGCTTGACCGTCAACGAAAATGTTGATGTAAGAGTGTTGTGTGTCCATGCTGAGGGCTATCTCAGCAGCCTTCCTTATGGCAAATATTACCGCCTGAAAGATACAGCAGTGGTTCGGCAGTTTATATGGCTGCCTTATATTAGGCTCTACGCAATACAACGCCGCACCTACCCCCGTAGGCATTTTGGAGCTGTCTGTAAATATGTTGACCGCCTGCTGTGCTTGTTCTATATCTTTGCACCAGTTATTTGGTCCCAGAAGAGTTCGTGCTTTGGAATTGACTATCGTGCGAGGCACCATGTAGTCCGTGCTATTAGTTTTGCGTGTATGTCCAGGGGGTCCATACTTAGAATGGTTTCAAGCGCTTTAGTTGGAGTTGACTTCAGTGCCCCCGTGATGCATAGCGCTGCCTGCCGCTGAGTTTTCTCCAAGTGCCTGAGGAATGTTGATTTGTTCACAGCAGGCCACCACATAATAATCCCATAGAGTAGAATAGGACGCACTACCGTTACATAGATCCAGTGCATCAGAAAGAGTGAGAGACCCCAGGTACTGCCTAGCATCTTCCTGGATGTGTATAGCGCAATGGTGGATTTCTTCACCCTTTCTTCTACGTTGTTTTTCCATGACAGCTTGCTGTCCAGGACGACTCCTAGATATTTTGTGTGAGTTTTCGGTATGAGACGTATATCGCTCAATTTCGGTGGTATCCACTGTGGTATCTTGTACCTTTTCGTGAACAGAACCAGATCCGTTTTCTCTGCATTAATACTAAGACCGACTGAATTTGACCATCTAAGTACATCTTTGAGTGTGCTCTCCATTATGGAGCTGTTGATAGACATTTCCCTACTATAATTATGCTTATGTCGTCTGCATAGGCAGTTATCCTCGGGGCTCTACCTGCGAACTTTTTGAGTAGTTCATTAACTACAAGATTCCATAGTAGTGGCGAGAGGACCCCTCCCTGGGTCCGCACTCAGCCCGCACCTTTCTGCAGCTTAGCAACTTGTCTAACCATAGGATTATTGCCGGTGGTGCCTCTATTGTACGTAATCCACTAAGGATTGCGGTGGTTGATACATTGTTGAATGCACCTGAGATGTCTACAAACGTCCCGAGAGCGTATTCCTTGTGGTGGAGGGCTTTTTCTAGGGTTACTCTTAGGGAATGTAGTGACGTTTCAACCGATATCCCTTTCGTGTATGCGTGCTGGTTGGTTGATAACTGGATTGAATTGTTTCTTAGGTGCAAGTCAATCAGTTTCTCGAGCGTTTTGAGTACAAAAGAGGTCAGACTTATGGGCCTGTAGTCTCTCAGTTAGAGATGGCTGCTCTTACCTGCCTTCGGTAAGAATACAACCCTCGCTGTCCTCCAAGCTGTCCTCGCTGTCCACAGGTTCATAGCTTAGCCTGTTGCATCCGTTAAATTTATTCACGCACATTTATGTTCAATGTTAATTTTTCCACAATTCTCTACAAAACTGACGACCTCAAGCATGCATTCAACTCGTCAGGAGCTGTTGATCGAAGTATTACCGGCAATGTCAGACGGAAATCTCGAGCCAATAATACAACAATACCACCAAACGGCAGATTATTCCCTCGAAAATTCCGCAATGTCCAATCAAAACCATTTTTTATGGGCCATGGTGCACTTATCTCACACAATAAGCTTGCATTGTTGCAAAATTTTTCTCATTCCAGATGATTTAGAAATATTCAATGTTATAGTTTCAACAGCTTGTATATTCAATGGCAAGTTAAGAGCGAAATGTGCCGTTCGGCCACCGTCCAACAAAGTTGCAGCAATTCCAGATGAAGCCTGTGCAACCGCAATTTTAATTTCCGATCTTGTACTGGCCAATATTAATGAAATGAGGAATGTTTTCCTAGTACCACCAGGTGCATCCAAGAAATACAATCCACCAGTTTCATCATCTAAACCTTGCATGATTGTTACAAATGCACACTTTTGTTGATCATTCATTAACGGAGCATTGGTCAGAAGAAACGCTCGCAATTGATTGTAATCGAATCGCGGTTCGCTATGCAAATTCGATTTGATCCGATGCTGGCATTCCTTGTGCCAAGCCTTTATTTGCAATAATTAAGCACTGTTCTTCGATAAATATCAACGCTTCATTACACATTTCCAACGTAAGCGGCATGTCTGAATTATTTATGTTGCTGCGCATGCGATGTAAAATGTCATCAGTCATGTACTCACGATATTGGTGGAGTGGAATATTGCATTCAGCAATTCCATTTTAAGCTTACCGTCCTTACGGAATGACAATCTCCAGTGGCGTAAAAAGCGGGCCCGCAGAGCCCGCGTTGCGGGCGGGCGCAACTAAGCTAGGGGCGCCCTCAAGTACCGTGATGAAATTGATAACTAAAGTGGAGAACGACGCACAGTGTAAAATAAGCGGCCAAAAACCTTATATATCGACGTTTGAATTTTTCAAAATTTTTATAGCTTTCAATAGAAAATATCTTGGGCGAAAAAATCAAAAAGAGTTTTTTTAATAGTAGCAATCGTTTCGTTAGGACAAGCCGTCAAAGTTGCATTTTTAAAAATGCAATTTTTCTTGATATTCAAATTATATATTTTTTTTTATATCAAAATAAAGTTTAAAATTTCTTATGTCTGGCAAAATTACCGTTTTTGTTTAAATTTTGAACATATGGTTTTAAGCTTATCATAAAAGTAAACATTAAAAGCGGGATACAAATATCTAAATATTCAATTTTCAAAAGTGTTAAAAAAATAATTTTGAGAAGGATTGACTATAAGTTTTTCACGAAAACATCATTAGAACTGCGTTACACCAAATCAAAAAAAAAATCTTGCTAATACTTGCTAATGCGGTAGATATACATTTTTTATGGTGACCTGTTAAGTTGAAATTTGAGATATATTTGATGTATGGCAGCTGATTATTTTTCAAACTTTTGACTTATTTACAAACACAAAAAAAAAAAACTTAATTTTTAAAATTTCCTTGCTGTAATCAAAAAATCTTACAAATATAAACAAAAACGTAGTTAATTTGTGTGGGTGGTATTTTTCAAGGCAGTGTTAATTTTTAATTTTAATTCTTAAGTAGTTAGTTGTTATATAACTATAATGTGTTATTACTTGTAAATGTGTTAGTACTTGTTATTATCTATTTCAATTTTAATTACAATTTTAATCCTCATTTTTAATATTAATTCTTAAGGGTTTTGTTGTTATACATATATTCTAATTTGCGGCATGCACAAGAAATCTTTTCTTATATGCTAACATACCTGCTCAATAAATACAAATACAAATACTAAAATATAATTAATCACAAAAGAAATTTATGTAGCAAACTTCGTTGTTTTGAGACAAGACTGAAGTTTTAGGCAAAAATGGGTTTCGTTTATATGGGAGGTGGGTGTGGCAGAGGTCGGGTTTTTATAACTTTTTCAAGATTTATTAATTTTGTCATGAGAGATATTCGTTCCAATTTTCATAGCTGTACGATAACTCCTCATTTTTTTAGCCAAGAATGGAGACGTTACACTGTGCGACGTTTGTGCTGAAATAAAATTTAAGTCCCGTACATACGATTTAGCAGGGTGCAATAATCGACGTCAAAAAACCGACTATTTTGAGCAAAAGTCGTCTTTGTTTGGCAAAATTCGATTATGGTCGGAGACGATTAGCCCGTTTGCTCTAATATTTTTAGCAAGTCAGCAACTGATGTTATTTTTATCACTCAATTGGTCGTATTTTGTGACGTAAGCAAACTCTTTAGCTAACAGGTAACGTCAAATACAAAACATTTAAGCTAAACATCTTAAACTTGTCATTTCACTAATAAAAAAATTATTGATCCCATTAATTCAAACTTTAAGTTTGTTTACTTCTTTAAATAATTAATATGCGATGTTTTCTTTTTATACCTACCTTGTGATAACATCTTACAAATTTTATTATATTTGATATTATAAAAAGTATTTCTTACGTTATTGCTAACCAATTTTTATTTTTAACCAATTCTATTAAAATAAATGTAACTTTATTTATAAAATGAGATATTTTTAAAATGTAACTGTTGTAATAAATGATGATCATCATATGACCATTGAATTAAAAAACCTCTTTTTGTTCTCTTTTTTTTTTGTCAAGAGCTCTCTTGTTTTCTCCTACGCTTTTAGTAACCTAGGAATAACATAGTTTTACTCTAAAAGTAAATAGCAGGGCGCTTTTAGAAACCTACTTGCGGGCGCACAAAATATAGTTACGCTACTGACAATCTCCAATTGTGGTGACATTTTGCATGGAGCATCACTGCACTCAGAAAAAAATTTTCAGAAAATCAAGAAAAATAACACCCAATCGTTAGAAGATCAGGCTTCATTTGGCGCCATGGTCGATTTTCTAAAAATTAAGTATATATTTTTCATTAAATTAACACCAGAAGTGTGAAATAGTTTAGGAAAATTATCTAATCATTTACTACCTATTTCGCTAAATTGAAGATTTAGCTACCGTTTACTTATCAGCTACAACTAAGAGAAAAATTTTCTCTTAAAATAAGAAATTTTCTACCGTTTATTAATCATCGGCTATAACTAACAGAAAAATTTTCTCTGAAAATAAGAAATTTTTCATTGAATCCCTGGAAAAATTTTGGAATTTTTGCAAAAAAAAAACTTTTTTTAAGATATTAAGTAAGCAACATCCTGTGGGAATTATGATTTTTATGCAGATGAAAAACTTTAAACATTATTATTATTATTATTATTAACATTAAATTAAATTGAAAAATTACCACTATCCGGAGACTTGAACCTTGGCCGCGAAAGTGTAAGTGCATCGGCTTATCTATTCGACTATCGCAGTTGTTTACCAATCGTCGCCTAATTTGCTTCCTTAAGAATCGTTCGCTTTGTTAATTATTTTAAAGCATTGTTTCTAGAAATATAAGAAAAGCATCCTTAAAATAAATCACTTGTGGTGTACAAAAAAGAAAAACTTACATGTTTTTCTATGAAATATTCAAGTATTGTAACTTATATTTCTCCAAATTTAAGAAATCATGCTGTAGAATGTTGCAAGCGGACTTCTTCAAATTATTTCTGCTTTTATACAATTTTTGGAAGTTTTAATTTGATCATACCTTCAATTCTTATATTCAAGTAAAAACTTGTCTTAATAACTAAGATGCTGTTTTGATAACGCCACAACGAAATCAAGACGCGAGGTCGTTAAAATCATGTAAAAACTCCCTCCATTAAGGAGAAACCTCTACAGAATATGAAAAACCCATGCCTATGAATTGAAGCTACATTTTTGGCGGAGTTACAGGGTGCACAAAATTGGAAAAAACGGCAAAAACATCGAAAATTTATTTTTACTAAAGTTCAAAACTTAAAACTTTCTCAACAGATTGTTAAGTTTGAACTACCCTTGAAAAGCTAATTGGACCTTAATCCAAAAATTAATTCGGGAAATTTTCGTGGTTGGGGGTTCCATCCCTTGCGGTTACGTAATTGATTTCAATGTAGAAGTTCAAGGAACATCATTAAAAAAATGTTAATATATTTTTCTTAATTAAATAATCGCAATTATTAAGGCTTATTAGAATTAACCACGAATTCGGTGTTTTTATGGCACAACATATTCAAACTCATGCCAATAAAGGAAAGGTGCATACGATACATTTATAAAAATAAAACCATGCGCGGAATTTATCGAGCTAATTGGAAAGTGCAGCCCTGGCAGTTGACAGTTGTGGGGATGGTGATTACGTCAGCAGTATTTATTTTTTTACTTTTTCGAATTTTCTACAAAATTTAATCGATTTTGATTTTAGCACATATGGTAACCCTACTTGTCTTTGCTTGAAAACGAAACACATTTTCAGGGATTCCTGATGCATACAATAATGTTTACTTAAGCATGGGAGGGGGTAAGAGTTTTGCTTGCTCTTGCTGACGAGGGTAGGGGAATTAATACTTGCAAAAATCTGCTTACGTAATACTTGAATGGCCCCTAACAGTAGCTTTTTAAAAATTAATTGTTTTATCGATATGCAATAAAAACGAAAAAGATTCAAATACATGGATTTTGGCGGGAAGCCGAGCTAAGCTCGGTCACCCAGATACTATGAATGTCTTAAATGCTACTGAACTGAAAAATTAAATTTGACACATATATGTTAAAATAATGTTGGTTCCTTTAAATGTCTCAGATAAAGACAGATAGGGTGGCTTCAAACCCAAAAACTCACTTATAGTCAGTTTCATGAAAATATGATGACTTTTTGACAATTTCGTCTTATTTTTAATTTTTAGTTTTTGATACAAAATTTAAAATCAACAACCCCGAAAAGCCCCCCTATACTAATTTTCAAGTTGATTCTATCTGATTTTGACTTTTGGCCTGAAAATCGGAAAAATTTTCTCTAGTGCAATGGAACAAAACACAATCGCATGAGACTTTCTCAGCAACATTTGAAGCGTTTTAAAAAGGATAAAAAGGATTTTATGCGTCGATCCATCACTATGAATGAGACTTGGGTCTACCACCATGATCCTGAATCAAAATAAGAAGCTTTAAAAGATGTGAATCTGGTACTTCGGCTCCTAAGCGAGTTCGTGTTTAAAAGTCTGCAAAAAAGGTTATGATATCAGTTTTTTGGATGCAAAAGGGATTTTGTTGGTGGATTATTTCCAACTGGAAAAACAATTAATTCTGAATATTATTACAACCTTTTGGATAAGCTCGCCGCAAAGATTCGTGAAAAAAACCCAATTTGCGGCGTTTGTAGTCTAGTGAAGAGTGTGCTATCAATGCAAAGGTCCTCGGTTCAAATCCAAATTCGGGCATGGTTCTTTTGCTTTCTTTGTTCTTTACTACATTTAAGAATTATTGAAACAAAAATTCACAACTAAATTGTGGAAAATGTGGAATTAAAGGACAGGAACAACTGAGAGCTTGGGCACGATTACGATTTCCGTGGCCCCAAGATCTAATATGCAGTTTTGAAGAGCTCATTGAGAAAATAAGATTCACAAATTTAGCAAAGATATAACCGAATTTTAATATTGGTTCCGTTGAGTAAACATTTTTTGAAAATTCGATATCTCGATAGCTAATCGATATATCAAAGAGATTTATTAGAGATTTTTTTTATTTTTGCGAATTCTTGTAATTTTGAAATTCTGACAACGGATTTGATTTCGAATATATTGTCACAGTTTTAAAATTTAAGATGGAGGTTAGGGTTGCCACCTAAATTTTACCACAGTATTGCCACCTAATAATATGTATTTTTAAAAGTTTTAAACATCATTTATCAGTGTTAAGGGGTCGCTGATTTCGAATCTAAGGTCAGAATTTTAAAATTCAAGATGGTGGATAGGGTTGCTACCATTATTTTTTTTAGTTTTATTAATTCGGGGCTGTCAAAAAAAAATGGTACACCAAAAATGGGTCGCTGAATCCGAATCCGTCGTCAGAATTTCAAAATTATAAAATTATAAAATTTTGAAATAATAGGGTTGCCACCTAAAAATATATATTTTCAAGAGTTTTAAACGTCATTTATTAGTGTGAAGTGGTCGCTGATTTCGAATCTAAAGTCAAAATTTTAAAATTCAAGATGGTGGATAGGGTTGCCACCCTCATTTTTTGCATTTTTATAAAATCGGGGCCTGGCAAAAAAAAAATGATACACCAAAAATGGGTCGCTGAATCTGAATCCGTCGTTCGAATTTCAAAATTATAAAATTTTGATATAATAGGGTTGCCACCTAATAATATGTCTTTTTATGTTTAAAACTCTTAAAAAGACATATCATTAGGTTGCCACCTACGACATATTATTAGAAGGCAACAAGCTCAAGCTAGCTTGAACTTGTATTTTAAGCAAGCGCTTGAAATAGACTTCAAGCAGGCTTGTGCAGTTCTCTGGTTCCCACCTTATTTTTTTAATTTTTACGAATTCGGGGCTGCCAAAAAAAATGGCACACTAAAAATGGGTCGCTGAATCCAAATCCGTGGTCAGAATTTAAAAATTATATAATTTTGAAATATTAGGGTTGCCACCTAATAATATGTTTTTTAAGAGTTTTAAATTATAATTATAGAGCAATAAACAAAGAGCGAAAAACTAAAATGTTATGTTTATGAAAAAAAATAATGTTAATCATAATTACCTCTTACTTAAAAAAAAATAAAATTGGTTATGTGAATTTTTTTTCTTGTCAAAGAAAATAACATGAATTAATTTGTTTCATTAAATGTTTTAAGTGTATACATAAATTTTTCCATCGCCTGCTATTTTTGTGAAAAAACATTTTTGTACTTGGTATACATATTTCTCAATTTTTTACCCTAAAGGTGGAATTTGTAACCCCCAAAATAGAAAAATTAAATTTTATTTGCTAACAACCATCATATGAGCCACTGTGCATGCGTACCAAAAACAAAGCTGTGGCTGTTTATTAAACTTTCCATAGAATCCCACAATGCTCTGTTGTTGCATTCTTGTTGCCACGCTGCTTAACATACATACACACAAACATTCAAGCCAATTCAATGCCTCGCTTCAATACAAAACAGCATGCAAACGTTGTGTGTATCTAAAAAACAAAATTAAACGAAACGAACGAGAGCATCATCCGTTGCCTTCACCACTTCATGAAAATTTCATAACCAAATTAAGAGCCAACGAACGACAAGTTAAGCACTGAAGAACAGATGAATAGCAACAATCTCTTCAAAAGAGTAAAAAGTGTTCTTGTTCACAAACTAGTTTGCTCGTCTTCAGTTCATGAACAAAAAAAATCTGCTCATCTCTTCACAAAAACGAGCTCCTCACTTTGATTTTTCTTCATATTCTTAAATGAATGAATAGAAGCAGAAATGAGCAGTTCATGAATGAGCAAATGCGAACCCTGTTTGTTATGGCATCGATTAAAATATCCTGAAATGGTCTTTCGGTGCTAATGTCACAAATAGGAATTTCGTCCTATTCCGGAACTTCGTCGGTAACGTCTTCTTTAAAAAGTCGACCATAAATTTGTTCAGCGTACGCGATCACATTTTGTTTTGAAGCAGTTTGAAATAAGTTTTTAGCATTCTTATCAAATACTGTTGGATCTTTAAGATACTTCACTAAAGTATAAAGTCGCTTATCCCTTCTTTCTTCAATTCTCTTCTTTAAAGCTTCTAAAATTTGCTCTGCCAAAGGGGTTTTAATTTGCAAAATTTGGTGGCATAAAGTGGATAATATTGCATCCGCGGCTATTAAATTCATATCTCGCCGGCACAGCGCTTCCACGGCTAATTTAATTGGATTTTAAATATTTAATAGATCTATAAGTATCTTTATATGTTCTTCAATCCAAAGGTGAGTTTGTTTCAAATCTATTAGAGCTTTTTTTATTGAATTTTTTAAGCGCAAGAACTTTTCTATCATCGGTACCATCGAATTCCACCTGGTAACAATATCCAGTTCTAGAGAGATTTCTTTTTTGTATTCAGAAACAACATATTTTTGAAGAATACAATTTTTCGTAGGGCTTTTTTTAAACATTTTAATTATCCGGCGGGTGTTGGCCAACACAATTTTATAATTATCGTGGATCTCTACGGTTTCATTGTTATCGTCATCGAACACAGCCACATCTTCGTAGTCGTCTGCATCCGAGTCTTCTTTTTCTTCCTCAACTGGTTCTTTTGCCTTTTTTTTATAAAAAATTTCGAACACTGCCAAATGTATGGCATGACTGAGACAAAATATTCCATTAACACAGCTTTCTCGGACGAATTTTTTCATAACATTTGGACCATCTGTAATGGTGCCAACGATGTGTTTTTCAAAATTTATGTTAAAGTCATTTAAACGTGACTCCATTAATGCTCTAATTTCTACAGCATCGCATTTACCAGGAATATACACCATACCCAGGTTATAAAAAATTCTTTCATCTCCGAGCAAGCATATATTTAGGTATCTCCTATTTTTTATACTTGTCCACTCGTCCATCACCAGGGAAAATCTACAATTGGCATCTAATTTTTTTTATGACACTGGTTAATTCCAATTTCACTGTTTTGAACTCTTCCATTATAATTTCTTTAACATTCGATTCATTTTTCGGCAAATTGTAGCCTCGCAGTTTCATATATTCCTGTATAAAAGTGCTTCTGGTAATTCCTCTAATTGTGAATCCGTCGATAGCAGCCAGTTTCGAGACTAAAGTTCCCAAATTTTCCATTTTTGCATACTTATCCATTGTAGATTGAATTATTCGAACCTTATTCGCTGTGGGCTGCCCTGCAACAGTGGATGACTCCTTTTCATTTCTTTTTTTTATGTACGTTTTGTAAATGCCTCAGTAGACCACTGGTTGACTGTCCTTTGCAGATAAGAGTTTTGGAACAGAGTGAACAAATAGCAGATTCCACACCACTCTTTTTAAAAAATTTCCATACGGATGAATTTTCCATCTGATAACAAAACATAAAATCTTTATACATACACTCTTTTAAAGGATTTTTTCATATATTTACCTTAAAAGCCGAAAACGTTTAAAAGGCGACTAGCGATAACAACAAATGGCCTAAGAATATCTTGTTAATACAAGATAAATAAATGAAATATCAACACAAGATCAGCTGTTTTATAAAGAACATTAAAAGAGAGGTGCAGACCAGAGATAGGAGCCGAGGCAAAATGATCGGCGGCGGCGTGGCTTAATCCAAATAGTGTCGGCGGCGGCGGCGCACCGCGCCTTAGTGAAAGTAGTGTTTTATGTGACGAATCAACTAATATTTTTTAATGATAAATAAAATATATGTTAAATAAAGAATTTCCCGGGAATCCCGGACGAATTTCCCGGGAAACCGGGAATTACAAATCCCCGGGAATCAACCGGGTGGGAATTCCCGGGAGAGAAACTCTAATCTTCATCCATACAAAGTTCAATTCATACAAGAATTGAAGCCTGATGACCATGGACAGTGCAGAATATACGCTGATTAGGTACTGGAACAACAAGCATTACATGCGGATTTTTCAAAACCAATTTTCTTCAGCGATGAGGCTCATTTTGCGGTCGGTGGATACGTGAATAAAATTTCTGTATATGGAGCTCTGAAAATCCCCAAGCTGGTCTGCGGTGGTGTCCGGAGAAACCGTTACAGTCAATTTTGAGCGGTATGGCCGTATGTCAACCGTTATTTAATGCCTAAAATTGAAGATATGGATCTTGGCGATATGTGGTTTCAACAAGATGGGGCCATAAGCTTTTGCAACATAGTGCTTTGTTGCAATAGAAATTTTCAGGACGACTTATTTCGAGATTTGGCGATGTCAATTGGCCTCACAAAAGATCGTGTTTACGAGAATAAACCTCAAACTCTTGAGCAATTAAAAATCAACATTCGTCAAGTCATGGCGAGCTAGTATCTCAGTTCTGCGGAATCATAGAAAATTACATCACAAGTATTGAGTTCTGCAAAAACTTCCGTGGAGGACATTTGAATGATATTGTATTCCAAGAATGATGGCAAAGTCCATACATCATAACGAAATAAAATTTTTTTTAGAGATCTGAGTCTTTTGTGTGTTTTTTAACTTTACTTTCCGAAGGAGAAAATGGATAATACAGGATTTTTATGAGTGGAGTTCAATTGTATCTGCTTGACAAAATCTACTAAATCATAAAATAATGTAGCAATGGACCATGTTAAAAAGAGGGTACTAATTTTGATGTATTTGTACCAATGTTAATGTTTTATGGTGGAGATGCGTACTGCGACCTTATGAAATATTGTACCTCCTTCTCAACGCTCCGCTGGGTTGACGGATTACAGAATTTCATCCAGACCTAGTTCTCTGATCTTTTTAGGTTCAAGGAATGACATTTGCTCTAGACTCAGCTCATAGTTCTCGAGTGCTAGCTAACGTCTGCGAGCCACAGCGTTGACAAAACCGGCAGTTACTATCGGTTTTGATGCCCAATTTCATCTGGTGGTATTTAAGTTTGCAGTGTCTTGTCAGGAACCCCGTTAGAATTCTTAGATTTGGTTTATCTAAGCTTATGCACAATTTTGCTTTCCGAATGTTAAAATCTCTGACGGTCAATTTGGATTGTCTTAGCTTCGGGAAGCTTTTCAAAAGGTTTTAACGTTAATATTTCTCCTCCCCTCTTGGTTATTTTTTAATACACTTAAGAAAAAAGTATTAGATTTTTACAAGAACGTATTTAATTTATCAAAAAACGTGGTTTTTACTGATAACGCATTTGCATTAAATAAGTACGTAAATATATATAATTAATTTAATTACATTTTTTATTTAAATTATGCACGCGTTTAGTTTACAATTTTTAAAAAATAACGTTAAAATTATTTTTGAAAGTGAAAGCCTTAAAACCTTAGCGCGCTTGATTGCCTTGTTCGCTTTGGGTACTTTTCCGGTATTTGTCTGGGTCCTAGGATTCTGACTATCTATTCTTAAGATAACCCACAATTAATAATATTGTGAGAATTTGTGAAGAAGATTTTAATGAACTTGAATTGGTTAAGGCAGGACCATAACACTGACCTATTACACTACTCAACAGCCATTTTGCTCCAAGCACCTCAGTATATTTTTTAAAAAGACATTGGAATCAGCAGGCCAATGTTTTCAACTATTTTCAAATCTAGTTCGTATGAAAGTGAAAGACGTTATCAGAAAAATAAACTCAACATAAATTCAAATACGCAAAAACAACGTCTTGTGGAGAAAATATTTTTTTTATCCACGTAAGTAATTAAATTGAATATATGCACGGGCGTGAATAGTTTTAATATTCCTTATTTCTCCCAGTGCGGAATGTGTGCCTAATCTGCAGAATATTTCCAGTCCTATTAATTTTGCGGCTGTACCCTGTCGCGCTAAATCATCAGCTTCCTCGCTACCTTGTATTCCTTTGTGTCCTGGGACCCAAAGTATAGTAACGGTGTTGTTTTTGCCTAGTTCATTGAATTTTGTTAGGCATTCCCATGTTATTCCCGATGGCATCTCACAGGAAGTATTTGTATCAAAGTGGAAACCGTGAAAAAGTTCTATATGTAAAATATAAAGTGCCTTTTGACGATCAAAATGAACCACTTTTAAGCTTTTTGTGATATTTTTGAAAGCACAATATTTGTCTAAAACTAGCAACCCTCCGCGGCCTTGCTCGCGATACGGAAACAATTTTTTTTATTATTGTTGTAACAGTGAGTAAAGCAAATAACATCTTTAGCTGTTTTTGAAAAATTTCAGATATTGTTTCCACTCCATTCTCATTAAAAAATAGTAAAGTTGAAGCTGCAAAAAACCAAAACTATAAAAAACATAACACGAAGGAAATGTCAAAAGAATAGCCCACCCTAGATTAAGCAATATTTTTTGTCGACTAGGAATAATCGCTTAGTCGACTTAAGACAGAACTGTTTTGTTAGTGTAGCTGTGTACCATACATAAAGAACTATAAACAAACACAATCTGGAGATTCTAGCATGACCTAAGCCAAAGTTATGACACAAAACCAAAACAAACTTTTCTAGAACTCATATGGCATTAAAAAAAATTTTTAACCAAAAATTTAAAATCTTAGCGCGCTTGGTTGCCTTGTAAAGGTTCGCTTTGGATACTTTTTCGGTATTTTTCTCGGTCCTAGGATACTGACTATCTATTCTTAAGGTAACCCACAATTAATAATATTGTGTGAATTTGTGAAGAAGATTTTAATAAACTTGAATTGGTTAAGGCAGGACCTTTTACACTACTCAACAGCCATTTTGCTCCAAGCACCTCAATATCTTTTTTAAAAAGACATTGGCCTGCTGATTCCAAAAATGGCAACCGTTTTCAAATCTACGGTGCCGTTTTTGAGTAATTTGTAAATTCAATTTTTGCAATTTTTTCAAAAAGGTGATCTTGCCCTAGCAGCTCTAGCATTTGATACAATGGCCCGATTTTCATGTTTCTTTTTTCATTGTTTAGAAAAACTTATATTTTTTTTTCATTTATACATATAAATTTAATCGGACCGGACCTTGGGCGTAAAAAGCAAAATTGTACCTTGCACACCTGTAATTTTTACGAAAAATGTTAGATAAATCATTATTTAACTGTAATTTTCAATGTGTTCCAAAACTATATTTTAAGTTTTTCTTTTTTTTATTGATAGATGACATCTAAGCACAGTTTATGATAAATTTCGTATGAATCCAGCAAAAAATGAATTTTTAAGAATTATTTTAGTAAATTTTGTCAATATCATTAAATTTTGAATTTTTAAACATTTTTGAAAATCGATTTTGGATTTATTCAGTCAAGTCTAGAATTTAAAATACAAGTAAGAAATTGCTTTCAGAGTTGTGTGGACACATATTTTATCGAAATTATTTAAGTCACTTCTCTTATTTGTCTTATATTTTAACAATTATTCGGGAAAATTGGCTTCGGACCATTACCTACATAGCTCATCAATCGAAGAACCTTTTTGCTATTAAATAAAACAAAAGCACCTTTTTAATAGTGGGAAAAATATTTTAAAAACCCACTTTTATTGTTCTTATCTCTATACGATACAATTCGATACAGTTTTTACTATTCAGATAAGATTGCAATGTATGTTAAAATTTAGAAATATTTAAGAGAAGTATTGTTTCTTCGATGCGAGTCAGTAACATCTTCTCGGATGAGAAACCAGCAATAGTCACCCATCATCTGGATATCCCACTTTCCTTGATAGCGCTTTTCGATTGCCATCATATATATCCTGGTGGAACCGCTCACCGGGCTCGTCGCTCTCTGCACCCAAGTTTTACGGAAAAAAACTGAGATGCGAGTGGAGGAAATGTATTTTCAATGACATATTGACATCTGTTGATTTAAATCAAAAGTTTTTCATTACAAACTTAACTCAATATATTGTAAGGACTTGTAATATATCAAAGTATATACTTACTTATTTTTTTCATATTTTTCGAGCAAATTCTCGATAAGTTGCTCGTATTGGGGACTTTTACAATTTCCAAGGAAACCACTGACAACATCTTGGAATGCTTTCCATGCTACAATTTTATCTTCCTACAAACATTTTGGAAATTCCTTGTCATGAAGGAGCGTCCTTATTTGTGGTCCTACAAAGATGCTTTCTTTTATTTTTGCTTCTGATAGTCTTGGAAATGTATTTTTCAGGTAGCTCATTGTGTTCGGATTGTCTCTTAAGGCCTTTACAAAGTTTTTCATTAAACCTAGTTTTATGTGCAGCGACGGGAGAATAATGTTTTCCTTCAGTATCAATGGTGGCTGTGAAATATTGTTTTCACCAATAATATGGCGGTCTCTAGCCGGCCAGTTTTTCCGTTCATAATGGTGTTGACGCGCGCGGCTGTCCCACTTGCAGAGAAAACAGCAGTTCTTTGTAAATCCGCCCAATTTTTTTCAAAAGTGCTGTCATTTAAGTGTACGTTTCTTTCATATCCACGGCGTGACAGATTGGAATCGAAGGTTTATGGTTGCCATTATGTATCAAAATAGCCTTGAGACTGTATTTGCATCCATCAACGGACAAGCGCCATTCAGTCGGATCGTAACTCTGACCAAGTTCTGTAAACATGCCATGTACATCAGCGTAGTAACAAATTCCGCCATCCTTGGCGTAATATTTGGCGAAACGATTACCTCGATTACGGTAAATAGTAACCATGACTCCTGGAGCTAAAAAGTTGAACTGCTTCATTCGAGACGCATCCAGCTCTGCTTCTAGTTTACTCAATTTTAGGTCACGTATCCAATCACTTAGTTGAGCTTGCGATTAAAAGCGTGGTTGATTCGTTGGTACGTTCGGGATGAACTCTCTTACAGTCGAAACTTTAGAGCTGCTTGATTCTTCTGAATGTCTCCTTCGCTTCCTGCTCTCTAAGTCGGAACATTTTGGCACTGGTAGCTTGTCAGAGTGTGGAACTAGTTTCGTCACCGACGAGATATCGGCTGCCTTTGGTTCCAATCAACTTATTCAAACAGAAGTAGCAATCAGTTTCATGCTTAGTTGGCTCTGAAGGCCATGCTTGCAGAGTTATCCGACAATTAGAACAACATCCATGCGGTACCCACTCCTTGTCTTGATGTCGAATGGCAAATTAGAAATAACTTAAATAAGCTGATTTTAGTGCATCTGCAATAATTCGAATCGTTTTGGTTTGAATATACAATTCACAAACGTAGTAAAATTTGTTCGATTTTATCTTGCACACTATTTTCGGCGTTGTACTTTGGTTTCGATATCAAACACCGACGGAGTAACTTTTACGACTGACTCTTTATTTATAACATTTCTTAAAACTACCTAGGACATGGATAAATAAACTGTACCAATCTTTTTTTATTCCACGAATTCTCATTAACAGTGATAGCCGATACATATTGAATGCAACAGTCGTCCACCGACAAAACGAAACTTGCCGTCAGAGAGAAATGTCGCAGTATTCTCGACGACTTGATTATAATGAACGCAACAGCGACAATCTGTATTTCATACAAAACATAAACAAACTCTGCTATGTTCGCTCTTGTCGTCTATCAAATTAGAAATAGATTGAAGTCTGCGGCAGCAACAATTGTGGTCGTGTTCTCTCTTTGTCGTGCCGTCTTCAAAAAATACATCTTCATAAGAAAACATGTATTCTATTTTTTGACAATTGGCGTTCGTCGCTAGTCACAGTCAATGTGTATCGGCTTTGAGTCGGGTTTTATTTAGTGATAATTATTCAAAGTAAACAATAAAGCAATTGGTACAGCTTTTACATAATTCAACAATCTATAAACCGTTTTTATTCAATAAACTGACACAGTGAAACTGAAAACAACGAGTATATTTCAGATAAAGAGTTCGATAATTTCGATAAAATATGTGTCCACACAACTCTGCAAACAATTTCTAAGTTGTATTTTACATTCTAGACTTGACTGAATAAATCCAAAACCGATTTTCAAAAATGTTTAAGAATTCAAAATTTAATGATATTGACAAAATTTACTAAAATAATTCTTAAAATTGATTTTTTGTTGGATTCATACGAAATTTATCTTAAACTGTGCTTAGATACCTCATCTATCAATGAAAACATCTATCAATTGATTAAATTTTCTATGATTTTTCGGAGTTATTAAATTCCCTTTTTGTAGTCATCCAGCTTTATGCAAATTTACCCCATTTTGCGTTATGTAAAAAAGAGAATGTAATAGATTCAATATTCAAATAAATTAAAAATATTTTAAAATTTGAATACGAAATTTGTTTGGAAATTAAAATCTTGCGTTGACAATACACAAAGAGAATACGATAAGATTACCAAAATAGGTTCCTATTTACAACTTTTTGGTATTAGTATTGGTATATATGCTGAGGTTGGGTTTATTAAATATTTGTACAAGCAATCATAAAGCTAAAGCAACACTCAATTTATGCTTCAACAAACGTATTTTGAAACATATTTAAATACTAAAGAATTTTATTTTAAAAGAATTTAATTCAAACAATACATTAACAATACACTAATGAATTGCAAAAACTATTTAAAATTTCAAACAAAATATTACAATGAAAATGTGTCAATTATTATTTTGCTCAATAATTGCTTTATTTTGTGAGTTGTTAAGTTCAAGGTTCATTTATAAGGTTGTGGCACTTGAGAGAAATGCGCTCTTTTTCCCGTCTTTGCTCGAACTGTCACTGTGCTTTTCCTTGTTCTAAGCATTCATTTTCTTCATTTCCTTTCATCCATTCTGACAGTTCGTTCGAGTTCGCTCTCAAGTGCCACAACCTTATGCTTGGTTTTCACTATGCCATTTTTATGACGACACAAAATGTTATCGCCTGAAATATCACCTTAATAAAACTCTAGACATTTTCTGCATAGCTCCATTTAATAATTTATTTGTTTTTAATTTTCCAAGATTGCCAAATGTAAAAAAAATGCCAACATGTTGTCATTTTCAATTTGATTGGCCGCATTCAGCGCAGACAACTGTTGTCAACTGTTATGGTAGCGCTACCTTAGTTCACGATGTTTTTCTCTGAATGTGTTGCTACTCTACACGTCAGAAGTTAGATTCAATTTAATTTTTATGTAAATTTAATTTAATTTCAAAGGCTTCTCACTTAAATTTGCTGCGTTCTTTCTGCGTTTATTAATTTAACAGCGTCATTAACAGCATCTGACAGTTAAGCAAACAGTTGTGTTCATATAGCATAAAATTTGTTCGCTCGATTAAAAGGCGTTCGCTACTTTATCAGTTTTAGTTAGCGCTACCAAATTTGTACCATTCAGCGAATTTTTACACAACAGTTGCCAACATATTGTCATTTTCAATTTGATTGATAACAACTAACCACTGAATATGACATAGTGAAAACCAAACATTATAAATGAGCCTCGGTTAAGTTAATGCAATAAAAATTACACACGTTCTCTTTTCATCCCAACGCTCAGCTGTTGTTGTAGTTACAAAGAAACACGCAACAACAACGAAACCAAAGCTGCAAACAGTAACAGCATTAAAGTCAATCAACGATGGACTGCTTACAAGAAAATGATTTAAATTTTTATTAAAATGTTAATTTTACGCCCAAACCATTGATCGTAGATGTTACCGTAGACTTTTTTGTTGGAATCGGAAAGATCTTTCATATGCTCATAACTCAATTTCAGATATATTTTACTGTTAAGGCAAGAAATGGGAAAATGTGCCGAATTTTACCAAAATTGAGATTTAAGCCAGTTTCTCAGTCAGTTACTTGTTCGCTATTATGTATATAAAAATTTTGAGTAAACATGAACCATCTATAATCAATTCAGATTCGAATAGTGAAACTTTCACATAAATCCGTTCAGCGGTTCGTGAGTTTACCGGCAGCCACAAACATGCTAACTTTTTAAAAGTTTCATTTTTATATAATAGTATAGAAGATTTACTACCGTATATTCTGTTAATTTTACAATTTTCTTATGTGCAATTGATAAATTCAATTCTGATAACAAATCCGAATCGCGCGCCCCCCCGAAAAGTTTCTAGATTCGCCACTGCTGACCAGTGTAGCAGCAAGTGCGTAGACATGGTTTCTAACAACCAACACTCCTACTTTTTTCATGGAAGCTAGCAAAATCAAGCTTTGTATAACAGAGCATGGTCAATACAGGGTGCCGAAGAATTGCCTGCCTTTTGCGATAAAATGAAACTGTGTTTTTTTTTCATATTCTTCCTGTTTCCACTGCTGCAAAATTACGTGATATGTGTTTGTAAGGAAAATTAAAAACATTTGTCATATCTAAACAATCATTATCGCTATAAGCACTATGTATAAATGGGTGTGAAGGACTTTTCTAACATTATGGCATTTGAGTTGAGTTGGCGATGAGTGACAAAAAACCCATCCTCATTCTTTTGCCACTGACTACTGCCAACAAAACAGACGTCCCGCAATCATCATGACGAAAGTCAAATCTTTTTATTCAGTGTAAAAAGCAATAAGGAGCACTAGGATATGGCCCAGTCGTTGTCATTGCCGTTGTCACTGCCGCTGCCGTTGCCGTTGCCGTTGCACACACTTCATTCGGCGTTGGCAGCATTAAATCAGAGGCTCTCTTGTCTACTGTTCTACAATTTTGATAAATGCTCAATGCTGGTATCTGCCGTCAATGTGGTGCATCAGAAATTGGTTGGTGAGCTGAAGTGTGTACCGTTAGTTGTTTTGTAAATATTTGCAGCTGGAATATTTGCACACTCCATCATAATTCAAACAGATGCAAAGCGCAGTAATGTTTGCCAAAGAGCAATCATTTCAACATGCAACCAACTCACTTCAAAGCTGAATTAAGCAGTAGTTGGTGTTACTTCAACTTCTACAGTTGCTATTGGGCATAGAGTCAGCCCACCCCGTGTTTGTAGGCAGCGACAGGACAGCCGTATTAACAACTTCATAAAACTAATTCGGCTGGACAATAAATTAAGAACTAACAAATTCAGTAAAATTCGATTTTCAAATAAATTAATCATGACTTCTTAATTTTGCGAACATTATACATATTAGAAAAAATGGTCCAACTTAAAAATCAAGCTTCTTAATTTGTCTGCCAAAAATATTTGATCCCTGCCGTTCGATTTGTGTCTGCGGTCACTTTTATAAAAATAGTGGGGCTTAAAACTGGGCGTGCGCGATTCCCAGGCCTGTTTTTTAGCTTTTCAGAGGTGTAGTGCCATGGACTTTATGGTATAATCAAAATGATTTTTTTGACATACGATCAACAAAACGCAAGATACGTGTAATGGCCAACTCACACGGGATTGTTTGATTGGCAATCAATGAAGTTTTCTTACGCTCTTTTAAATTTTGATTGTTGGTAGCTCACACGACACGTCAATCTGCGTTTGACATTTTTTTGATATACACTACTTTTTCTCCTCCACTTTATTCCGTACTATAAAAACATGATTGGTTATCTGAAATTGCTTAAATGTTTCCTTGTTCTTTAAATTGTTATAATGTTATTAACGGTGTTTATATATAAATACATTTAAATTTCACACTGTTAGTATGACAATTTAATATTAATGCTTACCTATTTCTTGTTTTCAAAACCACGCTTGTCGGCTTTTTTTCTTTGTTTGCTTCATTAATTCACTTGTTATGAATAAGAGTTTCATGCAACGATTTTTCCATTATGTTATTGTAAAAGTACTACGTTTCTTCAACAAAAGTACTTTTTAGGTACTTAACTCAGCAAAAATTTTATTTTGCCACCCAGCAACACTGTTCAAATTGCTGATTGCTGCATTGTACAGCAATCAAAAAATGAACAAATTTGATTGCTGCAATCTGAGTTCATCCGCTCTTGCTCTTAGTGCTTTTGACTAGAGATGGGCGCGTGAGTAATGTGGACTCTCGATCACGCACGCTCACGATGTATTCTTTTTGAATCACGCACATTCACGGCTAAAATAATTTCTTGGACTCACGTGTTTTCTTCTAATCACGAATGCTCACTATTCAAATTAGTTTTTGACTCACGATCACGCATGATCACGCACTATAACAAGAGCAGCATACAGGTAGGAGCAGCAGCAGAAACGACGCTTTCGCACAAATAGCCCCTGGCAAAAGTAGCAGAAACCACACTCTCGCAGAAACAGCAGCTGCCCTCCAGGAAAAATCGGAAGTCTCCCATCTAAAAGTGAAAAAGAAACATTCCCCACCGCATCTTTTGAAATCTTAAGGGTAGTTTTGTATTTATATTGTTTCCCCACCGCATCTTTTGGAAGCTTAAGGGTAGTTTTGTATTTATATTGTTTCCAAACCGCTTCTTTAAGAATGAATGTGGAAACTTTTATTTATTGTCAAGCAATGACAATAGAAAATATTAATATCATTGTTTTCTAGCCGCTTATTGTAGAATTCGATAGTCTAGTGGTAGCGCGCTCGACTGTCGCTCAGGGGTCCCGGGTTCGAATCCTGGCCGAATCCATTTTCATAACAAGGGAGAGGAATGTTTCCACATGACTTTTAACACAGCGGGGAGGAATGTTTCCCTCTAATAACATGCTATGTTAAAAAAGCAATGGAGTGTGCAACAAAGGGGAATGCTTCCTACATTCCATAGAATGTTTCCTGGTAACATCCGGGAATGCTCACATTTCCTGGAGGGTGGTAAGAGAAACACACAGGCAGGAACAGCAGCAGCACCGATACTTTTACACGATTAGTATCTGGCAAGAGCAGTAGCAGGAACAACACTTTCTCAAGAGTATCTTCTGACAAAAGCAGCACACAGAAAGGAGCAGAAGAAACAAAATGGTAGATATAGCACTATTAAAAGAACATCAATTCAATTTCTCAGCGTTTTATTTCTATTTAAAGTCGCCAAATTTACCTCTTTTTTTTTGTTCGCTCGCGATAACGACGTGATTCATCGTTACATGCGCCCATCTCTACTTGTGACAGATTCCCATTGAAAGCAACAAAAAAGCGAGTAGATTGTTTGATTGGCAATCACCGTATGAGTTGGGGATAAGCGATAAAATTAAAAAAAATAAAAAAAATTTCATATCAGTCCTTGAGGAAGCTTCAATTGATCAACTGTTTTGTGAGTGTTATTAAATGTTTGAACACAACTAATCGAGAACTCGACCTACGGCTGAACAGAAATATTAATTCCATTGGCGTCGGAAGCGAGGGAAAGGGGGGCAGTTGCCCCCCACTTTTTTAGCTAGATAAACAATTTAAAGAGAAAACTTCAAAAGTTATTCAAAATGTCAGTTTTTTTACAACGATAATATTTTTGAATTAGATATTTTCCTCTTCTTTCTCTCTTCTTCATAAGCATGCTTGCGGATAACCATTTCTTTCTCTGTGTTTGCAAAAAGATAGAACAAAATGTAGAGTTTCTACTGCAAACCCACCACTTCAGTTTAAAAGCAACCTTAAGTATGTGCATAGCTTAATACTGTAATATTGTAATCGAAGCCCTCAACGGAAAAGTGCCTTCTGAACAAAATCTAAAAACAAAACTAGATCTTTATGCAGATCTTAACTTAAAGATCTTAACTTAAATTGCTGAAGCAATTGCCTGGCCAAACACCTTCAAATTGTAGTGGCATTGTATCCCAATTTGCAAAAAATTCTGATACTGTAAAAAAACTTTTAAATGAAGTTGAAAAACTTATTGCATATTATGGTGAAAGAGTTTGTTTCTCGCAAGGACAGAAAGAAACATTTTGGAATAATTTAAATTAATACAATTTTTTGTACCTTATTGCATTTAAACCATGTAAAGATATACCTAGTCTTGCTTTATAAAAGCAACCATTATTTCTTATATTTTCATATTACCATATGAAAGATCCTTTAAAGAATGATCTCTAATATTGAAATTGGAAGAAATTTTAAAAATAATGAAATTTTAATATTTTTTATATATTTTTATATTTTTTTGATTTTAAACTAAAAAAAAAAATTTGTGTATTCACATTCATGTTTCTTTGAAGAAATTTTGGTGAACTTTTTTTGCACCACCATTTGTACTGCCCCCCATTTGTACTGCTCCCCAGATGAAATTCGCTTCCGACGCGCTTGATTAATTCAATTGAAAAAACATTCCGTCTGAGTTGGGGTTTGAACCGTTGGTCTTTAAATTACGGGTCACACACTCTACCAGTAGAGGCCACGTCCACCATAAGTATAGGCGATATAAATCACCAAAAAATAAAAAGTTTACAGTCTAACAAGCAGGTACAGTAGGGCGTATCGAAAATTTAACCCCCGATTCCGGTACCAAAATTTTTCATTTATAAATTGGCCATTTCAACGCTAAAGGATTTTGACCGAGCTTCTATTGATCAATTATGTTGTGCGTGTTATAAAATGTTTGAGCACAAACTATCGAAAACTGGACCTACGAGTTTAATGCCTACTTCAAACGGCTTCTGTTCTCAAGAAGCTTTACATGGCAGTCTTTTACTCTCTGAGGTTTGCCATTGTCTGCAGAGAGGTGACGACTGAACAGAAAAATTAATTCAATGAAAAACCATTCTGTCTGAGTTGGAAATTGAACGCGGGCTACCGTGGTTTTTTAGCTTAGGGACCACGCACTCTACCAACTAGGCTATAAAAAATGGTATATAAAAAATAGGTTGAATTGGTATATTTTTTTTTTGGTCTGAACCAATTTTGGCGTTTTTGAGAAACTCTTGGACCGGAGACCCAATATGATTGATTTATTTTATTTTTTTTATTTATTTATTTATAAATTAAAGGCTTACATCAGTACACTTAGAACATGTTATTTTATAGTACAAAAATCATTTAGTTTAGATAAGAATTTAATTGGATTAAAATTATGACAGCCGGGCTTAAGAATTAATTACCGACATTTAACAATCAATACTTAGATGAAAATATTATTATGTAAATATCATTTATTATGATAAAAAAGAGTAGATACATTAATAAAGAAGAAAAGAAAAGAAGAAAAAAAGAGAAAAGAAATAAAAATAACCTTTGAAATAGTATAAGCAAATTGCAGATACTATAGAGTAGCTAAGGAAGTTAAGATAGATTGCCTAAAAGTACCTTTCCTAGTTATTTCTCTTAACCATCTAGGTAGTGAATTCCAGAGTCTAATGGCGTTAATGAAAAATAAGTAAGAGTAAAAGGTAACGAGGCGATTTTAGATGAAAAAGTTTGTGCAGGTATATACAGTTTCTTGCTTTGATGTATGATGCTATGTCGCAACCAAGTATTGAATTTCTAGAGCTAGACAGGTGTTCATATCATCGTAAACCATAAACATAACGTGTGGCGTAATTAAAAGCTATTTGTAATTTTAATTGGGAAGATGAGTTGAGCTTACTGTACACTGTTTCAGAGTATGTTATCGATGGTAAAATTAATTGTATCACCAACTTACGTTTTATATTTACAGGAGTTACACTAGCAGACATTCTCAAATTACGTAGGATATAACGATTTTTTCACTACATTGTTCACATGATCAACACAGGATAAAGAAGCTAGCTTATTTATTCCAATAAACAAATCAGGGATACCATTTATGCAGATTTTGTACTTACAAATAGGCAGGACATACGACTTTGATGCATTTTTCTGACCATTGTTACTGGCCCACTCATTGATGTTGTTGAGATCTTTATTCATTCTACAGCAGAGTTCGTCAAGATACCCTGTTCCTCGTGAAAGATAAATCTGAACATCAGCAGTATATGCATGAATAGATGCATGTTTGCAAACAATAAAAATATCATTTATAAATATTGAAAATAACAGAGAACCAAGTATGGAGACCTATGGAACACCATTTAATAATAACTTGTACTGAAAGGACAACTGACCAACTTTAACTTTTTGAGACCTATTACACAAATAACTGAAAATTAGATTAACAGCACTATTACAGAAACCCAATAAAGTCTTAAGCTTATGACACAAATACTGATGACTTACTCTATCAAAAGCTTTAGAGAAGTCCAGCAGACAGAGTATAGTCATAGAACCCGCATCGTATTCAGGTCTTATATCGCCAATAACTTTAACAACAGCTAAAGAGCAACTATGTCCAACTCGAAAACTAGATTGAAAGGGAGATAATAGCTTTCTGCCGAGTATAAAATTATTGATTTGCCGAGCCATTAGTTTCTCACAAACTTTTGAAAGAGGCGGTAAAATACTTATAGGCCTGAAATCGCTGGGACCAGATGGGTTTTGCTTTTTTGCTATTGGTAATACAGTGGCCACTTTCCACTTGTCCAGAAATGATGATGTCATGAAACAAAAATTGATGATATGTGTTAGGGGGCTGATAGTGTGGGGCAAAATGATTTTAATAATTTTTATGGGAATGCCATCTTCACCTATTGCGTTTGACTTAATCTGCATAACACATTTATCAACATCAAGCTCATTTACTGGAGCCAGGGACCGTACCGGTTATGGTTTTTATCAAAAAAATCATATGTTAACAGTTATCATTTAACTTTTATTTTTTCCGACAAAAATATTAGTTATTTTATGCCTTTTATTTTTCAGGCAAACATAACAGTTACTATGTGTCATTTATTTTTTTGGTCAAAAATAACAGTTATTATGTGCCTTTTATTTTTTCGGTCAAAAATATCAGGCAATTAGAATTTTTTTAAAGGCCGCTTGAACGACAAAAAAAAAGTTTAGTGCAATTTTCATTGTCTTAGCAGCGCGCACATTTTGAGCTATTACACTTTTTTAGTTTTAATAGTATTTTATATAGTCAAGCGGTCTTTGAAAAAATACAAATTGCCTGATATTTTTGACCGAAAAAATAAAAGGCACAAAATAACTGTTATTTTTGACCTAAAAAATAAAAGTCAAAAGCAACAGTTATTTTTGCCCGAAAAAAAAAGGCAAAAAATAACAGTTAAGTTTAACTTTTATAGTAACAGTCGAAAATTTAAAAGGCGTTTAATATTCTCAAAGATGCTACCATTACGATTATATTGGTTTATTTAAAAAAGTCCTCCGGCAACTTTTTCGTTATGCCTTTTTCATCTGAAAATTGTAAAATAACAGTTATTTTCAAAGCAAATTCAAAAGACTGAAGCATAGAGAGACCAGTAGCAGGAGAAATATTATAATTAGGAGAAGAAACAAAAACAACAAAAAAATTATTTAAAATTTCTGGATTAATATTGCAGTCAGTGTTGTTTTTATTGCAGACCCCAAGTTTTCTTATATTGCTCCAAAGTGCTTTGGTTGGAAGGGAGGGTTGATGCTTAGCCGTAAAATAGCGTGATTTAGCCTGTCTTATTAGTGAAACAGATTCATTCCTCGACAGTCTACATGTTTCCCAGTTGGGTTCGGTTGGGTTTCTCTTCCATATCGATCGAAATTTGTTTGTTCTTTTAATGGAATTTAAGACATTGACAGAAAACCAAGGGCAAGCTGAATTCCTAATACAAATCGTGCGTTCAGGGACATATTTCTCAAATAAATATTTTATGGGTTCAACAAGGGAATTAAGTTTATCGTTAATGTTATGGTGAAGCCAGCAATCATTTAAGGGGGTCAGTGATATATCACGAAACAGAGACTGATTAAACCCCTGTGTTTAAAATCCCTGTATGTAAAGTTATGAGATATTACAAAATTATACTACGAGAAAAATTAGTATTTAACGAACAAAAAATTAAATCATGGTCAGAGAGGAAATATAACTGGTCAAATTGTGAAACAGCTGAAGAAGCTGATACTATAAAAAAATCAAGAAGACTTGGATTTATGTTGTTAGAAAACCTTGTGGGTAAGTCTTCAATAACAACTGACAACCCTAAAGAAGTAATATTCTCATACAAAGTTTGTTTTACTGAGTCACTTGAAAGTATATTAACATTAAAGTCACCACACAATTTTTGATTTAAAAAGAAAATTATGCAATTTATCAATTTCTTGGATAAAAAACCCGCATTTGACAAATGCTTTATAGAGATTTTACGGTTTTTTCCAAAAAGAATTTAAAGGGTTTCAAACGTTTGGTTTTTGAAAATTTAAAAAAAGACAGAAAATTTGCAATAGTGAATCAAAATATTTATTTTGAGCGATACATAAATGCCTGGCATTTAATTTTTTAAGGATATTTCATGTAAATGTTGTACGCTGCCACGCCTGAGGTGGTTCATCCGTAAGCCCCAATTTCGGCATACTTTTTTCAGCATTTCGGCCGGTATCTCACCAACGGCAGCTGTAATGTTGTCGTTCAGGTCTGCAAATGTGGCTGGTTTGTTTCTGTAACCATAGCCTTATAGAAAATATGGGATTAAATCGCATGATCTTGGCGACAATGGACTGATCCAAAACGTGAGATTAATTGCTCACCAAACTCGTCTCCTAATAGGTCCATGGTATTGCATGCCGTGTGGCATGTGGCACCGTCTTGTTGAAACCATATGTCAACCAAGTCCAATTCTTCTATTAAGGGCAAAAAAAAAGTCGTAATCATCTTGCTAAATTGCATGTAAAGGTTTTCTAAAAAGTATGGTTCAATGCTGCCGCGGCCTACAAACCGAAACAAACAGTGCATTTTTCAGGGTGCATTGGCAGTTCTTGAACTGCCTATGGCTGCTCTTCAGACTAAATTCGGCAATTCTGTTTGTTTGAGCCAAAAATGAGCTTCGTCGCTGAAGATAATTTTTTGATAAAAAGTAGATCTTTATCAAACTTAAGCATATTACATTATATAATAAGATCTCAGTTTAGTTTTAATTTATTATATTAAATAATAAGAGTACATTTTAGTTTGTAAGTTATTATATTTATATAATAAGCCATGTAGTTCGTAAGTATTATATAAAATAAAAAATACTAATTTGTTGGGAAGTTTTAATTTTAGTAGTGGAAGGATAAGGTTTTCAGCGCAAATAGAATTAGTAAGTATTTACTTCCCAATATTTTAATTGAATTACTTAAAATATTTTGTTTCATTCCATTAATTAATTTAAACAACTATTATAGAATCTTATAAAACAAGCGACACATCAAATTAAAATAAATAAACTAATTTATAATACCTTCCTGCAAACACTTCAAATAAATTTTTACTTTTCTGTATTGGTCAAATCTTACTTTTCTGCATTGCTCAAATCTATTTGGGATTTTTTTTTAAGAAAATTACAATTATTTTAGCATAATTTAGAATTTTCCGATAATTTGAAGTATCGCATGTTTTAGCAGATTAAAAAACAAAATCGCAAAAATCCAAATTATAATAAATTTCTATGAAATGTTTTGGAAATATTTTCTTCAACTATTTCTTGATCTACAGGTACAGAAAAGTGTGCAATTATATTGGCAACTTTGAACTTTTTTAAAAATAAAAACTGATATATTAATAAATAAATTAATTTGAATTAAAGTACCTTGGAATTGCAATTTAGTATTTTCCGAAATTGTAATTTCAATTTTATAGTTGAGTAGTATTTGATAAATATAAATACAAATTACAATAATATGTTCGATATTGGTAAATTGAAAGTAAATCGTTTGGATTTATTTCATTAATATTTCTTTGAGTCTACCAAAGGATCGATTCAGAAAATATCAAGTTCTGAAATAAAATATAATTAAAATATGTTCATGAAATACAATTATGATTGCATCAAAAATCTTTATTGCTAGAAATGTAGCAAACAAATGTAAATTAACCTCAGCCAAAAACAAGTTCAGAATCAAAACAGAACATTAGAATATCTGCAAATTTGGCCTTTGTAGTCTAGTGGAGAGTGCGCTAGACGAACAACCCAGAGGTCCCTGGTTCGAATACGGGTTCGGGCGCTTGGTTTTTTCACTTTCTTTGTTCTTTCCTATATTTAAGAATTATGGAAAACTAGAAACCCACAGCTAAATTGTGGAAAATGTGGAACTAAGGGCAGGAACAACTAAGGGCTGGAAATGCTTACCGAGGTTAAGGCATAACACTAGCCTAAGTTATGAGCAATTCAAATTGTCTTTCACGGTTGTTTCACCTAATCAATAATTCACGAATGGTTCCAATCAATTCCTTTAAATAATCTATCTCTTTCCTTTCAAATCAAAGACCAAACCTTGTTTGTATAAGGCGCACCCCTTGGTTCTTTGATCTTTAAAAAAAAAAAACATTTCATTCATTCATATTTCCTTACATATACCAAATGATCGTGATTCTAATAGGAAGAAAAAGGTTAAAAGAACAAAACTTGTTGCCGCTCGCTTGGCACACAAATCTTTTGCTTCAGAGATGTAAACAAAAAATTGTAAACCAAAATCTTTTTTGTAAGTTCCTAATTCCAATAAAATATTCAAAACGATCGCAATTCTAATAGAAAGAAAAAGGCCAAAACATTCTAAAAAGAAGAAACATATTCTTAGCTCACTTGAGCATACATAATTTAAAAATACCTCTGCCCGAAACAGTCAGCAAGAACGTCAGCAAAACATCATTAGCAGCGTGCCGGCAGAACTCTATACTTACAGTCTTGAAAAAATATCGAAGAGAGAACTTTGAGTGTCTGGCCCTTTTGATATACTATACTCTTTGGTGAGGTGCCATTGTCGACCTCATCGAGATTTATTACGAAATTTTAACAGTGAGTTTCTGGACCTCTTCTACTTACATATTCTCTTTGCCAATACAACAACTTTTCACTCGTACTGTACATGAACTGGTGCATTGGCTAATTTTGTGTAGAAGGAGGTTGAATGTACTAATTGAAGGTATTTAATCAATTTAATACAAGCACCACAAAATTATTGTCTTTGCTTTTACGAGCAGAGGGTGATTTTTATTCCTTTAACCTTCAAGCGATTTTGGTGTCAATATGATACTATTCTTTAAAAGAAAACCGTATATCTTTCTTATTTGTGCATAAATCTACTTCAGATTTTGGACCAGTTTAAAAATCATGCCTTAGGCTGCTTGCAGAGTAAAAGCCTAAGCAGGCAGGTGCAGGCAGTGCCCTGCGAAGAAACGCGATAGAAATAACTTTTTTCTGGCTTGTTCACATAGTTTTCCTGCACCTGTCTGTTCCGTCGCTTACTCTGTGTGCAACCTTAATTTGTAAATTACTAAAGCAAACATTACAATAGTTGTCGTTGTGGAGCTGTACCAACAATTTACCTTAGCTTTCGTTTCGTTTTACATAAAGATGCAGTAAGCTAATAATAAAAAACAAAGAAAATATGAAAACTATAACTGTAAATTTTTTGTCCGTATAAATCAAGTGCAAATTTTCACAGAACACGATGTGGTAACTGCGATTCCCATGTTTGTCCAATTCATCTTTTTACCTTATGTTCAAAGTGTGCTCAAACTTAGTTTATTTAGTGGATAACAATCAAATTTATATTTTTAACAATTTATGAATTAAGTTTTATGGTTCTTATGTGGCAAACAAATCTGGAACATTCCTTTGAGAGTTTTTATAAAATAAATATTCTAAGTTAATACACAAACCGAAAAAATTGTGTTTTCAGTGGTATTAAACATAAATCTTTGGTTACAAAAAAAGAAATGCATTCGGAGGTTAAACAACATTTATTTCAAAATAACCTTTCCCATGATTTCGATTAACTCCATTTGACAAATGATTAATAATATCTATTATTTGCAAAAAACAAAAAAAAAAAAAAGAAAGAAACTACCAAGTTATTTTTCATTGAAGTGGCTATTGTATTCTAATGTTCTCCATCATCATTACATGTTCAGAGCATTACATGATAAATACTATACTATACTATACTATACTATACTATACTATACTATACTATACTATACTATACTATACTATACTATACTATACTATACTATACTATACTATACTATACTATACTATACTATACTATACTATACTATACTATACTATACTATACTATACTATACTATACTATACTATACTATACTATACTATACTATACTATACTATACTATACTATACTATACTATACTATACTATACTATACTATACTATACTATACTATACTATACTATACTATACTATACTATACTATACTATACTATACTATACTATACTATACTATACTATACTATACTATACTATACTATACTATACTATACTATACTATACTATACTATACTATACTATACTATACTATACTATACTATACTATACTATACTATACTATACTATACTATACTATACTATACTATACTATACTATACTATACTATACTATACTATACTATACTATACTATACTATACTATACTATACTATACTATACTATACTATACTATACTATACTATACTATACTATACTATACTATACTATACTATACTATACTATACTATACTATACTATACTATACTATACTATACTATACTATACTATACTATACTATACTATACTATACTATACTAAATATATGAAAAAAAAGCATTACATAAATGTTATAATTGTGGAAATGTTAAAAGAAAGCGCAATACAAGAGAATTTTAAGATTTAATAAGACTGATGATATTAATGATACTACATTGAAATATTGTTTTATCCGACAAATTATCTAGACGCCCTCGGCAGTGCAATTGGAAGTACACTTGTCTGCCATTCAAAGGTTTGCAAGAGATAGATACCTAAAAATCTATTAAAAGAAGAAAAATTAAAAGAAGGCAAAATGATTTACATAGCAGTTGAAGTGTGGAAATTTGTGATGATTTTAATAAACTTGAGCTGGCTAAGGAAACTATGGTATTTCATTAATGTAACTATGGGCCTATCATTAATGTAGAATACCACGAATATGAAAACATGAATGTGGATCCAACTCACACCTAAGTCACTCGTGGCTTTTAAATACTTGAGTTCACAATGACCGGAAAAAACTTTGATGGCAGGAAAATGTTTGCGTTGACCAATATACAGAAAAACTAAAAGCATATTAAACCAAAATACATAAAACTAAAATACTGGACATGATTTTTTTATTTTTGGTCTAAATGTCTTTCATCGTTTCTGCATTTCAGTAGTTTTTAATTATGTAGAAGTAAAGCCTAGTAAACCTTTTCTTTTCTTTCAATAAATCTTCTAAAAACATAGATATTATCCTTATAGTCAGCTTAAAACTTCAAGATCCAGTTTTGAAATCAATATACTCACAACACAATTGATCTTAAGAAGCTCGGTCAAAGTCCTTTAAGATAAATTTAAATT
Organism: Dichetophora obliterata; assembly: GCA_963920525.1. NCBI lineage: Eukaryota > Metazoa > Arthropoda > Insecta > Diptera > Sciomyzidae > Dichetophora > Dichetophora obliterata. The sequence continues at coordinate 246,363,003 of OY986435.1, read as the reverse complement.
AATTTGTTTATAACTTGATTAATTTTACTAAGATTTTTGAAGTTATTAAAATACTTTTTTTTAGTCATCCAGCTTTTTGCTAATACACCCACTTTTGCGTTGTGCAAAAAAAGAATGTAATAGGTTCAATATTAAAGAGGTAAAAATATTTTAAATTTAAATATGAAATTTGTATGTAAAATTAAATTTTGTACTGACAGTACACAAAGAGAATACAATAGGTTCCTTTTTAAAACTTTTTGGTATTAGTATTGGTATTTTTACTAAGGTTGGGCTTATAACATATTCATAGAAACAATCATAAAGTTAAAACAACACTGAATCTTTATGTTACCAGTATCAGGTTCGTTCGTTAAATAAATATCACCTTCAACAAAAGTATTTTTTAACATATTTAAATACTAACAGATTTTATGGGAAAAGATTCTTATTAGCTGCGTTCCTTTCACCTTAATATAATTGCGATAACAAATTTTCTCAAAGGAACGGCAAGAAAAACAACTCGTAGAGGGCACCGTTGCAGTCAAAATTAAATTCATACAAGCAATCATGATACAATAACTATTAGGTGTCATGAGAACGTGTGTCGTTCAAAGCTGTTGTGAACTACATTATGTATTATGGTAGCGATAGTTCACAAGTGAACGATGTTTTCTCTGAATATGTCAGAAAACGTCAGAAAAATTGTAAATTGTTTTATTTAATTAGTAATATTATGCAATTATATAAATAATTTAAGTGCAATTGTTGGCTCCGCTGAATGCGTCCAATATGTGTGACACACGCGGTTTGTTTTGTTTTCTTTTGTTTAACATTCGTGGCCGCAGCTCGTGAGAAAATAGGTAGCTGTCATGGCTACCTAATAGTCATTATATCAAACAAATAAATAATTCAAAAAATGAAATGACAGCTCATAAAAATATACAGGATCGGCACCTGTGTTTCAATTTTTTTAAAGGCTATATCACAATTTTATATGGATAGCAAAAATAATTCTATTTTTTGTAGGATTATTTTTTGTTTGTTTTTGCTTTAACATGCACCAACAACGAAACCAAAGCCGCAAGCAGTAATAGCATCAAATTCAATCAACAAACGAACTGCTTGCAATAAAGTGATTTAATTTTTTATTAAAATGTCAATTTTACGACAAAACAATTGATCGTAGGTGCATGTCTCCTTAGAATTTTTTATTGGAATCTGGAAGATCTTTCAAATGTTTATAAATCATTTTCAGATATATTTTACTGCTAAGGCAGGAAATGGAAAAAAGCGCCATATTTTACCAAAAATTTAAATTAAAGCCAGTTTCTTAGTCAATAAGTTGTTTGCTATCAAATATATCAAAATTTGAGTATGCATAAATTATCTATAATCAATTATGATTCGAAAAGTGAAAATTTCACACAAATGCGTTCAGCGGTTCTTGAATGTAGCGGCAGCCACAAAAATAATCAATTTTTAAAAGTTTCATTTTTATATAATAGTATTGATAGATGTATACTTAAATTGGTTTAATAGATTAGTTTAAAGGGGTGGGTACCTCCCTTGGACCTAAAATAAATTTTTACATATTTTTGTATGGGTGGTAGACACAAAAGTGGACCGATATTAATAAAATTTGGTCAAAAGGCTTAAAATAGAAAGTTATAGATGTATACTTTAAATTATTCATATCGATTAGGTATAAGGGGCACTTCTCTTGAAACTATATTCAAGCAATTCTCAAGCAATTTACTGATTTAGAAGTATATTCAAAATCGATTTCTTTTTAAAAGACGGAGTTTATCTTTATGGGCCCATAACCATAGTCAAAATAAAAGTCAACTCTAAATTTAGTATAAGCATTTTTGGCAGTTTTTTTATATAATATGTTGTCAAAAAGCCTGTACTAAATTCAGAGTGGACTTTTGTTTTGACTATGATTATGGGCCATAGTCTTTAACATAAAAGCTCAGGGCTATCAATAAAAAAAAACCACCGCTAATAATGTTCATGATATTAGTAAATGTCTAACCGAATTTGAAAAATTTTTAGTTTTTTGGTACTTTTTTTTTGTTTTTTTAAAATTTACTAAAATTCTATGTATTTATTTATTTCAAAAATTCTAAAAAGAAAAAGTGTAACAAAGTTTATTCTTTTGTAGCTATTTTTTATTTCTATTTTCAATTGAAAATGTATTATAAGAAAAGATTTTCCTGAGAGCATCAAGAACAAATCGAACACTATCTTGGAAATTACTAAAAAGTCAGACAAATTTTACATGATGCCGTATTTCTAAGTTTTAAGCAAAAACATTTTGGACTTACCTCAATGGTAGTATTATCTTTGAAATGATACCAAATTTGTACAATTCCGAGACCTAATATTTTATATATATTTAAACAGCGTAAAGCACTGTGCGTTGGCTCTTCAAATGGAAGTTTTTTTGCATATTCGTTTTGCTATAAAATTTCCTATCAAGTGTTTTGACAAAGCTAGTGCAAATTTTTCTGAGAGGTGAAAAACTGCTACCTACTGGTTAATTACACCATGGCAAAATATGCCTGGTTAATTATACCATTATAAAATCTGTGGAGTTGGCAGCACTAGAACAAATTTGGCAGCACCAACATCAGCAGAGGAGCTGAAGTGGTATTTATGTAAAAAATGTTAGTGAATATTTTTCGTTTAAGTACGCTAAGGTAAGGAAGTGGCGATATAAAAAACCGTGTTACAAAAATAGTTGATTGAATATAATGAGAGAAAAGCTGCATTACTTTTAATTCATGCAACTTTTAATTTAACTCTTCTATAACACTTTTCTATTTCGTCGATAAGAGTGGCGTGCATACATCAATCAGCTGTTTTTTCCTTGGCGCATTCACAATATAAATGGAATTATGTTGGTTGGCGACCGATAATTTCGCGGAGCTTGTTTACTTCTACTGCTCATCATAAAAGGAGGAAAACTGCCGAGGAAAGGGTAATTTAATATAACTGGATAAATGATTTTTTTACAAGTATAAAATATAGTAGCAAACATTACAAGTGTAGCTATAATTATTTCATTATCATTTATATTGTGTCCTCTTGGAATAGAAATCTCCAAAGATAATAGAATATTCGCCTAAAAAATCTCAAAATAAAACCCAATATGAAGTTGTCGATATCTGGCGAAATATATCTGTGGAGGAGCTGGCACAGAAAATGGATCGACCTCTTGGTAAGAATTGTATGTAAAATTCAGTTAAATTTAATTTGATCAGTTTTTATTTTAAGAGGATATACAGGAGGTAATGCTCTATGTTCGTGGAGCTGATAATATTGAGCCTAGTTCGAGATTAGAAGATCTTAAAGTTATACAAGAAATAGTGAAAAAATGCGGAGTGAAGTCACGAATTGTTGCCCCTACAAACAGCTCTACAGAGATTGAAACTATAGAACACGATATAACACCTAGGCCACCAGCTCCGCTCGAGTTGATGAAACTGAGACCACCTGTTGTTACTGTAATGGGACATGTAGATCATGGGAAAACTACGCTATTGGATTCACTTCGCGGTGCTGATGTTGCCGCTGGAGAGGCAGGTGGAATCACGCAACACATTGGTGCATTTACAGTTACTCTTGAAAATGAAGAAAAGGTAACGTTTCTGGACACTCCTGGTCATGCTGCTTTTAGCTCAATGCGAGCTCGGGGTGCAGATGTTACTGATATTATTGTTTTGGTAGTAGCAGCAGAGGATGGTGTGATGGCACAAACACGTGAAGTGATTAACCTGGCGAAGGAAACCAATGGTATAAATGAGACAATTTTAAGTGTTCTTTCTGAATTGTTTAAAAACCTTTACCGTTGTAGTTCCAATAATTGTGGCATTAAACAAAATAGATAAACCAGAAGCAAACATTGTAAGTAAAATAATATAGTTTCATATCCTTTGTCTTCGTTAAAAGAGAATTGTAAACATAAAAAAAATGTACATTACAGCGTGTATACCACAGAACTGCAATGAGAATACGACCGATTTTCTTCATAACACAGGGGCTACACGAAGCAGTACTGTTAAGACAGTTAAAAATACGTATTAGTTGTCAAACTTTGTGTCTGTGAATAAGAGTCCAGACAGTTGGTAAAACAGTTGGCAAGACAGTAGACAAAATAGTAAAAAATGTATATCTTATGAAGAAATTTTTGATAAAACTACGAGCACGCCAAAGTATTGCGAATTTCCAAGCAATTCTATTAAATTTTATCATCTTCTGTCATTTGATATGCTAAATACCATTCTACTGTCCTAGATACTGTCCCGCCAACTGTGCGAAAAAATTAAGACAGTAGAGCAGACAGTAGCAGCCAGCTGCAAAAGTGAGAGTGAGTAACTAAAAATTTGTGAATGTGTTGCGACTGTCATAACAGTACTGTCTCGTGTAACCCCGTGTAAAATAAAAGTGTTTTACTATTTTGCCCACTGTCTTGCCAATTGTCTTACCAACTGTCTGGACTCTTATTCACAGACACAAAGTTTGACAACTAATACGTATTTTTTACTGTCTTACCAATACTGTCTTGTGTAACCACCGTGTTAAGACAGTGAAATATACGTATTACGTAGGGATTACACGAGACAGTACTGTTAAGACAGTGAAAAATACGTATTAGTTGTCAAACTTTGTGTTTGTGAATAAGAGTCCAGACAGTTGGTAAGACAATTGGCAAGACAGTAGACTAAATAGTAAAAAATTTATATTTTACACAGGGGTTACACGAGACAGTACTGTTAAGCCAGTGAAAAATACGTATTAGTTGTCAAACTTTGTGTCTTTGAATAAGAGTATAAACAGTTGACAAAACAGTTGGCAAGACAGTAGACAAAATAGTAAAACACTTTTATATTTTAATTTTAAAATAAATTTATAAATAAATTTATATTTTATTGCCACAGTATTGCAAATTTCCAATTAATTCTATTAAATTTTATCATATTCTGTCATTTGATATGCTAAATATCATTCTACTGTCCTAGATACTGTCCGATCCAAAAGTTAAGACAAAAAAGTTAAGACAGTAGAGCAGACAGTAGCAGACTGCTGCAAAAATGAGTGTGTGGGTAAACATTTGTGAATGGGTTGCGACTGTCTTAACAGTACTGTCTAGTGTAACCCCCGTGTTATGAAGAAATTTTTTGTTAAAACTACGAGCACGCAAAATATTGCAAATTTCCTATTTTTTCTATTAAATTTTCTCGTCTTCTGTCATTTGATATGCTAAATATCATACTACTGTCCTAGCTACTGTCCCGCCAACTGTCTACAAAAAAGTTAAGACAGTAGAGCAGACAGCAGCAAAAGTGAGTGTGTGTAGGTAAAAATGTGTGAATGTGTAGCAACTGTCTTAACAGTACTGTCTCGAGTAATACCCGTGTTACAAAAAGTTTGGCAAATATTTGTTGAAATTTTGATTTTTACAATTTTTAATATTTTCAAAGTTCTGTAGGTGAATTCCGAAAACAGAACTTTCTTTTTACAATTTTTGCAAAAAAATGTGATACTTAGTGTACTCTGAGAAAGTTGTTCCATTAAGTATATTCCTGATCGATTAATTAGTCAATTAGTTAGTGAAAAAATCGAGAATCGAGCACTAGTTGTGTACTAGTTCTCTGACCAACACTTTCAATTGAAGAAGTATTGTCTAAATCTGTTCCTGGTGAAATATCTAATTGTAACAAAACAGAAAAGCTGCTCCTGCTTTGTGCAAGAATATTTTATAACACAAAAACTCGCAATAAAATTATTTTTATTTTTAAAATAAATTAAAAAATGTTGAATGAAACATTACAATTTGTTTTTCCACAATATAACTAGTAAATAAACGATTTTGACATCACAAATTTTGTTTTGTAGGAAACGGCAAAGAATGAGCTGATGGAAATGGGTCTCTCGTTAGAAGAGCGTGGAGGTGATACTCAAGTTGTTCCCATATCTGCACTGAAAGGAACGAACTTGCAACTTTTGTCTGAAGCTATAAGCACTCAAGCTACTTTGATGGGTTTGAAAGCAGATTATACAGGGCTCGTAGAAGGTGTTGTAGTTGAATCTAAAACTGATTCCAGAAGAGGGTAAGTTCGTTGCAAGATGTTTAAGTTTTAATAAACACTTTAGTTCTGTATTAAATTTAAAGTTTAAAGTTTTATACGATGAAATATAGTGCGAGAAAAAATTGGACCAAAACTAACTAACAATTTTTATAATTTAACACTTAATTTGACATTAGGAGCACCTGAAAATATAGCTTGTTACAATACCATTAAAAAAAATTTCAACATAATATTTGTATGCTACAATCTACCCTGTAGGGAACTTATCTAGCTATTAACTAACTTTAAGCTCATAATTTTACAACCAGTAGTGGTTAATACTTCGACTTTTTTCTTTGATGCCAACTGACTAATCATAGCGTTAGCCTAGGCAGTAGTTAATTGTCCGCTTCTGCAAAGTTGGTTATTTTTATACTAGCTAGTAGTTAGAAGATTTAACCTCACTACTAGTTGACCATTTTTAAACTACTTAGTAGTGGGAAAGTGTAATCTCACTACTAGTTGGCCATTTTTGAACTAGTAAGTAGTGAGAAAGTACAACCTCACTACTAGTTGGCTATTTTTTAATTAGTTATTAGTAAAACAATTTTGTTGGGATAAGATTATATTACAGTTTTATTTATTTTAATTCAATTATTCTAACTTTTAGTTTTCATATGTTATGTATTTCTATATCGAATATATAAAAATCTCGTGTCACGGTGTTTGTTACAAAATTCCTCCGAAACGGCTCAACCGATTTTTATGAAATTTTGTATGTATATTTGGTAGATATGAGAGTAGGTCGTAAAGTATATTTCACCCTCCAACCCCCAGTTGGCGTGGCACCTCCCACGGCAAATTTGCGATATCGAATATTTTTGGAGTTATAAGCCGCTTAGCCTCGGAATTTGGTATTCGACCACAATTTACACGTGCCGCTTCGCTGATAACATTTTATGGGAGTTGGACAAGGGGACGTAGCACCTCCCATGTAACCCAAATTTGCGATATCGAACAGCTTTGAAGTTATAGGCCGCACAGCCTCGGAATTCAGTATTCAAACTCAGTTTACACATGCAGTTTTACTGATAACTTTGTATTGCGTTGGACAAGGGGTCGTGTCACTTCCCATGCAACCTAAATTTGAGAAATTCAACAGCTTTTGAGTTATAGGTCGCACAACCATGGAATTCAGTATTCGACCACAATTTACATATACACTTTCACTGTATATCTCTGATAATCACTGACATTTTATTCGAGTTTGGCAACGGGGCCGCGGCAGCAACGCGCCGGGTTTAAGCTAGTTATATTATATTGTATTATAATAATTTGTTTGTTCTTAATTAATGGTTAATTTTAAACTTTTGTACCAGCTAACACCAGCTTCACTTAACCGAATCACTTTGACGTCTATTTAAGAGATGAGGAAGTGGGAAGGTGAATAAAGTGAAGCAAGAGTATTCAAAACTTTAAAAATTTTGCGACTCACTTTGATTTGTCATTCGGAGAGTCGGTTGAGTGAAGCTAGTGTAAACAGGCACTTTTAAGCTATTTCTTGTTGTTCACGCAGCCATAATGAAAATGTCTTTTCTTGACAACTTGAAGAGTCTTCCTAAAATCGTTTCTTCCTAAAATCAAAAACGAAATTATCCTTAAATTAATATTCACCCATTAAAGCATCATAAAACTTTATAAAGTCCTTCGATCTGTTTTTTCCTTGAGTGCCATCCAGATTAATGTCGATCATTAAGTAAGTTGAAAAAATTTGAGCAATCGTCTTTGCCAGCTTTCCCTTTAAAAGAGATTTCATAGTAGTGATCTATGGAAAACCAAAAGGCGTACGTTTATAATTTATAGTCTTCATGTGCCGTATGTAAATTACATAAGTTCCAAGGTTATGCCTCTCAATTGTCTCGTTTAATGGACTTATAGCTGCAAATTGTGTAATGAAAATACGGTCCTTATACTCCTGTTGTTGCTATCTTGAGGCAACATTTTCTCCGACCCAACTTTTTCCGTTGCTAAGGCTTCCATAATTACTTGGTTTTGTACTTTTAGTTCGTTATTGCATGTTATCGAATCTAGAGTTGAAATAAAATAAATACTACAATAATTTACAACACAGAGCAACATTAATTACATCATATTTTTTTATTAATACTTAAAATTACAATAAATTTGAACTTGCGGTCTTTTCAAATTGTTGTAAAATAAGGCCCTTCAAGGTATGACAGTTTTTGCATAAATTTTCTTTGTTGTTGCTGTTAATTTGGTCTGGAACAGAAATAAATATAGTAGGTCAGTTTACGATCTTGTTGCATTGTTGCAAATGCGCTTTTGCAAGGGTAGATGATTGTGAGCACACTTCTTATTTTATGATGTAGCAAATGCTTTACAACAGCTGTTTTTTGTTTACATTTTACGTAGGACTCCTCAAAAAAATCCAAAATTTTGCAAATTTCTTCCTCTGTAACTTTTTCCTTGGTATTTCCCCTTTTAATTTTCCTTTTTAAAACTCACTCCATTTCTTTAGCTTTTTGTTTTTATCATAAAATTAAATTTTTTGCCGCTAAATATGTAATGCAAAATGAAGACATTCATTCACAATAGCGCTATGCATTACGGTTAGATTTGCATATACTACAGCCTTTTATTATGGCTGTATTTCTTTATTCATTCCAGACGTTCGGAATGACTGTTTTTGTTTCTTTATTCCGTTTTGATTATCCGGAATATTCTTTTTGTATTTCTTTATTCTTACGGTATATTCCAAACGCGTTCTTTTTATACTATCAGCTAAGGTAGAATAAAAAGAATATTCCTTGTGTGTGAGGTTATATTCGATTGTTTGAAGTAAAATGTCGCCAAATGAAAATAGAAAATTTTTTAATTTAAATGTTTTAGATTGCTTTGTTGCATTTTTATTTTTTAAATTATATCTGGTGTATTTGTTGTCTTTAATTAAAAACGAAAATATGTTTCTGGTTTTAACAAATAAAAAATTTTCTTTCTTTTCCAATACTGTTTCTTTATTCATTCTGTTCTGGATAAACAACAATCTATTCTATTCGTTCTCTGCTTTATCCGGAATGAATAAAGAAATACACCCTATATCATACAGGGATGGCCATGATAACAAATCACGATTACTGATTATGATTACATGTATTCAGATCGCACAGATTACTTGATTTTTTTAAATAGTCAGAAAAATCATTCAAAACAAAATTAAAATACTTTAAACTAAGTAATCGTGCTAAGTAATTACTACTTACGCTGAACATGACCAAGCCAGCGAAGCCGCTCGATTTTAATGCGCGTGACTATGTCGATGTCAGAGTACAGCTCATACAGTTCATCATTCCACCGTATTCGGTACTCGCCACTGACGCAGATTGGTCCGTAGATCTTACGAAGAATCTTTCTCTCGAATGCTCCTAAATTATTTTCATCTGAACTGCTCAGCGTCCAGGTTTGTGATGCATAAAGTAGGACGGGCATGATGAGCGATTTATAGAGCGTGATTTTTGTTCGTCGAGAGAGGGCTCTGCTTCTCAATTGCCTACTGAGCCCAAAGTAACACCTGTTGGCAAGAGTTATTCTTCGTTTGATCTCAATGCTGATGTCGTTGGTTGAATTTATGCTGGATCCTAGATAACCGAAGTCCTTCACAACCTCGAAGGAGGTATTGTCAACTGTAACGTGGGTTCCAAGACGCTGTGACTGTTTGTTAGTTGACACCAAGTATTTCGTCTTATCTGCATTCACTGCCAGACCCATTCGACTTGACTCTTTTCTAATCTGGAAAATGCTGCACTGACTTCGCGCGTATTATGGCCAATGATAACGATGTCATCAGCATACGCAAGCAGCATAACACATGAGTCTTGTAGAATATTGTGCCACTACGTCTTAGATCAGCAGCTCGGATGATCTTTTCCATCATTAGGTTGAAAAAGTCGCACGATAAGGAATCACCTTGTCTGAAACCTCGTTTGGTAACAAATGGTGGGGAGAGGTCCTTCCCGATTTTAACTGCGCTGCTGGTGTTGCTCAGTGTCATCCTGCAAAGTCGTATTAGTTTCGCAGGAATACCAAATTCAGACATGGTGGAGTGCAGGTGCTTCCTTATTGGGCTGTCGAAGGCGGCTTTGTAGTCGACAAAAAGATGGTGGGTATCGACTTGTTTTTCTTGAGTCTTCTCCAAGATTTGTCGTAGCGTGAAAATCTGGTCGATAATGGACTTTCCAGGTCTGAAGCCACACTGATAAGGTCCGATCAGTTCGTTACAAGGCTTCAATCTTTCACATAAAACGCTCGACACGACCTTATATGCGATATTAAGAAGGCTTATCCCACGGTAGTTGGCACATATAGTGGGATCGCCTTTCTTGTGGATTGGGCAGAGCACACTGAGATTCCAATCGTTCGGAATGCATTCTTCCGACCATATTCTGCATAGAAGCTCGTGAATGCATTTAAGTAGAGCTTCGCCTCAGTTCTTAAACAGCTCAGCAGGTAAGCCATCAGCTCCCGCGGCTTTGTTATTTTTAAGCCGAGCTATATCTGTCATAACTTCATCATAGTCGGGCAGCGGAACCTCGATGCTGTCATCCGAAATTGGGGTTTCCGGAATATCATCTCTATTGGCAGGATTGTTGTCAGCGTCTCCATTTAGAAGCTTAGAGAAGTGTTCCCTCCATAACGTCAGTGTACTCTGGACATCTGTCACTAGATTCCCGTTTTCATCCTTGCAGGAAGAGGCCCTGGTGTTAAAACCATCGGCAAGGCGTCTTATTTTTTAGAAAAATTTTCGGGCCTTATTCCTGTCACCATACATCTCAATCTTCTGCTGCTCGCGCTTTTCTGCCTCTCTTTTTTTCCGCCTGAAAATACGTCTCTCTTCCCTCCTCTTTTCTTTGTATCGCTCCTTAGCAGCGCGCGTTACAACCGACTGCAGGGTGGCTTTGTAGGCGGCGTCTTTCTCTGCAGTGGTCGTACCACTGGTTTCGGCGAGGGCGTTGGTAGCCAACCACCTCTTCAGCAGCCACACGCATGGAGTTGGAAATGTGTGTCCACTGCGCGCATATATCATCGATTGGAGGAGTGCTTTGAAGCAGGAGTGAGAGTCGAGTGGCGAAAGCATCGGCTGTCTGTTTCGATTGCAGCTTGTCGACGTCTAGCTTTCTCTGTGTAGGGTTGCGTGTATTCTTAGCTGCGCACAGACGTGTACGGATCTTGGCTGCAACAAGATAGTGATCCGAGTCAATGTTTGCACCACGGATCGTGCGTACATCCAATACACTGGAAGAACGCCTTCCGTCGATCAAAACGTGATCAATTTGATTTTTGGTTTTTTGATCAGGGGACATCCAGGTGGCTTTATGAATATTGAGATGCTTGAATCTAGTGCTACTTACGACCATGTTTCGTGCTGCGGCGAAGTCAATCAGCCTCATTCCGTTATCGGAGGTGTTGTCGTGGAGGCTGAACTTTCCGACTGTTGGACCAAAAATATTTTCTTTGTCCACCTTAGCGTTGAAGTCACCAAGCACGATTTTTACGTCGTGACGGGGGCAGCGCTCGTAAGCATTTTCAAGGCGCTCGTAGAAAATTTCTTTGATCTCATCGTCCTTGTCTTCTGTCGGAGCGTGCGCACATATTAGGCTTATATTGAAAAGTTTAACCTTGATGCGGATTATGGCAAGTCGTTCGTTCACAGGTGTGAATCGCAGGACGTGGGGCCGTAGTCTCTTGTCAACTACAAATCCGCATCCAAACTCGTGCTTCTCCGCATGGCCGCTGTAGTAGATATCACAGGGTGCATGCCGAATACAACCCTGTCCCTTCCATCGCATTTCTTGGATAGCAGTGATATCAGCTTTGTATCTTTCCAAGACATCAGTCAGTTGGATAGAGGCACCTTTCCAATTAAGGGTTCGGACATTCCAGGTGCATATTCGTAAATCATTATCAGTTTTTCGTTTGCGGAAGTCGTCATCAAATTTGGAGATCAGTTTTCTTCTTTTCTTAGTTGTTTTCATTGAAATGGGTTTTTACGGGTGGGCTTCAAACCCGACGCATAACCTATTTTAAGCCTAGGGGGGCCCGCCGCTTAGATTAGCCGCCAAACTAACGGTTGTCAGTTTTGACGTTGCCCAGGAAACACCACGTGGAGGTTTGAGTCGACTTGAGGCGATTTCGCAAAGATTATGCCGGCCTCGCCAGGTTGAGACAGTCAGACATGTTACATTGTAAAGGTTCGCCCCTCCAGATTCCCTAAGTAATTACATGAGGTTATAAAAAATAAAGTAATCATGCAATGTGATTATATGATTTTTAAAAAAATCAAGTAATAGTAACAAGGAATTACATTATTTTTGAATAAATCAAGTAATCAGTAATAAGACCCAGCTTTTAGTGATTACAGATTACTACTCGTCAGACAAAAAATTAAAAATTTTCTTAAATATTTTCTTCAGCAGCTATTGAAGTGCTGTTTGGGTTTGTAAGAATGGTTTTGTTAAAGAAGTGTAACAATAGTGCTCAGAAATCTTTTCTGTATTTTGTTTGTCTCAGTTTTACAATTACAGTTGAACCACATATATAAAAAAAGATATAAAACAATATATTAGTTAAAAAATCTACAATCAACGATTGGTAAACCCTGATTACAGATAAATTTCTTAATCAAAATAATTAATTTATTACCGGAAAATGATTTATTACTTAAATTAATCAGTGATTACTTTTGTATGACTACTGATTTCTTAAAAAAATCACTGAAGACTATTTTTTTTAAGTAATCAAATACATTTTTGTATGATTAATTGTAATCAATAATTTTTATAATCATTGCACGAGAGTAATAATTACTGGCCAACCCTGATAGCATATGCATGAATGTTGCAAATGCATATTAATACTTTTTGTTTTTATAAAAGCTGCTTATTTTGCATTTGCAACGATGCAACAAGATCGTGAACTGCCCTAATATATTTAATAACTTTGGAATATTAGTCTCAATTAAGTAATACATGCTTACTTGATCGTAATATGTTTTCTCCAAAAATTAACCGCATAGTTTTTGTGTTCCCGTTCGTTTCGTCGTAACTGTTATTTGTGTTGTAACTATGTATTTATATTTTTTTAAACTAAAAAATGAAATTAAATTAAATTTTTAATAGATTTTTAATACTAATTTCTGACTTAATATATGAAAAAACTCCCAATTTTAAAATTTTAGTCTATTTCTAAGAAAAATATTTAATATTCTCAAATGAACACTATTTAGTTATTATTTATGCCATATCATTAACTTTCATAGCTTTCGAAAAAACCGTTCCTCAAATTTAGACAATTCTTTGAATTCGCATAAATTGGTTACTAGACTCAAAAAAAAAAAAATAATGTATATTTATTCAGGTCCCATATAAGACCAACTAACTCAACTATAAACAAAATCCAGAAACTGAAATTTTTTCGTTGCCCGCTTCAAGTGAAATACCCCATTATTGAGTTCGTTGTAATTAATCCACATAATTGTTTAACTAATGTTTTGATTTTCGTCTAAATTTTTTCGACTTCATACAGAAAATTGTCGACTGCGTTAATAACTAGAGGCACACTGCGCAAGGGAGCTGTTCTTGTGAGTGGTTTAGCTCACGCAAAAGTGCGCGGATTATTCGATCATAATGGAAAACCACTGGACAAAGCTGAACCAGGATCACCAGTTGAGATACTAGGATGGAGAGAGCTACCGCTGTCGGGAGATTTAATTTTAGAGACAGAAACTGAGGTTGCTTTTTATGAGTTCCAATTCGTAAAATTAAATTGATATATTTTTTTATAATATTACAGAAAAAGGCTCATGCAGTACTTAAATGGCGCGAACATGAATATCAAAAGAAGAAGTCACAGGACTCTATTGAAGAAATACGCAAAAAAGATGAAGAGCATCAAGCGAAGTATCGAGCTGAACGAGATGCACGTCGACTCGCAGGTCGTTTCCGAATGCGTTATGGTAACCGCCAAAAACAAACTTCAAGCGATGATGACGTTCCTCGTGTCAATGTTATTCTTAAAGGCGATGTGCTTGGTTCAGTGGAGGCAATCATGGATGTTCTTGAAACATACACAAGCAATGATCATTGTCGTTTAGATATTGTGCACTATGGAGTAGGGAACATTACAGAGGGTGACATTGAATTAGCCAAGGCGTTTCAAGCCAAAATATATGCTTTTTCTGTGGAAAGTCTTATAAAAGCGCCCAAAGATGTTTCCATAAAAAAGTTCGACGTTATCTATCATCTGATTGATGATCTGAAGGAAGAGATAAGTAAAAAACTACCAGCAGTTGAAGTAGACGATATTATAGGAGAGGCTAAAGTATTGCAGCAGTTCTTTATAACAGAAGGACGCCAAGAGATACCGGTAGCTGGATGTCGGTGCGTGAAAGGAGTTCTGAAAAAGTCAAACAAATTTCGATTAATGCGTCAAGGTGAAATAATATATCAAGGTGAGTAGCGTCAAATTAATGTCCCAAAAATCAGCAAAATTAGGTGCCGTGCGATAAAAACATATCGCTCATTTCGTACAAGACCGTAAAAACTAAAAATTTTGGTTTTTTTCGTATACGTACAAAAGTATGTTATCATATTGTAGCAAAATCGTCACAACTCAAAATCATAGCAGAATTACTCAGGTTGTGTTGACAGTTTTTATGGAAAACGTAAGCTGTCAAAAAAATTACTCAAAAAGAGAGCGCTTTCAATCGGCCATTGGCCTCATTCAGCGCAGACAACAGTTGGCAACTGTTGAGTAAAAATTCGCTGAATGGTACAAATTGGTAGCGTTAACTAAAACTGATAAAGTAGCGAACGCCTTTTAATCGAGCGAATAAATTCTATGCTACATGAACACAACTGTTTGCTTAACTGTAAGATGCAGTTACTGACGCTGTTAAATTAATAAACGCAGAAAGAACGCAGAAAATTTAAGTGAGAAACCTTTGCAATTGCATTAAATTTACATAAAAATTAAATTGAATCCAACTTCTGACGAGTAGAGTAGCAACACATTCAGAGAAAAACATCGTGAACTAAGGTAGCGCTACCATTACAGTTCACAACAGTTGTCTGCGCTGAATGCGGCCATTGTCAATAAGTGAAAACATAACCAGGGATGGCCATGATTACAAATCACAAATCAAAGGCGATTACATGATTTTTAAAAAAATTAAGTAGTCAGTAATCAGACCCAGCTTTCGGTGATTAAAGATTACTTTTCGTCAAACAAAAAATTCAAAATTTGTATGTAATTTTATTATTCCAGTAAATACTATTTACCATAAATACAATATTTTCTTCAGCAGCTATTAGTGCAGCAGCTATAAGTGAGGTTAATGTTTGTTAGATTAGTTTTGTTAAAGAAGTGGTAACAATAGTGCTCAGAAACCTTTTCTCTATTTTACTTGTCTCAGTTTTACAGTTGAACGACATATATAAAAATAGATATAAAACATTATGTTAGTTAAAGAAATCTGCAACCAATGAATGGTTAACCCTGATTACTGATAAATTTCTTAATTAAAATAATTCATTTATTACTGGAAAGTGTTTGATTACTTAAATTAATCACTGATTACTTTTGCATGATTACTGATTTCTCAATAAAATCACTGAATACTTTAAAGTTATTAATGATTTGTTTTAAGTAATCAAGCAATAAATTTGTGTATGATTAATTGTAATCAGTAATTTTTTTGTAATCATTACACGAAAGTAATCATTACTGGCCAACCCTGCCTGGAGGGAAGATATAAAGTATGCAATACTTTTGTAATAAAAAATAAAATAATAGATATACTTCGGTAGCTTCGTGCGCATCAAAATATTGGTAAAATAAATCGAAAATTTATCCAACGTACTCTGAAAAGATTTGAAGAAACTGGAACTGTTGATATTAAACCAAAAACGGGCCGAAGAAAATCTGTGCGTACTAAAAGTTTAATTAAATTCGACGAAATGGTCAAATTAGTGTTCGAAAAATGACTGCAGAGCATAACCTAAGCCGAAGTTGGATGATAAGAGTTCTCAAAAAAAAACTTGAAGTTGAAACCATACAAAAAACCCAACAGAATAGCATAACATTAAAAAATATGAACGAAAGAAAGAAAAGGTGCAAACAGCTTTTGTGACGGCACGCAACTTCAAATATCGTTTTTTTCTGACGAAAAGTTGTTTCTATTGCAACCTAGCCTTAACGTTCACAACGACCGCATTTATTCCTTTTCATTGAAGGATATTCCCAACAATAAAAAACTGTTCAATGATTTCAAAATGTCCCAAAGGTCATGGTTTGGGGTGCAATATCAAGAACGACAAAATTTCGCCTGGTTTTCGTTGAAAGTGGCGCAAAAATCAACGCAAAATATTATCTGGAAGAAATTTTGAAAAAGCACCAAAAGCACAAAATGCTGCAAAATAGTTTTCAAACAATCGATGGGTATTTCAGCAATATGGAGCGCCAAGTTATCGCGCAAATGTGGTACAAAAGTGACTACGGAAAACACACCCGATCTTATTGAAAAAGACTCGTGGCTAGCTTCATCTATTAATCTTAATCCTTAAGACTATTTCGCTTGGGGGTATATGCTGGCAAAACTCAAGGACCTTGACATAACAAAGATAACAAATTTGGCCAGGTTCAAGTCACTTTTGGTTAAAATTTGGGACGAAATTCGTGTGCATATGGTGCGTGACTGATGCAACTCGTTTACTGCCCGATTACGCCATGCTATTCGTGAAGGAGGTGGCAGAATCGAGTGAAACATAGTAAATAAAATCTTTTAAGTATTCTTAAGCGTTTCATAAAAATAAAAACACACCACATTTGGATTTTTATTTTAATAATGAAAAAGGGACACTTATTCTGGCCCACCCTGTATAAACTGTATAAAATATAAATTGTTCAAATTTACATATGGATTGTAGTTCGAAGCTACGATATTCATAAAGTGTCGGAAGACTTTAAAAAAAAAGGTATTTTTGAAAAGAATCACGGTTGCTTTCTGCACATAATTGTTCCAAAAAATTTAATAAGTGTATTCACTATATTTGCTAAGTCCGATATTTGCTAAGTCCGATATTTGCTAAACTTAATAAATTTTTTAAGTCCTGTTAAAATTTTGTATGGGAAAAGACTTTGCAGCTTGCTAGCAAGTTGCCAAGCTCAGCACCGTGTTTTTGCTTAGCAGATACCATTTGTTAAATCGGAAACGTCAAACTTATTGAGTGTAGTGAAGAATCCTTTTGGGAATTAGTTTTAACAAGTACCAAATTATTTTTGATTTGCAGCATAAAAACTGCAATTTATTAATAAAAAATAAAAATTTTGTAATGGAGTTGGTAGAGATTTAAAACATTTCAAAGTTACTGTAGAATTCTACATTTTTGGTTACTGTAGAAGTCTGTCAGCTGATTTTGACATCAGTTTAGCACTTGATTGTAAAAGTTCTTAGCAGATGCGTTCACATCAAAAGCAGCTAACTTTTACAATTTAGCAGTTTAGCAGGACTTAACTAATTTTAATAAATACCCTTAATATAATAAGATTTTAGCCCGATTTCATCTGTCAGTTATATATTTTTTGTAATTATTTACTAATTTCATGATGCCATCTGTAATGCTTGCCAACCCGAAATTCAAGTTGCAATTAATTCAAAATTTTTGTCCCTTCTAACGAATTGGTCCTAACGCCTAAAATATTTTTGCAATTTTATTATCAGATCTTAAATGTATACTGCGTCGTATTATTCTAAATATTTACTTTATTATCATTTGCAGGGCAACTTGGGTCGATGAGGCATTTGAAAAATGAGGTTGAATCAGTAAAGAAAGATGTCGAGTGCGGACTTCGTTTTAAGGACACTAAAATAGTACCAGAACCTGGAGATGTAATAGTGTGCTACTCTACACACATGGAGGCCCAAAAAACTGATTGGGATCCCGGATTTTAACATCAAATGCTTAGATCTCCTAAAGTTAGAAATTATTTCAATACTTTATGCCTTGAAAATTGTTAAGTTGTACAATTTTAATTTAGCACTGGTTTTAAGTATAAATTAAACTGAATTTTTTTGTTATCGTTGCATAAAATGTATATTTCCTGTTGTTTTATATACACTTACTTATACGAGCAGATCATATACGAGCGCAATGTCACCCACATGATTACCCAACTTCACAATCTACAAGCAACCACTAGAAACGAGATCATTGTGAGCGGAACTGGTTGCTGATAATGTATAAAATCGAAATAGCTTAAACATTTTTCGCATTTGCTTTTGTTGGGGACTTGTGGGGAGCTATTGTGTAACACATAATTAGGATTGGACTGTCATATCCGCTTTGTTTACTATGTTTGTGGTTGTTCATTCATAATTAACACAACCTAAACTTAAAGATATTCACTCTTGAAAAAGTAAAAATAAATATAACTGTCACAATAAGAACAGCATAAATATACATATATAAAGTTTTTGTAAATGTAATGATGATAAAAGATTTCCATTATATTAAAATGAGGAAGTTGGCAAAAACAACGGTGTATCAAGTCTACGTTGATTTTGCAGAGGGAAATTTGAAAAAATTAGTTTTACATTTTTTAATTGTGGTGATAAGGTCTACATCCGCTAAATAATGCTTTAAAATGTGTTATTTTTAGTTTCGTTTCATAACGGAACATTTTTAAAAAAATGTTGTTGGACTGATAATAAAAATTTGATAAAACAATGTTACTTTTGAGCAAACATTCCTCAACTAGTAAACTTTTTACATAATGCGGAACAGAGGCGGACCTGAGGTAGCTGGCACCCGAATCGGAAACTAAATATTGAATCCCGTTAGGAAGCACTTTTAATCCACTATCCCTTATCTTTTAATAAATTAAAAGTTGTAAAGAAAAATGTTATAGAATTTTCTATCTTGTATAAAACTTATTTAATTTATATATGCATCATTCTGTGCTACCGCCCCACCCCTGCTCTGTTTAGTTCTTGTGTTAAAATAATTTTTAAGAGCTTAGAATTAATTAATTTTACATTAAACATCGGTTTTTCCAGATTGTTGGAAAATAGCTAATGTGATGCCAAGAGCAAAAAAAAGAGAGTGCTACATTTCCACAGGATTACCGTCCAATTAGTATCTCATCAACATTGGCAAAGGTATTTGAAAAATTATTTTCATTTCAAATTAATACATATTTTAAAAAAATAACCTATTATTAAAATATATATATATATATTATATATATTAAAAATATTCGAAGACATTCGTCTATGCTATGACCAAGGAGATTTAACAATCATAGTTCTATTAGATTTTTCTAAGGCATTCGAAACGGTCAGTCATCCAATCTTTTAGAGAAGCTTAAATTTTATTTTGGATTTTGCAATAAAGCGATTAATTTAATAGGCAGTTATCTGGCAGGTAGACAGCAACGTGTTTGCTCAAAAAATACGTCATCGGATCTGCTAGCTATTGATTGTGGTGTCCTAAAGGGTCAGTTCTGGGGCCTATCCTATTTTGTACATTTATTAACGACATATATAGTTCCTGTAAAAATGCATCAATACATCTTTATGCAGATGATGCCCAAGTTTATTTGTCAAGACCAATTGGGCTTGCAGAAGACCTAGTATGGAGGATAAATGAAAATCTTAATGAAATCTGTTAATGGTCAGTAACGAATAATTTAAGACCATACCACTTCGAAAACAAAAGCTATAGCTATCTCCAACTTCAGGTACAATCTTGAAAGTTTATCACTTATGAAATTGTCAGGGTCCACAATAAATTTGAATACCGTGTATCAATTAATCATATTGTAATTGTAAACATCATATAAATCTTATTGTTAAAATATACAATTTCCTTAGAAAACTTTGGCATTCTGCAGCATATCGAGAGCTTATATCCAATATGACCTATCTACATTTTCCACGAAAATGAGTTTTTTATGGCAAAAAAATCGTTGACTCATCTGCCACCTATGAGATTTATTTTAATAAAAAAAAGAGAGTTTAGCAAAGTTTTCCCCCTTAAATGTTTGACTTATCTGCAATACAGTTTTTTTGTTTGTGAATACAAAAGGACTCATCTACACAATTTTTCGGAAATATTCAAGAAAAATGTAAAAAAATTGAGTAAGACTACATTGGCAGGGCAAAATAGAGGAGGAAATGCATTGAAAAGCATAGAAGTAGATTATGCATCATCCGGATTAGAAGATATTGGACAAATAATAGGTGCTTTTATAATCGAATGGAATACTCTTAGAATTGTAATAAATTTTATAGGCAATAGGCCTTATCCGCAGAAGAAAAAGAAATCATGACTCTAATTTGCATACTGCTCCTCTGCCTATGAAGCAAAAAAGTGCAACCGTTTCCAAGAATGGAATTCTGTAATATATCAGAATATCAATATTTTTATGATAATATTGAAAAAAATTAATCAATTAAATTAATAGACCAATATCATTCTTTACTGCTATTTTGATATTTTTCTCTTGTTTTTGTTAATCAACAAACTTTTCTTAAAATCTGAATAAAATCGTCAACAAATTCACGAAAAACTTACTTTTCTTATTGAATAAAAAGACTTGTATATTAGAGTGGGGCGATTAGTATGGAAGGAAAAAAGTGTTAATGGGCGCTTCGCGTTTCTGATTCTTGGGATTGTACTGAGCAAAAAAGTCCACTAGACCATACGTCTACGGTGAAAATCGAGCTTCCAGATTTTGACTTGCAGTTTTTTCTCAGACTTTTGTCACGTTTTTTTTTTTGATAATTTGGCCTATAACAGCCAAACCATTGAGATTTTTGTCTTAGTATTGGATCGAAAATCTCAATAGTCCAAAAAAAAAAATTCCATAAAATATCCAAAAAAAAAAACGAGACAAAAGTCTGAGAAAAAACTGCAAGTCAAAATCTGGAAGCTAGATGTTCACCGTAGACGTATGGTCTAGTGGACTTTTTTGCTCAGTACAATCCCAAGAATCAGAAACGCGAAGCGCCCATTTTGATGTTCAAATCGCCCTACCCTATTGTATATATTATATGGGCCAATATTTATATTAATGTTATGATTTTTTAGAGGTTTTTTGGCCAGTGCTTTTTAAACAGCAATCAAACAAATGATCTTATTTTGTTCTCAACGTTTCATCAAAGACTTATCTACTGATTTCATTTAAGAAAAAAATTTATTGTATAAATACAAAACAACCTATCTACACTTTAAAGAAAAGTACTTGATTTCACTAATTTTTTTTGTTTATGGAAGCTTGTCATTCTTTTAATACAATATTCTGGTGAACATTTGCACTCTGAAGGACTTGAACGGTTTTTTTGCTCTCCTGAAAGGAGAGTAAGGACTTAGTAAGGACTCTTTTATTGCCACAGATCTGTTTTAGCGAATTAGTTTATGGAAATATGGATGCCGCATCGAAGCAAAAGCTGCAATTAGCTTTAAGTGGTTACGTGTAGTCTCACAGGCCCCTCCCGAGTCGCGATTTCCGAGAAACACATGAAGACCGCAAAGTTAGATTAAATTTGTATTTTTTGTTAAATTTTGAAAATAAAAAGAAAAGACTATTGTAGGTTAGCATTGTACAATACAGCTCATTTTATTTTCTCTGTAAGAAAATATGATCACCAGGGCTAGGATTTCGATAACGTTTCTCTCATCTTTTTCCTGCTGCTTCTAAGACATTTACTGGTTGTTTATGTTTACGTCCATTTATGTTCCCTAAATTTCAAATATGAAAAGTTTTTATGTATTTTTTTCGTCATTTTTCATCGTTTTTTACTGGTTTGAGTTTTCAGGTAATTTTTACTAGTTTAAGGCTTTTTTAAAATTATTTTATTGTCATTTTGAATTTTTAGAGCATTTTTCAGTTTTTTAGATAATTTTGATGTAATTTTAAAAATTCTTTCTTTTTTTTCGTACTAAAAAATGTAAAAATGCAAATTTTTAAACATATTCCTTTAACAATAAAGTCCCTTCAATCAAAAACATTACCTCTCGAAAAAGGAGCAACTTTGTTTATAGACTTCGAAGAAAAAAAAGCTCTGCGGGTGGTGAAACTGACGAAAGGGTATGTAAAAAGATGAAACAAGTGTTAGATAAAAGCTCAGGATATTCTAGTTTTTATTAAATCTTTTTTTATGCTGCTGAAATATTAGGGGGTAAAAATGTTAATACTATGATATTAGAAGAGGAACTAACATCCGATGACATCGTCTTTTAAATATGTTCTTCTCGTCAGTGCAGAAGTAGAAATAAGTTTTTCTGCTTACAAAAACCAGACAATCGACGTTCTTTCAATTTTAATAACTTAAAAATGTATCTTGTAATATACTGTAACGCTATGTATAAAAACTATATAAAAAAATTTAAGTTTAATAATGTTTTCTTTTTTTATTTTTTTATTTTTTTATTTTTTGTTTCTTTTTTATGTAATTGTTTGCGTTTTTTATGTAATTTTTTAAAGTTTTTTTGGTCATCAAAAACCGAGCTCTGATCACAAATCAACATACGCAATACAGATACTTAATTGTAACATTAAAACGTTTCTTAGCTACAGAAACCTTTTTATTTCTACATAAATTTATCTATACACATTCTCCACATTATTTGTTCAAAAAGTTAACTTTTTCCAGATCGATTAGAACGCGAAATTCAATAGTACCTGAAAACAAATTTTTAGTATGTTTTTTGTCAGTGTTGTCAACTGTGGAACTTATTATCGCTTAGTATTAAGTCCATCGAAAATGGAAAGCACTTTTAATTGGCAGTATCTAGTTTTTAAAATACTAAATTTTTGTTTACTTTGTACTTTCTTATTCTTATGTTTTAATGTTGTAACTTTGCTTATTATTTAAATGAAAATGTATAAATGTATATACATAATAGATGTACTATACAAGACATAAGTCACACTGTATACTTTATAATAAATAATAAATTAAATTTATGTGATCCCCTTTTTTAATTCAAAATGGCTGATGCAATATGCCTACTGAAACAAGGCTTCCCAAAAAATCACCACATTTTAGTTATTTGTAACATGGGATTGACCGTGCGTAACAAAGATATTTAGAGGCCTAATATTTTTATGAAAGGGTTTACTTTTGAATGCCATAAGCCCGATTGTTTCAATTCAAGATGGCTGTTGTAATATGGCGCTATAGACCATTAACCCGTAATGTCCCACCAGGAACCAACCGACTAAATTAACACTTCGTTTACCGGACTTTTTTCAATTTTCCCTTTGTCACTCTCAAAATGCTATTTGATCTAAGCGGTGCTGTTTGAGCTGGGTTCCGATTGAAACTAGTTTAATTTTTTTGCGGTGCGCTCATTAGGAGAACACAACCTCGAAAAAAAAGTTTTGTGAAATGGCACAATATCAAAATATTATTTTTTTAAATTCGTCGAAATCAAAACTGAGCTATTGCGAGTGTTTGGAATGAAAGACTGTGCTTTATTTTTATGGACTTTTTGGTTGGTTCCTTACCTCAATATCGATCTATTGTAAGAAAACATTTAATGTTTTAGAGGTGGCGCTAATGTCGGGCCTAGTAGAATGCCTTAATTCGTCACTGTTCGTAGCATGATCTTGTAATGATTTTTCCTGTATTGGTTTCTAATCGATTAAAATAACTCCATGGCTATACACAAAAATAGTCCCTATCTTTTTTTTCAGCCGAAAAACAGTTTTTGCTTTTTTGGAACCTTCTACATCTACTTCGAAGTTCACTGTTTTGACTGCATTTTTATTTCGGGCTTATACTGGTGTACCAAGTTTCATATACAATAATTAATCGGCGTTAAAACTCTTATTTATTACGCCTGAACTGCGCCAACAGACCGTTTGAAATGTTCATTCGAAAACGTCTAACGTGAGATGATCTTTTAAATGCCACAATGGCAATAGAAATAACAACAAAACATTGGTAGTTAAAAAATTAAAAAAATTTTTTTTTAAAAATTCTAAAAAGTTTTAAACATATATTTTATAAATCAAAAAATAATTATTAAAAAACAAGCAAACATTATTGTTAAGAACTATAAGCAGAGCTGGGTCAAAAAGTACT
Organism: Dichetophora obliterata; assembly: GCA_963920525.1. NCBI lineage: Eukaryota > Metazoa > Arthropoda > Insecta > Diptera > Sciomyzidae > Dichetophora > Dichetophora obliterata. The sequence continues at coordinate 246,338,781 of OY986435.1, read as the reverse complement.
CATTACAATTCAATTTCAAATCCTTGGAATTAGGAATTGGTTATTGGTCCTCTCAATTCCTCAGTAATGTAATTGAAAAAATAGTCAATTCCATTACAGGAATTGTATTTGGTAATTGAACACCTCAATTCCTTGGAATGGAATTGGGAAAAAAAGGTAAAAAATGGTCAATTCCATTGCAGGAATTATCATTGGTAATTGAACACATCACTTCATCATTAATGGAATTGGAAAAAATCATCAATTCTATTACAGGAGTTAAAATTTAAATTACTTTTTCATTATATCAAAACTACTTCATTATGTATTAGAAAACATTATTTGACTCCCACTATTAATTATTAATTAATGAAATATTTGCAAATAAATGTATTATCGCAGATACCAATTTTTTCATTTAATATCACATTTTGAGTTAGAACGAAATGTATAGCTGCTACGCTACCTGGTCCTGTCCCGCCGACTTTTTGCAAGGTGCTTGGTACACAACTTCCGCACCCCTGTACAAAATTTCATTAATCTACTAACAAAGCGATGTTTTCCAATTATATTCCTAAGGAATTGGGGCGTTCAATTACTAGTTACAATTCCCGTAATGGAATTTAAAATTTTTTCAGTTCCATTCTTGTGGAATTGAAGTGGTCAATTACCCATCTCAATTCCTGTAATCGAATTGACAATTTTTTCCAATTCCATCAGAGGAGTTGAGTTCAATAACCAATTTCAATTCCTGTAATGAAATTGACAATTTTTTCCAATTCCATAGGAACTGAGATGTCCAATTATCAATTACAATTCATGTAATGTAATTGAAAAGTTTTTCCAATTACAGTCCTGAGGAATTGAGATGTACAATTACCGATTCCTAATTCCAAAGAATTGGAATTGAAGTAGAATCAAATTAAAAAAGAATCATTACAACCCAGGAATAGTAGAAAGGAATAGTTAAAGAAGAGAAAAGCATTACTAAGGCAGAAATATTCCAGAGAAGTGCTCATAGACTAAATGCTTGAAGGTGTTACTATTGGAAACTTATTTAATGCCAATGGGTAATGAATTCCACAAACAGATTGCGCTCACAAAAAACAATCTACTGGAGTTGACAAAATTGTATCTAGGAATTAAGAGATTGAGATTTGTACTTGACCTGCAAAAATATAGTTTATCAGACAGATACCGAGAGCTCTATGTGTATATAATTTTATGCAAGAAAATGCAATTTCTAGCTTCAAGATGACTTATAAGACCTCGCCCAAGTAATTGTTTTGCGAAGTTGGATACGTGGTCAAACCTTCTCAGACCATAAACATAGCGGGCCGCGTTGTTAAATGCAACAAGAAGCTTATGTGCCGATCGCGAGTCAAGCTTAGGATATAAAACTTCCGAATAGGTGATTATAGGCAGCAGAAGCTGCAAGACTAGCTTACGTCTAATTTCGGCTGGCACAAAACTTGCAATAACCCGAAGGCTGCGCCGCCCATAAAACAGCTTTCTAACGCATGAGTTAATATGATCCTCCCATGACAGAGAGGAGTTACATATAAATCCGAGGTTGATTACCTTGCTAACAAATTTAAGCTCTACATTATTAAGGAGAATTGGAGGCAAATCTTGAATAGATAGCAAGTTATTAGCAATAGGCAAAACGTATGATTTTAAAGGGTTTAACTTAAGCATATTTACCTTCGCCCATTCAGCTCTTTTATTTAAATCCTCATTAACTCTAACACAAAGATCCTCCAACAAACCAATTAACCTGGACATGTACAACTGAAGGTAATCAGCATACGCATGCATTTTAACGTTTTCACACTTGCTGAAGATGTCGTTAATAAGAATAGTAAGCATAGTAAATAAGAATGGGCCAAGTACTGAGCCTTGCGGTACACCACTAGAAATTCGTTTAAACGATGAGACATTTACCCCACGTCCCCAAATCGTCGAGAATTTTGACCACAGCACTTGAACAGCTGTGACCAGGACGAAAACCAGACTGGAGGTTAGACATTAAGCCAAAGGTCCTGATATGACTAGAGATCTGCTCAGCCATGAGCGACTCACAAACTTTCGACAAAGAAGAAAGCAGACTTATAAGTCGAAAATCACATAATGGACAAGCGAGCGGTTTTTTTGCGATTAGAATGATAGTCACCACTTGCCAAATCTTAGGGTAGTATGAAGTAGTGAAGCTATGATTAATAATATGGGTAAGCGGACTGACAATAAAAGGCAATATGGTTTTGACAAATTTCATGGAAATTCCATCTTCCTCAGAAGCATTTGATTTAATTCTTCTTAGACAGCGGGCAACATCGTACTCATGAACTGTATTAAAATAAAATTCATTAAACGATACAGCTACGTTGTTATCAGCAGGATTGATAATAATACAGGGTCCGCCAAATAATTTTTTTTTTTAAAATTCTATTAAAACAAAACTACTGGATATTTTCTCAAATTTCTTTTTTTATTTGAAAGTACAATTCTTCTGGTTAGTGATGGATTGTAATTTCATTCAAAAGGCTGCCTCGGCTGACCATGCAGTAGCCTACACAATCGGTCCAATTTTTAAGCACATTATCGATTGTGTGCAGCTGTATTTCACCAATGGCTTCACGAATATTGTCCTTTAAAGCGTCAATTGTCTCTGGCTTGTCGGTGTAACACTTATCTTTGAGGGCACCCCACAAATAATAGTCCAACGGTGTCAAATCGCAGCTCCGAGGTGGCCAAACGACATCAGCTCTGCGGCTGATCATGCGATCTTCAAAAACAGGGCGCAAAACATCGAGTGTAGCTTCGGCTGTGTGGCACGTAGCGCCGTCCTGTTGAAACCATATGTTGCCAATATCCTCCTCTTCAATTTTTGTGAACAAAAATATGTTCAACATGGCCCGATAACGATCGCCATTGACTGTAACGACTTTCCCATTGACTTGCTCATTTTCGAAGAAAAATGGCCCAATTATGCCTCTGGACCAAAATCCGCACCAAACAGTGACTCGTTTTGGGTGCAGCGGCTTTTCAATGTATGCGTGCGGGTTTTCTGTGCCCCAAATGCGACAATTTTGCTTGTTTACATACCCGCCAAGATCAAAATAAGCTTCATCTGAAAAGATGAATTTTTTGGCAAAATCGGCATCTTCTGTAAGTCGATCGCAGGCCCACTTAGCGAAGCGAAAACGCATTGGATGGTCAGTTGACTTCAACTCCTGAACCAATTGGACTTTGTATGGCGTCATACCAAGGTTTTTATGCAAAATTCGTCTCAATGATGTCTCCGAAATGTTCAATTGTTGAGAACGACGGTGAATTGATGTTGATGGCGCTTCACGCACACTTTCTGCCACACCAGCAATATTCTCGGGTGTACGCACTGCTTTTGGCTTTTCAAGCTTTGATTTATCGACGAGGATACCAGTTTCTTTCACTTTTTTCACAAGATAACGAACATACGGAGCTGACGGTGCTTCTCTTCTTCCAAAATCCGTACGCAATTTTCGCACACACTCTGCAACATTACCGTGATTTTCAAAGTAATGTCGCAATATTTCCCAGCGTTGTTCAAGCGTATACACAACCATATTCGTTTAGCGGAAGGATACAACTAATTATCTGTCAAACCAGACATGAGCTAAAGGCCCAGTTATAATAGACGTAATGTAAAGTAACGTAATGTTGTTTAACGTAAAGAAAACGTTGTAGCAATTATAATAGGCAGGCCAGGCAGTTGTTTGTCGTAAATAATTGCACGTTCCTGTACAAGTATAATTAAAACTTCGTCATCCATAGCTGTGGATATATACAACTATCACATTAATAACGCAAACTCAACAAAAAGCGTAGTTCAACAATATAAAATAGCGCAATAATCGAATCTAACCTCAATGTTTAGTTGTTCTTTGAACAGACGTAATGTAAAGTAACGTACAAATCGAAATCCAACGGATATTTACGTCCCGTTACATTACGTTAAGTTTATTATAATCACTTGTATAAGAAAGTATTGTTTGAAACAATAAGTGAAAGAACACACTGCTCAATTAACATTAGACCACATTACGTTACGTCTATTATAACTGGGCCTTAAGTGTTACCATTCACGAAATAAGCACTAGTTGAAAAAAAAGTTATATGGCGGACGCTGTATAAGTATTATCATTGGCAGAGTTAGCGACAGAAACCTTTTGGCATACACCAATACTTTTTAAATTGTTCCACGGCTGTTTCGAAGACAATCAGCATGGATCTTACGACAGAGGACGGCCTCATTCTTTGCCTTTTTATGTGTCTCCCAGTTTAAAGCAGTTTTTTAGGGCTTGTTTTACAGACTTGTTTTACAAACCAGGGACAGGAGCTATTTGTCATGCGACGCGTCAGTACGGGAATATGTATTACTAAAAGACAATTAATCTTGTTGAATTGAAAGTGTTATTTCTCATCGACTGAATTAAGAAACCAACAGTCCGTCCATCTTATTGATAGTAGGTCATTAAACAGGGAAGTATGATCGACAGACCTAAAATCGCGGTAAGAAAAAGACATCAATGTATGACAAAACACGTTCTTTGGACATATTCATAGCCTTTGCTATTTCTCTCTCTTTTATTCAACGGTTGTTTAGCACCATTTGGTGAACTTCAGTGATGTTATCGTCATTGGTTGCAGTCTTTGGACGTCCCGAGCGTTAATCGTCTCCCAAGCTACTACGTTTAAATTTAGCTGCACAAAATTTCACGGTGGTAAATTATGGTGCAGAGTTGGACACAGCATCCAACAAATTTTTGATTGGAGTAGGCGTATTGCCTTTTCAAACACTCACATTGACTCACTCAAAAGATTTTCAAAAAACAACTGTTCGTCCCATATGACTGAAATTTTGGTGAATACCTGTCAAAAGATGACCAACCAAGCTTTTATTGACGAATGCTGTCTTCACTTTAAGCTCGGAAACTCTTCAGACCACCCTCGTATTGTAGGTAAATTACACACTCAATTTAATAAAAAAAAAAAATTATTTAGAAATAATTTGTTGTGGCCGTGCAACAACCCCGGGCGGACCGCCGCCCCCTGCCCAACAGTCGCTTCGCCACTGATGCGGAAGTAGTACTTTGAGGTTTTTTGGGTTTTGTGTAAAAATAACTTAACAGATTATATGTTTACACGTGTGTTCAGTCTGTTTTTGTTATAACGATTTGCAAGAAAAGTTTTGTTAAATTTAGGTTTATTAAAGTTGAAATGCGGAAGCTGCACCACAACGTATTAAGTTTTGCTATTCATAAAGTCCCATAAGTGTTAGTTTACATATAATATGTATGTTAGACACTCTAGCCTATGTCACTTCATAAATTAGTTCGTGGCGTTAAACTCTGAGTAATTAATGATATTTTGCAAATTAAATATACACTAAGCCGAAAAGTTTACGTACGAAGAAAAGTTTATTTTTTCTTTTGGGCAGAAAATAGTGGCTCGGTTTTAAGTAACAATTTGAGTTTTTAGAAACAATTTATCACAGGCTTTTCATAAAAGCGAGAAGTTTCTTTTTTTCAATCAAATTCATATGAACATTAACCTTTTACGCTATTATAAAAATACGCTATTTACTAACCAAATTCAGGTTATTATCTTCAAATTTAATCCCGTAAAAGCTGTTGTCCGAACTGTTTTTGAATCACATAATAGAAGTGATTATATTTTGCCCTTAAATCATGTTGGGATTTTGCTTGAGATAACTACATATGTATATATAAAATATATGATTAAAAAAACCATAATGGGAATTAAATAATCGTGCAATCGATTTCAACAGTATTGATCAGGGAAAAATGTACGCAGAATTTTTTTGTCAAGTGTATTAAAATATAATCTTACTGTGACGTATGGCAATTGAATAAAATTACGAATTAGGGTTGAATATTTTATGAAGTTGAAAATGTCTCACTTATTTAAATATGGTGGTAACACGTTAAGCTGAGGTCACGCATTCCACATTATGTCGATGGCCTAGTCTACAAAAAAAAAAGTGTGCAAGTCAGCTCCGACTCTTGACTGGAGCTTACTCCTTAAGATCGATTACCTTGGAAGTTTAAACATATATAATAGGTAAAAGGCATCTTTCATGTTACTGAAAGGATTATATACTTTTATTAATATTTTGCAATATATTACTTATATTACATAAATACATTATATGGTAACGTGATTTTCTTCACCATAAAAATCACCCAAAAAAAAATATCAGTTAACTATATCAAAAAAGAGGTAACTGAAAATTAGATTTATTATTCTTATAAGTTATTAAATAAATAAATAAGTAAATATATGAAAATTAAATTGCACAAATTGTTGTTTGATATTTGTTTACGTATATTTATTTACCCACACAGCATTTGGAAGATTGTTTTCTAGACAATCACATAAACGAGTCTTTTTCGAGTCCGCTTGGTGATCTACAAAAACAAAATACATGTCGTTTGCAGAAGCATATTTTGATCCTCACAGTTGATCAAAAACAGACTTTTTGTTTTTGGTTTGAACTAACGGGATGTTAACAAATCAGGTATGGAAGTATATTTGGATACACTGCGCAATTTAAAACTGACTACTATTTTCGTGGTACTCGAAAACCAACAGGATATTGGACAAATTGAAACAAACGAAATTTGTAATCGCCGTGTCGTAAGTCTCAGCTAGGCAATCGGTGTGTGAAGTTGACAATTTAAAAAAGTGAGTGTATATAATTAAAAAGAAACTGAAGTAAAATTAAAACAATTAAAAAGATTAGCTAAGAAAGAAGCTTTAAAAGTAGTATCGCCAAAAAGCGTTGAATTAAATTGCCAACTTAACACTTATATTTAATTCAAATACTCTTTTAAAAGTCGCGTAACAGAATTATAGCAAACCGAATCTACCTTGCATTTTATGAAATTTACGAACAAATTGGAGTCGTTTTCGGTTCTATTTTAGCAATCAAAAGTGCGCTCATTTTCTGATCAAAAAAAGACTGCAGAAAATGGTGCTCGAACCTTACGCGCAATTTTTATTGAAGAGTATTTCTTGAGTCTTTTTTTGATCTCGAAAATATCAAAAAAAAGTTTAAAAAACGACTCGAATATGACTTGAAAATGAGTCGTTTTTGAAACTTTTTGATATTTTCGGGATCAAGAAACTACTCGAAAAAGACTCGTCAAGAAGAGCCGCGCATTTTCTCCCGATCAAAGAGTTTTTTTTTTATCAGAAAATGAGTGCACTTGCAACTGTCCCCATAGCGGAGCAGAGTCGAAAACGACTCTTATATGTTCAAAAAATGCTGGTTGGGTACTTGGCAAAATTAGACAAGGTAGTGTTAGGGCGGAGAGCCGGTGACCGAAACTGTCAAAACGAAGTTGACATTTTATACAAAATCTGCAACCAATGGGAATGAGAAAAATACCAAAATGGCTGAGTTTGACAGTAAGGTCACTAAGAAAGGGAACACAATCAGTCCTAACACTACCTTGTCTAGTTCTACTATAGGTGGGTGTACTGACGAGAGACAACTTCAATATTTCCGTGGGTGTTGTAATTCGGATAATTGCATTTGTCACCACATTGCGCTGCGTCAGCAAATAAAACACAGAACCTCACGTTGTAGTGATAATTCGTTCTTTAGTCGCGTGTTTCCTGTCAGTTTTGAGCTGTGCAAATTTAAAACAAATCTTCATCAAAACTACTCCATCTTTTCAACCTCTAACTAACTATCAGCCATCTTCCAAATCAACACAATGCTCATACATTTATAAGAAACATCACCTGAACTTTCACTTTACAAAACAAAACAAAGTGATAACAAATTGTCAAAATCAAACGAATTCGACAGCAATGGCAATGGCCGCATTCTAGCCGAAAAAGTGCTCAAGTAGCGAAGTAGCATAAAATATTTTCGCTATATAAATTGTGACATCTCAAGGAACATGTTCTGTGAGAGCATACATTCAGCCCGAAAGTTGTGGAACAGTTCTTGAGCACTTTTTCGGCTAGAATGCGGCCAATGACACCTAAACAGTGGTGACAATGAGTATTTCAATACTATGGAAAATCATCGATAGTCAGTCCAAAACTATCGATAGTCACGAAAGTGTGAAATTATCGATAGTGTCATCTTTAGTTTGCGAACTCTACAGTTTAGCCTCTGAACGATTCGGCGAGTTACAACAATCATGAATATCTTGAAGTTGTCGTAATAGAGTGGAAAAAGTTAGGCGCTGACAACCGCTACTTTGATTCATATTTTGTATGCATTTTTTTTAAGTTCAGCAGCTCATGCGGAAACTTCCTTTAAGAAATCATCACGAAAAGTTCGTCAATGATGCCGCGAACTACTGGGTATGTCTGTATGTATGTATGTATGACTTCTGACTTTTTTCCATAGAACGAACTAACATATTTTGTATGGTGATGTCCGCTAAATAAGTCAATTGACTTTCGTCTGCTGTATGTTTTCAACTACTTGTTAAATTAGTTGAATTTAAATTATTTTTTTAACTACTTTAAAATAAATCAATTGAAAACCGCATATATTTTCAACTACTTGTTAAATTTAAATTATTTTTAAATTAATTTAAAATAAATCAATTGAAAACTAGTTAATATTCCACTTACTGAAGATGAATTTAAAATCATAAAAATTTTAAATTTCTCATCATTTATTTTATTGTTTTGAAAAAAAAAAAAATACATAAATTCATACTAGTGAAAGCCTAAAGTTAATAATATTTGATGAAATAGCTTGGTTAAATATATATAAACTTGTTAACTAATAAAAATTTGCAATGACATGTCAAATTCAGAGTAGTCGGCGCCTTAATATAATTCAAAGTAGTTCATAAACCAAAAATATAAAAAAATAAACTGGCCATTTCAGCCCTTGGAAGGACTTTGACCTAGCTTCTTTTGATCAATTGTTCATAAACTAGTTTATTTTAAATTCGTTTTTTAATTAGTTGTTTTTAAAAGCAAGTTAGTTTGTTCCTATAGGGTATGTATGCATGCATGTATGTATGTATGTATGTATGGATGTTCATATGTTCCACTCTCACTTCTAAACTACTTATCATAATTTGACAAATGAGGTAAAGTTGGAAGCGTTTTGATAGTCTTCTGGTTAATGGCTATGTGACGTCACATTTAATTTAATATAGCGCCCTCTAGCGGACATAAAGTCATGAGCAAAAACATTTTTTTTAGTGACATAAGCAAATGAGGTATCGATAGAAACGTTTTGATTGTCCGATAAAGAAAAGTTATGTGACGTCACATAAAGTTTAATATAGTGCCCTTTAGTGGATAAAAAGTCAACTAAACTACTAACTTCTGAACTACTAATCATAATTTGACAAATGAGGTATCGTTAGAAGCGTTTTCACCATGCGCTGGTCACAGGTTATGTGACGAGATATAAAATTGAATATAGCGCCTTTTTCTAACGTTTTCTTTGAGTCCGTTTATTATAGGCTTTGTGACGTTACATTTAATGTAGCGCCTTCTATAGGACATAAAGTCATGCACCAAAAAAAATTTTAAGCGCCATAATAAACATCTTTGTTTATAAATTGATCATCAAATAAGACTGTAGGTAAATTTCCAACTTTTGAAAAGACACACAAAAACACCGAGACACCCCAACTTAATTTTTGGTCGAAGAATACGGTGGCATACTCAGTTTTTTCAAGTTTAAGCTATATTTTTTTAATATTTTTTATATTAATTATTTATTGTTTTTTAATCGAAACATAACTCTTACAATGACAATCGCTAATTTACAGATGTAAAAAACTGATTTGTGTAAATTTTTTTACTTTTTTTATATTTTTTCGCAATTTTTTTAATTTTTTCTGAATTGAATCTAATTTTATCATTGTTTTGGCCTGAAAATTTTATTTTTGTGTGGCGATTGACCATCAGAAATCGGCAAGCATCGAATCGAATCTGTTTCCAGAAAACCTGGCTTCAAAGGTCATGATAGTTTGTTGGAATCGTTCACCAGCTTCATCTGATTCTGTTGACAACTGTTTCTTATAAAAATCGAAATTTGCATGCAACATATTTATTTTCAACGACATATGTTGTCAATAAAAAAATCGATAATTTAGAGACCGACTTTTGCATAGCACATTTTCAATTACAGCACGAATTGAGTCCCATGCATTCAATGAATCTTCCTCAAGTACTTCTTTGAAATTCGCATCTTTCAGAAGCTTCACAATAACCGGACCATTAAGTACGCCGGTTTTAAATAAAGTTGTGGGATATTTATATAAACTGAAGTGAAATTTTTTTGTAACACAAAATACCTTCTCGAATGTTTTCAATGGAAAGTTTTGGAAACGCATTGTTTTTTATATACTGCAATGCATTTTCATTGATGCGTACCAATTGTTTAATGAAATTCTTCACAATGCCCAGTTTGATGTGAAGATCCGGCAACATTATTCTATCAAGTAGGATTAATGGTGGATTAATGACATTAAATTTACCAACCACTTGTGCATCGCGCTGTGGTCAATCACGTTTTTGGTAATGGTTGCATTTTGCACGGCTGTCCCATTTGCAAGAAAATGCAACAGTACTTTGTGTAGCCGGATTGCAATCCAGATTTCTTATTTTCCGTTTAAATTATTTAAGGGATATCATTTTTATATAGGGTAATTTTTTTGCTATATGTTTTTTCAGTGTACATTTTTTGACACCTCACGCGTGACTCGTACCATATGGCAAAGCCAAAAATGCCTGTCTGCAAAATGTCTGCAATTCTACCATGAATAGACTCACTAACGAACAGCGCTGGCAAATCATTGAATTTTATTATCAAAATTCGTGCTCTGTAGAGATGTGTTTCGCAAATTATATCCATTTTATGGTCGTCATAATCGACCCTCCGAATAGGCTTTTCAAGCTATTGTCATCAAATTTCGCACCAGTTTCACTTTATTGGACATTAATTCACCAACTCGTATGCGGAGAGTGCGTACCGAGGAGAATATTGCTGATATGTAGATCGCGATATGTCAATTTGTCGCCGTTGTCAGCAATTGGCCTTGTGTTATTCGGTCACCTGGAAGATTTTTTGTAAGGACCTCGGTATGAAACCATACAAAATAAAGCTGGTGCAAGAACTGAAGCCGCGTTACCTACCACAACGTCGTACAGTGGACTGTTTAGAGAGAATTAAATCGGTAACTGGAGTTTTTGTGCACGGAATGATTTGAAATTTGGAATTTAGGCTATTGAGTGGCATATCTTTCTAAAGTGTAAATTTCACAGATACACTAAAAGGAAAAAATATTAAATTTATGCAAAAACGCATTTAATTTATCAAAAAACCAATGAACCAATTTTTGAACAAATAGCACATTCACATAAAACAAATACATGAATGTTTAAAATTAATAAACATACGTTTTTTATTCAAATTATGCACGCTTTTTATTTAAACTTTTTAAGAAAATAAAAAAAAAACTCAACTTAAATGCAAGTACGCATGAATAACGTTTTGGGTAAAATATTTTTTTTATCCATGCAAATATTTAAATTGAATTTATGCGCGGGAGTAAATAGTTTTAATATTTGCTATTTCGCTCAGTGTAGGATGTATGGTACCAAAGTTACAACAATTTATATGGGAACATTTGTCTTTTCGCTTCCCTACAACACGATTTTATATTTTTTTTTAATGACATATCTCCTAAACGAAGAACTTCACAGAAACAGTAAAGCACATTTTGTAAACGCTAATGTATGTTTATAAAATTCTACACTGAGAAAACAAAAAATCAAAAACGCACATTTTAAAATCGTTTAGTAAAATTAATATTTTTAAAAATATTTTACGCCATACAAAAATGAAAACGCGCATTTTTAAAAAGAAAAGTAAAACGAAACGTTCTGAAAACAACCACGAATATTTTACTATGGTATGTTAGGATAAAATTAATATTTTTAGAAACATTTTACGCCATACAAAAATGAAAATGCGTATTTTTAAATAGAAAAGTGAAACGAAACGTTTTTTAAGCAACTACGAATGTTTTACTATAATATAGTAGGTTAAAATTAATATTTTTAGAAACATTTTACGCCATACAAAAATGAAAACGCGCATTTTTAAATAGAAAAGTGAAACAAAACGTTTTTTAAGGAACTACGAACGTTTTATCATGACATAGTAAAATTCACATACTTTGTTTCAAAACACTTGTTAATAACGAATTGTTTGTTATATATGTTTCCTTGACTTATGTATTTGATATTTGTTCAGAAAATTAAATATTTTTAATTCTCGATTTCATCAATCTGCAGTTGGCCTAAAAACTGTAAAACTGTAATTTTTAAAAAACAATAAAGCTTTTTTTAATTAATAGAGGAAATGCGAATTTCTGTAAATTTATGAATTAATGGGAAATAATTAACATTAACGTTCTTACAATATAAATAATTGTTGCACTATTGCTTTTAAAAATGTTAATTGTTACAAATCGAACCAACATTTTAGAATCTAATTTTAAAATTTTCGTTTTTAAAATGAAAATAAACATTTTACATATGAGAATATTTATTATTAAAAATCAAACGAACATTTTAGAATCTCGATTTAAAATTTTCGTTTTTAAAATGAAAATAAACGTTTTGCTACAGCATTTTAAAATATCCATTGTTAAAAATCAAACGAACATTTTAGAATCTCATTTGAAAATGTAAGTTTTTAAAATGAAAATAAACGTTTTACTATTTCATTTTTAAATGTTCGTTTTTAAAATTAAAATAAACGTTAGAAGTGTAAAATCTGGGTTAAACGTTTTTAAAAGTAGCTCGTTTCTGCCACTTTTGGAAATGTTGTTTTCTCTGTGTAAGTACACCAAAAATTATTTTATCCATTTTGAATATGCTTTTGTTTGAGGATACGCTCAAATTACCAAAAACGGTAAGCTTTGCCATATTCCATGTGGAATTTGATCCCTTCTTGTATGTTCTTGTATTTACTTTTGAATATTTCTAAAAGTTTATTATATCTACTTAATATTTTGAACATTTTTAGGTTTGCAACTTTTGGCAACCTTTCCTTTCAACGGTTTTTCGGCTCTAATCCCTTAGTTTTTGCAGTTTTATGTATTTTTGGTAATACAGCTACCATGACATTCTTCAGTATTTTATTGTGATGCAAATAACACTCAGAAAATTAATTTAATAATATATAGGTGTAAGGTTGCGGGAAATGAATATTATTTGGGGTAATCGGAAGGAAGTTGCTAGAAGTAAAATAGGCTTAGTTTAACAGGAATGATATAAGCACAATTGATTTCTAATTACCGCGAATGATCGTTCCTTTGAAGTCCCCTCATTTTCAAATTTTTGTTAAGTTGAAGTAAAAAGATGATATGTTAGTTGCTTACAATTTTTTTGATTTCAACTCCTCTTGCCATCACAAGAAACCTAACTTGTTTAAGGTAACTAACCGAAGCCACTGCATACAAGCGAACAAAAAGAGTTATTGTAACAACCACTTCGCCCCAGGAATGGAAATTGTTTCTGTATTTCTTTAGAGAAATTATTTCCTTGAGTTTTAGAAAAAGAAAACATCCTAGTTCTACAAAATATTTACAAAAGCTGGTAGCCGAGCACAATTTCTTGTACATTGAAATATCTCAATCTTATTTAAAGCCAAAATTTCACTTTTTAACACATTATCCGAGGATAATCGAAAATATTGGTCCAATGGTGTTTTGAGGCAAGACATCAGACTTTCAAAAAATGCGGATATATTTCAAACAATAGAATAAACATTTTGAAATCTTTGAATATTAAAAATCAATTTAAGCAATTTTGTGTTAAATTTTAAAGTGTTTTGTATACCAGGGTGGTAACCTTAATGAAAATGAACTAAAAATACAATTTTAACTTTCGTAAATATCAAAGGATTACAAATAAAAGAAAAAAATGGTTATTTGCGTTGATTTATATGACAATGACGAACCGATGTTTGGCTTAGTGCATCATATTGTAACTTCTGGTGTCTAATATTTAATTTGGCATCAATTACTGGAGACATCATTTTTTGATACACATTTTTAGTTCTTAATGCAGAAAATATTAAATTTTTTGCACTTCAAATATTTCCTTATGTTTGAATGGCAATGCATTTGTTGTTTGGGACTATTATTTTTTGTATATGTCCGAGGCACTATCTAAAAACATGTGAGAACTGGATAATAATTGATTTTCTTGTGTATATTGATGACTTCATAAACGCATTTATCATTGCATTAGTGTGCTTTATTTAGAATTGGTTCGAAACTTATTAACCAAAACTATAGTTTCAGTTCCAAAAGCCTCGGACAACTTCAAAATAAACACACTGGTGCTATGATAAATGCGTTTATGAAGTCAGCCTATTCTATTTTATGTAATTAACTCTATTTTTTTTTTTTTAACTATATTCTTTGTAATTATATATTATATTTTATGTAATAAAAGAAAGATTTACTTTAATCTTGTGTACATTTTTTCTAGAAAAACGTTTTTTGTTAACATATCGCACACCCTCTTCAAAAGAGAACAACTCAAAATTTTAACATTTCCAGGAATAGCAAAAACAATTTTTTTCTTTAAGGGACTCCATCCAAAAAATATTTTTCCTAATTAAAGGCTAAGAATATGTGCACAAAATCAAGACTGCCGATGAAGATGATCACTACAAATTGTTTTGCACGAAAAAGGAGAAAATTTAGAAATTTTGAGTTATGTCTCTTTTGAAGACGGTTTGCGATATTGTCGATTGATGTGACCTACAAAATAACCTATAGTCAATAATCGTATTTAGGTAGAAATGATCAATGGGTCCATTCATTGAATCAAAATTAAGTCAAAATGATTGACAAATTCATTCATACAATCGAGTGGAAGTTAAAACGGATAACAACTCTTTTCTTACAACCGAGTGTAGGCTTAAATATATAACTTCTACGTTCACACAATTGAACGATTCAAAAGCTCGTTCCTTTAACTAAATGGAGGTTGAAAAGATTAAGGGGTTCGTTTACAAAACTGTGAACGCAGTGCTTACAACGGAGTGCTACAATCAAGGCTACTGAAAACTACGCAGTTGCAGTGATCACCTTTTTAGAAGTCATCAGCAATCGACTAAGTCGGTAGGGCACTAATTCGGTTGCGATAGTGGATAGTGGAATGCAAATATATATTTTTTTCAATTAATCCGTCCTTCCTTCCATCCTCTGTCACGCCCTTCCATCAAAATTCACTTCAAACTTAAAAAAGGTGTATTTTTTTTTACAAAATTTGTTAGTTTAATCACCAAATACTTCTATTTGTGACACAAATCACTAACATGTTGCATATCGTTTGAAAGGGCATGAAATTATCTTTCTAAAACATCTTTGCTTAAAGCTTCACTTAAAAACTTTTGTTGCAAGAGCATTTTTAGTGAAACAACCTCCGGAAAACACAAAATCAGCCCATAGCTCACCAGGGAGTCAGAATAGACCCCCACTTCCAGTACTTTTTTTTTTTGCTTACACGGAGAAAAATAGAGCCATATATTTTCAATAAGATTTTGTCTAAAATGTATTTAGAACAAGTGGTATGAAAGACGCAGGAAGAGAGGTATTTTTTAAGAAGAAAACTTTTTAAATTACCATCAAAAATCTTCCTTAATTTATTTAAAAAACTTTCTTCTTAATTCCTTATAAAATTTAATTTTTTCGAGACTTTTACGTATTTGTTAGGCATTTCTTCTTGATAAAATTTAAAAAGGTGCCACATAAAACCTTTAAGATTTCTTCTTGCAATGTTTTTAGAATAAGAAGTCTTCAATTTATTTAAAAAGATTTCTTATTAATTTCTTATAAAATAGCTAGTAGATGCATAAGATTTCTTCTTAAACAAAATTGAGAAGAAAACCTAGTACCTCTATTAGATTTCCTTTTTAAATTTATATAAGAAGTCATAGCCAATAACTTTAAGAAGATATCTTTTTGGGTAAGAACCATAGATAAAACTTCTTAAATTTGTTCTACGTTATTAGGTTTTTATGTGGCGATTTTTCTCTTTGTAGTTTTGCATCCCCTATCTTTTAAAGTTTTAAAAATAATTTCTTCCATCTAACTTGTATGTGACGGTCCACTCTGCGTAGTTTGTTTGGTGAATGGGCCTTAGAAAAGTTCGATGAAGATCCACTTTTTTATCGAAAAACTTTCTTCAACGAAAAGGCTCATTTTTGGCTTAATAGGTACGTCAACAAACCAAATTACCGAATTTGGTCTGAAGAGCAGCCAGAGGCAGTTCAAGAGCTCCCTGAATGCACCCTGAAAAATGCGCTGCTTGGTGCGTTTGGACTGCAACGTTACAGTCAATGGAGCAAGATACCGTGCGATGATTACCGACTTTTTTTCCCAAAATGGAAGAATTGAACTTAGTTCACATGTGGTTTCAACAAGGCGGTGCCACATGCCAAACGACATTAGATACCTTGAACCTATTGAGAGGAGAGTTTGGTGAGCAATTTATCTCACATTTTGGAGCAGTCCATTGGCTGCCAAGATCATGCGATTTTATCCCACTAGACTATTTTCTATGGGGCTACGTGAAGTGTGTTGTGTACAGGGATAAGCCAGCCACAATTGCAGACCTGGAAGTCAACATTACAGCTGCCGTTGGTGAGATACCGGCCGAAATGCTGAAAAAAGTAGGCCAAAATTGGGGCTTACGGATGCACCACCTCAGGCGTAGTAGCGTAAAACATTTACATGAAATAATCTTAAAAAATTATATGGCAGGCATTGATGTATCGCTCAAAATAAGTATTTTGATTCACTATTGCAAATTTTCTGTCTTTTTTTCAATTTTCAAAAATCAAACTCTTAAAAAAACCTACTAAAACTACTAATCAATTGCTTGATGATTAAATTATAAACAAAGATGTTTATTATGTCACTATAAAAATTGTTGTTAGATCATGACTGTATGTCCTCTAGAGGGCGCCATATTCAATTAAATGTGACGCCACATAGCCTTTAACGAGCGGATGATAAAAACGATTCCGCATTTGTCAAATTATGATAAGTAGTTCAGAAGTTAGGGGCTTAGTTTACTTTGTGCCCTCTAGAGGGCGCTATATTCAATTAAATGTAACGTCACATATTCTCTAACCAGTGGACGATCAAAGCGCTTCCAATGATACTTCAATATGTCAAATTATGATTAGTAGCTTAGAAGTGAGGGTGAAACTTTAAGGGACGTTTTCTCAATGTCCGGTTAAGCACTAATCGGAACTTTAACTGATGGTTAGCAAAAAAGCATTTTCTCAATGTTCGGTTAGGTCTTAAGTGCCGGTTAAGTTAACGGCAACTTGAGGTTCCGGTTAGTTGCTAATCGGAAGAACAGCTGTGTAGTGTTAGAAATAATTATATATTTTCTAATTAAAAATGGATAGAATTTCGAGGATTTCTTTTTTCTTACTTGAATTCGATCCAAAATATAAATAGGATATATGCGCATAGGCGTGATTACGTGGAAGAGTAATGCACTTTCTTTATATGCAATGAAGTTCGGCACTCTGTTGCGTTTTCAACTTATTTATTAATTAATCCTTGTTAGATATTTACAACTTTCACATCAAAAATAAAATTTCAAACAAGCGTAAACAGCCGATATGAAGTTTAGCGTATTCACAATTAAAAAATTCACAATTAATGACTTAACCGACAGTTTCCTTAACGACACTTGGTGAAAACGAAACTGTTTTTTTTAGTTATCGTGCGATTAGTTAACTCCCGGTTAAGAGCTTTGCTAGCCGGACATTGAGAAAACGGCCCTAACAGTCTTATTTTTTCCGATCAGGGGAAAATTATTTTTATTGCGGCTACCTCATTAGAGTTCCTTTGAATTGTAACATGCACTACAAAAAAAATATACTTAGTCAAATTATGGGTGACATTTTTTAAATGTTAAATGTCTTTTGACATTCCAATAAAAAGAAAAATATGCAAAATTCTTAGAAATGGAAAAGGGTACATACCAAATTGGTAAATAACCGGTAAAATGGGCAAATTGGGTAAAAATTGGTACATACCTGGGTATTTACCAAAAAGGTGGGTATAA